>NW_020769348.1:11332003-11422262 GCF_900518735.1 Pseudonaja textilis
ACTAACCGCTATCTACATGCACTCTCACACCACCACCCAGCACAGATCAATTCCGTAGCCAAGACACTCATCTCCAGAACAAAATGCTTAGCCGATGAACAACACCAAAAAACCGAACTACACACTCTCACCAACGTACTTACAGCCAATGGATTCCAAAGAAAGAAGATTACCCACCTAATCCAAAAAGAAACCCCAACCAAAATCCAAGACAGAGAACAAGAAAACGGCAAAGCCCTCCTCCCATATAT
The DNA here is from genome assembly GCF_900518735.1 of Pseudonaja textilis. Next base: position 11,332,255 of record NW_020769348.1, read on the forward strand.
AAAAGGCACTACAGACAAAATCAGCAAGATCCTCCAAAAACACAACATCAAAACAGCATTCTGCACAAACAGAAAAATATCCACCATCCTAAGAAACCCCAAAGACAAAATCGAATTAGAAAACCAAGGAGTATACGAAATCCCCTGCACAGCCTGCCCTAACACATACATTGGACAAACTAACAGAAGAATAAGCGCACGCATTGAAGAACATAAGAACTCAATCAAAAAAGAAGAAACGACCTCTTCCCTGGTCCAACACCTCAAAGCCACAGGACATGAAATTGATTTTAAAAATACCAGAACTATCGCCAAAACCGAACACTTCAACAGCAGAATAATCAGAGAAGCCATAGAGATAGAAAAACGCCCACACAGCATGAACAAACGAGATGACACCTCCCGCCTTCCAGCCATTTGGAAACCCGCCCTCATGAACAGACGAGTACCTAACATGAAGAAGGACACTGGACCCACACCCATGAGAGCCACACAAGATGCCACCACCACACTTCCATGTAGAAAACAGACTCCCACCCATTCAGAAAATGAGAAACGACCATGGACCAGAAGCTGCACTGCAGCTGCATCACTACCCACTTCAAACCCCTCTGAGCCATACATGAAGCAAACCAACACCCACTATGAAGATGCAGCAGGACCACGAACTAGAAGCCAAACAGCAAGATCACAACTCTCCAGCTCAAATCCCCCAGCAACTAAAACTAACCTGAACACAACCAAGCCCCCTCCTGAACAGAACACGCCTCCAACCAATCAGAACACGGCTAACCCCCCAACCAATCAGAACACAGCCAAACCCCCTACCAATGAGAACACCCCCCCACCCAATCAGAACACAGCCAAGCCCCCACCCAATCAAGTTCCACCCCCACTGGCAGTTAAAAGGAGGAAGCAGCTGCAATCTCCATTACTCTGAGAAGCACAGAGCTGGAGACAGAAGCCTGAAGATGATGAATGAGACTTCATCGAAACGTTGCCTAGATACTTCAAATCTTACGCGGGAGAAAACCCGAACAACCAAAGATCTACATATATATATATATATATATATATATATATATATATATATATGATTCAGTCAATCCCAACTGCCCACTCATATGGACTGTATACCATGCAGCTTTTTCACCACATCAGCATACTTTGATGCCATCCAAAGGTTCCATTTTTAAAGAGACAAAGGTGAAATGATTTACTATGGCAGCAAGCAAACCTTTCTCAAGATTGCAAATAAGTGCCTGCGGGTATCCAAGGTGGAAGTGGTAAGCAGGATAGGTGTTTTGTCCTCCCTAGTCACTGCTTTCCCTCTGCACAATCCCCAACTACAGCAATTCCTTTTCTTTTTAAAATAATTTTTATTAAACATATTTTATCATTTTGTTTCACATTTACAATCTTTGCAGCGCTCCAGCATCGCTGATATTCATACACACACATATCAGTTACATTCCTATTTCTTTCTTTAACTATATACATTATCATTCCGTTTAGTATACCTCCTAAATTACCTTTATATTTATTCTTTATTTCTATTTTCTATCCATTTATACCATCTGTTTCAGACCAAATAATATTCCGTTTCCCCTTTTTCTTTTAATTCCAATGTTAGCCTGTCCATCTCTGCACAATCTAACACCTTTAAAAAAAAATCACCATCCCTTTTCTTACATGCCTGGGAAACCAGACTTCGGTTGGGGAAAGGACTGAGCTGCACTATTGCGGTCGTGGCGTTTGCACGTGTTTCTCCACGGCTGATATCATTAAGACCACCATTAAATTACAGCTGCAAAGTCGATCATTTCGGCTTCAACGTTCTGATCCCAGAGCCTCAGCGGATCAGGAGGCAGTTTTGCCAGGGACCGAGTCGCCGGTCCGGGGCTAAATTCTTCGCAGCAAGAAACAGCGTGCCAAAACCTCCTTCTCCGGCAGCGCAGACCGCTTCCTTCCCGCTCGGCCTCTCGCAGGACCCGGGCTGCCCTGCAATCGGAGGAAAAAGCGCGGCGCTTCTTTTTCCGCAGCGGTGGAGCGCGGGCGTCGCTTGGCGGCGGCTGTGCGAGATTGCACTTTGGCGGCGGGTTTCTCAGTCCGGTCGTGGGGAGGGGACGCGGAGGGCGGCGGGGCTGGGGGGGGGGGGGGGTGAAGCGGGCTAGTGTCTGCCGGTGATGAGCTCAGGACCGGTGGGAGGGGCCGGTGGCCTATATAAGACCTCGGCGGCCACCGCGCCATAGCCTGTCCGGAGCGAACTGCGGCAGAATCAAGGTGGGGGAAGTTGGAGGTAATCTGAACGCCGGGCTCGTGGGTGGGGGAACTGGTCCAGGCTGAGTAGGTACCATCGCACACGGGCTGCAGGACCGGTAGGACCTTGCGTCCCATCGCTTAGGGAAACTGAAGCCCAGCGCCTGCTTGAAATCTCTCAATGCCAAGATGGGCGAGCGGATCCAGTTTGGGAAAGGAAATCCTCCTTCCGTTCGATATCGAGAGGTTTTCAAGGCGAGCTGCTCCCGGGGCGCAAAAGGGAAAAAAGGGCCAAACGGCCGGCGGGAGGGAAGCGAAGAGTGACGCAGCTCTCCTACTCTCTGCTTTCAGGCTGGTACAGTCTCGAAGGTGGGGACCGGAGACCTACTTCGCCTGGAGGAAGGATGACTTGAGGGCGATGCGGGTTTCTCCTCCCCTCCTTTTGGAGGATGGAGAAAAGCAGTCGCCCTCTTTCTTGGCGGATGCAAATGTCACTTGGGAACGATAGAAACGCCAAGGGCAGAAACGGGCATCTCTTGGCCGTGCTGGGGAGAGAGCTACGGGAGGAACGATAGCGGACTGGGAGAAGTAGCCGGTTTGTACTGCACGTGCCTGAAAAACGGGAGGCGGGCAGGTTGTGTGAGGGGCACCGGTTGGGGAGGGTCTGATGCTCTGGGCTTGGGAGAAACTTAGAACAGGAGGGCCTGGCTCCTAGTATAGTGTGCACCTGCTGTGTGCACACACAATTCATGCCCAGCATTTCCGCATAAAAGTGAAAAAGAACTGAGCTTGGCAACAAGCTCAACTTGGCAAACCATATACTAAATGCTTTGCCAAGACTTTCCTCCCCGTTTTTTTTTTTAAAAAGAACCTCTTCCATCTTGAAGTCCTGAGATTTCCTGGGAATGTCCCCATTTGAGCGCTTAGTGAGTCTCACCCAGCTGAGTTTTGTGGTGATCGGCCCAGGTTAGCTTGGGGGTGCCACTTAGCTGTAGGACAGAGTGGGAATTTAGGCTTGGCAGTAGGGGCTGCAGCTCTTTGTTCTTATTGATATTTTATTCAGTTTACATGTGGGGGTGTTTCTTGGTAAGTTGTAGGGCATTTGGTGTTTTAACCTCAATGAGCAGGGCAAACTTTTTATTGTATTTATTTGAAATATTTTTCTGGCCACCCAACTCAACCAATGGGACTCTAGGCAGCATACAAGATCAGGGGATGGAAAATATTGCTTAATAGTGAAAGCCCGGCTCTGTGTTGGGTCTTAGCACCTTCCAATTCATGTTGCTTTACACAATGGGTGTGTCCCATTGCACAAGACTCAAAGTGTGGTATTAAGGAAGAGCAACCAAGCAAAGACTCCAACTTTCGGAACTGCAGCCTAGATGAGGAAAAGAACGTGTCCAGGGTCTGCATTTTTAAATGGAGGCATTGTGTTCCTGGATATTGCAAAGAATTTAGCTTCAAGAAGGAGACCCAAAGGTGCTTTTTCAAGAGGCAACTGGACTTTCAGAAGATCCAGTTGCCTCTTGAAAAAACACCTTTGGGACAACCATGACCTGGATGACTAAGAATCTCCACAGACATTGAAGAAGGAGAGTTCTTCTGTCATGCCCCACTCACTGTTAATGTAAGCCCTAACAGCGGCTTTGTAGTCCTTCTGCTACTGTATTGATTTATTGCCACTTGTGGTGCTCATCAGAGTACAAAGTGAAATGCTTCTGCCTCTAGCTTGAAGTCTAACATTGGATGCTGGAGAAATGGAGCCACGATAAAATGTGCCTGGTCATGTTCAGTCCCAGCCAAGGTTAAAGAGTGAATCACTGTCCATTTGCTTTTTGCTCTACTGAGCTGTTCCTGAACTATTGTCATTTTCTTTTTCCCCATGTGCCATCTTGGCCAGTTTTTCTACTGAAGCAGCATCTAGGTCAACAGAACTGACAGCTTTATTTCTTCCACCCCACCCTTGCCCCCCTTTTGCTTATAGTAGTGCATGCCAGTGTTTTGTTTTTTAAAAAATAAATATTAGACCTGAAAAAAAATGGGGATTAACACTAACCAGAAACAATTTCCTAGGATCCTAAAGGATCAAACTTCTTCTGCCACTTGGGGACTGGGAAGCATAGAGTTTTGAAAACCTGGCAGATCTCCAACATCATCTGATTTGCTGGATTTGGCAGGCGCATAAGCCTTGCAGGCTCTTCCCCACCTCCCCTTTTTCTGCCCCAGTTATTCATGGGCAGCTTTTGAAGTTTATCCCTCAGATGCTGGAAAAAGTCTTCCAGGTTTTTAGCTACTGGGGCAAGTTGTTCCTTAAATGTAAATGATGGGACTGGAACTGCCCGTTCTCTGATAATTATCTTTGTGTTTGTTCTAAAATAGGATGAAATCAGATAAGTGTGCTGGAATATTAAAAAAAAAAACAAGAGGCAAATCATGTTGAACATTATCCTGGGAACATGACAGAATGTGAGATGATTGCTGTATTTACTAACTTAAACAAATATACACCTGGAAAGAGGTGTTTCTAGATGGCTGCCATTGAACCTGAGACAAATGGTCTCATCTTTGAGTTTGCTACTGTAGTTATTTTATGTTTGCAGAAACTGTCACATTCATTATTATCTTTCTATTCATGAGATTAGGCTCTGTCATCTTTTCTACGTGTTCAGAATACTGGCATGTTATAAGCATATAATGTAAAATAATTGCATGTTTGCTTGTTGCCCTCAGCTTTATTGGGCATTGACAGATTTCTGTGATGCCTGGTTACCACTCAGCTCTAAGATTTGGTGCCCAATTATGTTTTTATTTTTTAAAAAGCAGCCTGTAGGAACACTTTGGTGTCATTGTACTTTTCTTGCCATCTCAGCTGGCACCACAGCAGAAGTTACATAGGAACAGAGTTTTGAAATGTAGAGAAAGTAGGTCTTGAGTCAGGAATCAGCTCTGCAAAATATAAAGAATGCCTCTGAGTATATGCAGAGAGCATTTTGTTTCATCCTGAAATAGCTGTAGCTTAGCTCGACATCTCAACTTGTCTAAAAGGCCTTTCAGTTTAAAGCAGGGGTGTCAAACTCAAGGCCTGGGGACCAGATCTGGCCTGCGGGATACGTAGATCTGGCCCACGGGGCCACCCTGGAAACAGCAAAGGACCTTCCCATAGTGCTTCTGCCATCGAAAATGGAGCTCGGGAAGGCCTCATGCAGCCCTCTGGAGCTCCTTTTCAATGGCAAAGAGTTTTAGGAGGCATGGCAGCCAAAAATAGAGTTCAGGAGTCCATTTTTGCTGGCAGAGTGCTTGGCTCTCCATAGGCGCCCCCGACACAAGTACTGTCAAACTGGCCACATCCCCCCTGGTCCCCCCCGGAGGTCAAACACAACCCTGATGTGGCCCTCAATGAAATTGAGTTTCATTGGATTAAAGGGTAGTTTTTCAAGGTCCAACTGTTCTTTTTTTTAAAATTTAGAGGAGGTCCACATATGTCTTGGTTAAAAAACAGAGATCCAGAACTAAAACCTGATTTGGATCTCTCCAGTCAAAACCCTGGTGAGTCAAGAAATACCGGAGTCAGGCAATCCAGGTACATAGACATCCCTGGGGAGACAACATCAATGACACTCTTGCATAAATTTGTGTCCTGGTGTAAAATATGTAATTTTCATCAGGTGGGTGGATGTGGCTGGGTTGTTTGTTTTGAACTTTATTCCCATAATACTGTCACATAAGCCGTGGTTTCCTGTTCACAATGGCTGTATTTACATGCCAAATCAGACAATCCACATTAAGAACTGGCTCCAATGTGTAATCTGGCCAAGATGGACTTTGGAAGAATACAGTGTGTATGAAGGGGGAGGATGTGAGCATTTCTCAAAGCAGGAATTATAGATGCTTTTCACACCCATGGGCTCATTTCAGCCTCCCCTGTCTGGCATCTTATCTCTAGAGAAGCTTATCTTGTGCCAGAATTTCCCTGCATGTTTGTTTTCTTGTCTAGGCAGAACCGACATGTCCAGCTTTATTGGTTTCTACAATCTCCTTTCTGTGCTTTTAGTTTCTGTTTAGTCAGATGATGGCTTAAGTGATGAGGAAGGAAAAGGCAGGGAAAAGGATGACAACCAAGGCCTCTGTGGTCAGGAAGGTATTTTCTGAAAGGACCAAAAACATCTATCCTTATAACTTCCCTGTTAGGCATCCCATTTTTGATGTGTAGTGGTTCTGGCTTTACTCATACAACTAGTATTTATCTTTCAATGTTGTTGTTCTGCTGATAAAGATTCCCATGGTCAAGGACAGCTATAGGGAAGGGAATCAAACAACGATCTTGCCCAGGATCTAGCAAGTCTGGCCTGCATTCTTTGCAGGATCCGGAAGAAAAATATTCTCTTTTACATAAAAGGTGATATTTAAATAAAGTAACAACCAGTTTTCCTTCTCCTTTCCTTGTTTGACAAGTATCTCAGTATTACCTAAGTATGTGTGTACTCACTCCCATGTACACATCTCTTTAAATTATTCTTTTTGACTTATCCACCCCTGCCTGGAGAGCATCCTTGAGGCCAGGAAAATAGCAACTATTTTAAGGAGTTGCCATAGGCACACTTTGAAGCATGGCTTTACCTTGAAATCTAACTGCTGCAACAGCAGCACTCTTCACACATTCTGTTGATTTCTATTAATTCTCCACTTAGACCCCCCCCCCAACTATCTGTAGTCAAGCCCCAAATCTCTCTAAAGGCCATTCAGACTCTTTGTGCAAATAAGTACTAGAATCATGAGAAAAGGCTCATCTAATGCAAAATTCTTAGCGGGGAGAGACGTGCCTGCAAAGCTAACCAACTAGGTCAGTTCCTTGGTTCATGTCAACCAGCATTGTCTATGCTGACCGTTCATAGTGCTCTAGAGTCTAGAATGTCAGGCAGAGAAATCTTAACTGATCCTTTTAGATTAAATTCAGTGATTGAATTTGGGGCCTTCTGTATGCACAACAGATGCCTTGACCCTGCTACTTGAGAGCCTTTAACCACGGATCTCGATCTCCTTCTGTAGACAAAGCCAGTGTGCTGTTTTTCACTGAGTGGTGGCTGTTCCCCTTGGCAATGAGATCAGGGTCCTGTTTGCTGCTGCTCATTTCCCACGCCACTAAGCTCTGCGGAGCCAAGGGCTTCGTCAGATCCTTTCTCCTTTATGCAACAGGAACTAATTTATTGAAAGGATTAAAGCACACTCTTTCCCCCTTAAGTAGCAGCCTTGAAGGGGGCAAATACTGTAGGAAATCTGTCTAGGAAAATTGATTCATACTCCCTACAGGGCTCTTTTTTCAAGACTTCTATTGGAAGGGACCCCATAGCTTTTAAGAAGTCCCTCTTCATAAGCAACGCACTGCACTCTTTTAAAAAATAGCTATTTTATTTGATTTAAAAAAGTTCTTGTGACCTATTGTATTAAGGGGAGTTGAACACTAGCAAGGTCAAACTCTCCTCCAATTCCCTGTCACTGGGGGCGGGGAGGGCAATGTAAAGATTTATATTTTCTAATGTACAACTTTGTCAGTACAATATCAACTCAGAACTAAGTCTTCAAAGTTTTGTGTGGCTTACTGTGTCAGGAGACTGTTACAGACTGTTATCCTTAGGGAGAAAACAGGGATATAGATGCAAAAATAAAAACAGATGTTAGGAATAATGGCCTTCATAAATTATTTTTAAAAGAGGCTTTTATTTGAACTGCCAAAGAGGCATTTGTAGAGAAGGTACATGCGGCTGTGGTTTGTTAGGGTGCTACCAGTTTGAAAATGCATGGATGTTATCTAAAAACCAAGCCTGCAGTTAATCTTTGTGGGACAAAGCTAGGTTAATGATCAAAAGAACTCTAGTAAGGATCAAAACAAAGACTACAGGTAGTTCTTGACTTACAACTATTCATTTAGTGACTGTTTGAAGTTACAAGGGCACTGGAAGCAGTGACTTATGACTGTTTTTCACATTTCCAACCCTTGCTGCATCCCTGTGATCACATGATCAAAACCTGGATGTTTGCAACTGGCATGTATTGATGACAGTTGCAGTACCCCAGGGTCATGTGATCACCTTCTGTGACCTTCTGACAAGCAAAGCCAATGTGGAAGCCAAATTAACTTAATAACCATATTACTAAATTAACAGTGGAAATTATTCCCTTAACAACTATGGCAAGAAAGGTTGTGAAATGGAGCAAAACTCACCTAACGGCTCTCTTGCTTAGCAACAGAATTTTTTGAGCTCAGTTGTGGTTGTAATTCGAGGACTACCTGTACCTCATACCCATTGAAAAAGGCCCACTGCATTCTATATGTTGGGGTTCTGCTACTCAGAAATTCATGGAAAGCCTTTACCAATACCATTTTAATTTTATATAACAGCAGAATATGCTATATCTCCTGAAACAAGGCAGTCCCCTCCCTCTCTTTAATCAGAGGTGGTATTCAGCAGGTTCTGACCATTTCTGGAGAACCGGTAGTGGAAATTGTGAGTAGTTTGGACAGCCAACAAATACCACCTCTGACTGGAGATTTTATACTGTAGTATCCTTCCCCTGCCACGGCCACCAGGCCATGCCCACAGAACCGGTAGTAAATTTTTTTGAATCCCACCACTGTCTTCAACCCATGCAAATTATCACTAATATTGGGTGAGTTGTTACCATATCTGTCCAATTAACATTATTGGGTTTGGTTTTTTTAAAAAAAAAGTTCTGAGGAAAAGAAACCACTCTCTGTTATTTCTGTTCTGCTGAGGTTTGTCTGCTTGCTTTGCTTGGAGACGGCATCATAAAATGGTAGGTGCTTTACTGGGGCCTCCTCTTCCTTCACTCCTCCATGACAAAGTGAGGCCACAGAGCCTGCTTTGGTAATCTCCCGGCCATCAACACGGCCCGCCTTTTGTAGTTCTCCATGAGAACCATCTGTCCTCTAGCTAGCCTTGAATACAAGTGAGATGGCTCTTATGCAACTTTTCTTTAATTGGGCACAATAGAGGAGTTATCTGGAAAGCAGATATATTGGGACAATTTGCTCCTCTCGTCTGGAGAATCTAGCTGGCTATTGAAGTTGGGAAGGCTGGCCAGGTTTCCTATCCTTTGTTATGTCATGTGTCCATCTGGGAGAACTGACATTGGGATGAGTCAAAGTGTGCATTGTTCTGTGTCTTTGTGAATCTTGGCAATTTGGTAGTTGTTTGGCTTTTTGTGGGCTCTCTCATTGGCCTTGGGCAATGCGATAATGTAATCTGCTTAGCAATTTCCCTGATAGTTTTTTTTCCCCCATCTGCAAATGTGGCTTTTTTTGTTTTTCTGCCTTGGTGCTCTCTGATTTTGGTTGTTTGCTTGTAGATGTTTTGCCTGGATGGGTAACAAATGTCTGCAAGCGAACAACCAATGTCAGAGAGTTCCAAAAACTCCACAGTTCAGCCTTGAGCTATAGATAATTTCTACTGATACTTGAGAATCTCTCTTGATTTTTTTCCCTCAGTGATCTCTGACCTACCTCTTGTTCAGGGTGGCAGAGAATGCTCCTCTGGGTGCAACTGTTTTCTCTTACAAATTTTCCCAACACTCTGTAGCCTCCCTGTTTGCCTGAAATCTGAAAACTGTGTGTGGGAGGAATTCCCTTGTTATGTATTCCTCGAGATTTAATGGTAGCTGTGGAAAATCCAAGAAGATGCAGACCAGTAGAAATGGCACAGTGAAAGACAGAACATTCACACATACATCTTTTACTCTGCTCTAGCTAATAGCACTAGCTATAGCACTTAGACTTATATACTGCTTCACAGTGCTTTACAGCCCTCTTTAAGCAGTTTACAGAGTTAGCATGTTGCCCCCAACAATCTGGGTCCTCATTTTACCCACCTCAGAAGGATGGAAGGCTGAGTCAACCTAACCAAGACAAGACTTTAAGATTTTATCCAGACAGATTGCATTACTTGAGCAATTAAATGAGAATGTAGGAAAAATACAGTTATATGTTTTGGCAAATAAGGTGCATATTTTAACACAGTGTTTTTCAAACTTTGTAATTTTTAGATGTCCAAACGTCCCCAGTCACCATGCTGGGGAATTCTGGCAGTTGAAACCCAAGATTGCTAAGTTTGAAAAACACTGTGTTCTAATTTGTACTTCTTTTTTGTTTAGTGTAAAATGCTGTTTACCCTCATTGAAATATAATCTCTGTTTTTGGTGAAATTTGCTTCTTGACTATTGGAGCACTGCATTTTTTAAAAGCCTGACCTATTTCCATTTTATGTTAATTGAAGTCAGAGGTATGGAGATAATTATAGGTGGATTTGAGTTTCAGTTGCTCAAAGAGTTTCAGTTGTTCAAAGAGAAATCTTCAGCTTTCACTACTATTGAATCTCTTCTTTTTAATAAATGGGTGAGGGGGTGAGGTGGGGAGTAGAGAAAAGAGAAAAAAGGAAGAAAATGAATACTCATATTTTGGGCAATAATATTTTCCTCCTCTATATACATTAAAAACTGAATGGCTGTGTCATATACCCCTTTTAGCCAAGGTACAGATGTACAGCAGTGGCTGAATGCATATCATCACTTCAAAGTTTGATTAAATTTAACTTTTTTTTTTCTGCATTGCATAACATGTTGGGTGAACTCAACCCATGTGGTTAGGCAATGATTCAGCATATAGAATAAGCCCAGAAAATTCATTAATTTAATACCTTGGCTAAGCAGGCTGTGAAGTCAGTCATGGGATAGGAAACCACATTGGATTATAGAGTCCAGGTGGTTGCAAAGAAGAGCTCAAATGAATTCCGTATTGTGCTTCCTCAAACACTTCTCAGCAGCATCTTCATGCCATATCATGGAATTACAAATATTGTATAATTTCATCAGGTTTCAGGACATATTTAAACTAAGAAATCATGACAATCATTCTTGGTAATGCAGGCAATGCTCATGGGATAAGAGATGCATCACTTTGCTTTCCCCTTTTCCAAGTGAACTTCTGGATGTTTTGCTAAGGCACATCACCATGGCTCCGACTGTGTTTGTAACAGGCAGTCTAAGAGCACCAATTTCCTACTGTGAGGTGTCTTCTTCAAATAACAGAAAAATCACAGTGTTTGGACTTCCTGGAGCAGAACACAGACTCTGTGCTAGGATGAAAACACGACGGATCTCCAAGAAGCACTTTGGAAGAGATAGAATATGACACTTTCCAAGAATGCCTTGATCTGGGTTGAGCCAGTTGTGTGGTTCTTGGGAGAAATTTGCAGTCATTGGATAGAGAGTAAGGACTCTTAGAAGGGAGCATGGTGTTTGGATCCTGTGCCCAGGCTGGCCAAGCAGAGGGAGAAAGTTTGGCCTCCCTCAAATTTATTTGTGAATCTCCCAGGAGATTACAACCCACAGTCTAAGAAACCTTTGATTTATTGGATCATGTCTATGCTGACATTGACCTGCTGCTCTGAAGATATTCTTGTCCAAAATGGTCACTATTGCCAGTTGGCTTGCCTGAGCTGCCTGTTGGTTCATTTTAGGGACTGTCTTGTCAACTGGAAGCCTGGGGAACAGAAATATGTTAAATTGGCTTTGTTGCTGGAAACTAAAGAATTACTAAAGTAATTTTGTATGGACCAAGTCTTCCTGTTTTGGCCTTCATTCTTACCCACGAAGTAGTAAAGAACAGCATTGTATCAGTCAGTACACCATGCATGTATTGATTTCTGCTCCATTATTTGCTAAGAACTCAAAGCATAAAATAAAACTCTTAATAAAAAAACTGCTAATCCTGCTCAATACATTGGACAGCATTTCCAGAGAGCAAAGTGAACATTCAAACAAGCTTTCTGGCAGAGTTTCAAACGGAAACCACCAGATTCCATTCAATTAAAAACACTTCTCTAAAAGGGGTATGGACTCTGTGGTCCAAAAACTCTGCTCAGTTTTTGATAGCTTAATCCAGTGTGGCTAATAGTCAGGAATGAAACTTTGGGAAGATCTAAGGTTCTGCATGCTGTTCTAGCCAATCATTGGAATGAGAAGTTGCCAGCACTTGTTTGATGACGATTAACAAAAAGCTGTGTTGGCAAGGAGCTCCAGAGTCTCTGCATTGCAAATAAAACATTCTGTATCTATTACATACGCTACATAGCTTTTAATTTTAATTTCTCCAGAGGAAACAAAGGATTTTCAATTTCGTTTCTAATATTTAAAGAAAAATCAATGAGATATATTGTCTGGTCGCAGTTATTTAGTACACTAATATGGCTCTTCTATTTTCCTTTCTTTTTCTGTTTGCAGGAATCTGGATTTCCTTCTATTGAGAAAATGATTCCCACTCTGTTGCTCTCATTGTTGGGAATCTTGGTTTCTTCACAAGGGGGCCATTGTCTTGTTCCTCCTAATGAGCTTCAGAGTGAGTACATGCCTGTTAATTAGAAATGATGGCTTTTTTCCCTGGTTGGGAAAGAATTTGTGGATTTGAACTGCAGCCAGTTATGAGCTTTTGAGAAACCCCAGGTGGGCTGGAGTGAATTAGTGGATGTGCTGGACCAGGTTCTTGTCCACTGGGCATGATTTCTGCAACTGCAAAAGATGCTAAAACATTGCCTTGTGAACCACAGGAGCCCACACTGGCAAAAAGAGAAAAATTGCTGGCAGTGCTTATAAAAGACACTATTACAGAACTAGCCATTTGGGTCATGAAGTCACTTCCCAGAAGTGTGACTCACATCAGTTTGAAGCTAGTTTGGGCAAAATTAAAGCTGCCTTGTCATTTGTTTTGACTTTGTTGCCAAATTTATGCAAGAGGCTTGCAATCAAGTCTATTTCCCCGAGCGAAGGCAAGGAAATGTTTATAATACCTTTTGAAAAGGTCAAAGGATTGTTTAGGAGAAGCAGATGGAAGAAGCGGAGGTGGCTTTGACTTAATGAACTTGAATGGTTTATTTTATTTAAGTAACATGCATTACCATGAATTATAAGGGGGAAAAAAATTATAAGGGCTGCAGTCAAGGCAGTAGCAATTTTATATCTATATCTAAGGCCACACTCTCAGAAATTGGGAGCTATTTGGCTACATTTGGATAATATTAATTATTACATTTATATGCTGCCAACTTCTTGCAACTCGGAAGGGAGATATGTGTAATGGGGAGGAGATATAAACTTAACTTGAATGGAAAGGCCTAATCTCTATCTAACTTACTCTGTTAAATGTTCTGATATTCTCTTCTGTGGACTCTTCATAACCACACACTCCCCTCCCCCTGGCCCAGTCCCTTAAAACAATTTTGTAAAATAGCTGGTGATGGAAGAGACGGAGACAGATCTTTGACTTCAACTCTTTATTTGAACAAATACAACCCAGCAAACTCTCCATCCGACAGCTCCCCTTTACAACTATTTTCCCGCCTAAACTGCGAGTCAAAGTGAAGCCTATTTCTTTGGCTTCACTCCTTCCTTGAATATTCAACAAATTTGATGATGATCTGCTGTGGGATTCACTTTGGCCAACCTTGCAATGCGAAAACAGGAATACCAGTCATAATCCTGCCCTGTGTTGTGTATCCCAGAAGAACACACATGTTCTCATTTCTGCTCCATGAAAAATAAAGGGGAAGGGAAAAGAAATGACTTGCATGCTTCTGGCTCAGGTCCACTTCCTTATTGTAGAGCATGCCAGTGTCTGTTGTGGGCGAAAAAAAAAAAGTTAAAATAAAAATCCCAGCACTTTGAATGGGAGGTGCTAAATGAAATATAAAGCCATTTTTCAAGCCAGGCACTGGGTGGGGTTGATGAATTTTGGACAAACTATATTTTTCTACATTTTTAAATATACAGGTAGTCCTCAACTTACACAGTTCATTTAGTGACCATTCAAAGTTACGATGACACTGAAAAAAGTGACTTGTGACCATTTCTCACATGACTTTTGCATGGTCACGTGGCAACTGACTTGTACTTATGACGATTGCAGTGTCCCAGGATCACATGATCACCTTTTGCGGCCTTTTGACGAACAAAATCAATGGGGAAGCCAGATTCACTAAAGAACCGTGTTACTAGCAACTGCAATGATTCACTTAACAACTGTGGCAAGAAAAAGGCCATAAAATGGGGCAAAATTCACTTAACAAATGTCTCACTTAGCAACAGAAATGTTGAGCTCAATTGTAGTCGTAAGTCGAGGATTATCTATACCTGTGTCCTAGTGGAGAATAATTGTGCTTAGCCTTTAAATGCTGCTATCTTATGGGAAGTAGAAATCCAGAATTGTTTTTAAAAAAATATCATGGATTTCTTATGTAACAGTCCATCATCCATAGCTGTTGCTGGGATGACGGAAGCTATAGTCTGATGTATCTGGAAGGTACAGTACCAGGTTGAGGAAGGCTGATGTGGATTATCAACCTTTTAGAAAATCCATAAACAAATCCCTGCTTAAATATTTGGCATTTGTGGGCCTCTCTCTTTATAAGCTGATCAGTATAAAACAGTTGAAACAATTTAAGTAATGCTGGTGTTTGTAAAAAGTTATGCTTGTTTCTCATTTTACAGCATTTAATGTTCCCATTTATTCAAACTTATTTATTATGTATATTCTTATACCTGTTTATACTTACATGTTTATATATTATGTTCATACTTATACTTGTTTTCTCATACATGCTTGACAAACTAAACTTTAAAAAAAAGTATTTAATGAATTTCTAAGCCACCCCTCTCACTGATACAACAACTTCTATATTCCTTGAAGTGTGGATCAAGAAAGTAGGCACAGAAATAATGCATTTATTGAAACTCACAGAATCCTGTAAGAATGAGAAAAAGGGAAGAAGAAACATGCATCAACACAGTCTAATCATTTTCCAGATGAGCAACTGGAAATTCATGTCACACTTTTCTATGTTTCTTACACTTCTACTTTCTCCTCTTGTTACATTTGTTTTGAGGCCTGCTTAATGCTGCTGCTAGAAAGCTGTCCCATGCCACTTGTAACCTGGTGGTTAGCCAGGGTTGTCCAAGAATTGGATGGTCCTCTAGTCCTACTCTGATGGGTCTCTCAAAACCTCACCCATTTCTCTGTAAACTCTTCATTTGAAATGTTCTCCTTTTTTCTCATTTTCTTGCTGCATCATCTGTCAGGATTGCCTAGGGAAGATCTGGGCTTCATTTGGTATTCTTGGATGAACAGAAGATTGTTCACTTGTCTTTTATTTCTTATTGTTGGGCAATTTAAAAAAAAAACAGAAGCAATACATTTTCCAATAATAATGCTGCATGATTTAATTCCTAAGTGCTGTTGTGATGGGAAGTCTGCTCAGTGCAGGAATCTGTTCTCAAACAACAAGTGAAAGAGATCCACCACATCCTGAAGCTGACATTTCCATGGTTGAACATATCTACCATTAGGTTTCTTTTTTCCTGATGTGCATGCAAAGTTTGTTTCCATATTTTTAAATTCATTGTTCTTGCCACGTTTTTCTGGAAAATATCTGAAAGATTCTTCCCTGTCTTCTTTGTGATAAAAGTTGCTGCAGATCATTGTTTCTCAACCGTGGCAACTTTTAAGATTAGCTGGCTGGGGAATTCTGGAAGTTCAAGTTCATCTTAAAGTTGCACAAAGCTATGCTTGTTTCTTATCTTAAAATGACCAAGGTTGAAAAACAATGCTGCAGGAACTGTACTTTATGGAAACCTATCTTAACTCATACAGTCTTTGCTTAATTATATCCAGTACCTTCAACCATACTTCCATACATTTAAGCTTCCAGGACTGTTTATTAATTAGATTGTTGTTGTCCTTTGGCTGCACTCCAGTTTGTCAGAGCCCCTCCTAAAATGAGTTGCCTGGAACTAGACCCGGTATTCCAAGTGCAGTCTGACCAATGCAGAATAGAAAGGAACAATGACTTCTCTTGATCTTGGCACTGTAACAAGTGTTTGTCTGATCGATGCAGAGTTGAAGGGAGAGAAGCAAAGAAGAACAATAGCTCTTGATCCTACTTGCTGCTGATTCCTGGACTTGCCATGCTAGTGGATCTGAAGGGCACTGCTTTGGGGAGGGCTAGCTCCAGCTATATAGTATTTATGGAATGAGTTTTTAATATAGTTTCCCAAAGCAATATTTGATTTGCAAAAACTCAAAATATGACAGATCCCTATCGATGGCTTTCAGTAACGTGTATCCGAACAATGTATTGGCCTCCCTCATCTGTCTCTATAGTAGAAATACCGCAGAACTTACCTCTGACTCTTTGCATATATGGATGGCTCTGGCTTGTGTCATTACATTTTAATATGGAGTATGCTAATACTACATGAATCATATCAGTGTAATACAAAATATCACAGGTTGCATATGTAAATTGTTGAGTAATATATATTAAACCTTACAGGTCAGTTTGAAAGTCCAATCACCCAGGAACTAAGTGCTGTAAAGTAATCGCTTCTCTTGTTATGTTCTTGCTTTCTATTTTATTTTATAGTACCTGAAAAATTCCATCTGTCTGTTAGTTAATATTGTGCACTGGGAAATAGCGTATCAGAATTACGCTGATGTGGCCTTTCCCCCCCATTTTCCTCTCACAGGAATGTCTGAAAAAGGAAGTCGGTACATTGACGGAGAGCTGGAAAACGCTATCAATGGTGTCCGCCAGATGAAGTTATTGATGGAACAGACAAGCAGTGACCACCAGGAGATCTTGAGTAGCTTGGAAGACACAAAGAAGAAGAAGGAGGTCTGTTGGCATCAGACTTTCTGAGATGTTGTGATTGTTTCCCTCAGCTAGTTCGAAAGTCTTATTTCTTTGCCATTCAAAAAAGGGGCAAGGGAGTTCTGTCCCCAGCCTAACCTAGATCCTCAAGTTCTTCTCCATGACCTACCAGTTTGCAACTCTCACAGGCTTTAGATACATTTTCAGTGGGGAGTAGAACTATTGCTATGAAATGACTAGCTCAGCTTTCTTCAGGAGATGATTGCAATTTAAGTTGCAACTGCAGTTGCTGTCATTATCTGGTGGGCACCAAGCTGCGAAAGACTCGACAACTATCTTGTGGCATGTTTATAAGGAAAAATAGTCAGAGGGAGGCTATGCAGCTAGTCCCGCTCTCTGACATGGTGTGCACCAAGTAGTTTCTTTCCCTTTATTTGGGCATTAAGTATGCATGTCAGCAGGAAGAGGTTGTTTTTTAATTTTATTAACTTGCATTGGCTGTTCTATCCTTATCATGACACATTTAACTTGAATTAACCCATTTCCTGGGTTTGCATATTAAAATGAAAAGTCAACTAACAACATGAGCTAGGTTCACATGGCATGCTAATCCATTAAAAAGGTAACCAAGTGTAGCATGTTACCTTAAAATAATTGAAAAGTCTTTCAACAACCTTGTTAAGCACATTGATGAACCCAGGCTCTGTATGGACGTCAGGGCTACCTTATTCCATGGTTTTCTTTTACTGGTCGTGGCTTGCTTCTGTCAAGACAGCCTCTTCTCCCAGCTGTTTGTCCTGGAATCTCATCACTTCACTGCAGATGTTCCCCAATCCTTTTCCTGGCTCATTGCTCATTGATCCTCTTCGTCTGCTGCTGATCCAGTTGCTACTTTCACCATCATAATCTCCTTTGGATGTGAGACACCCCCCCCCCTCCCTGCTGCCTATTGGCTCTTATATCGTGTGTTTCCAAAAAGCAGGGTGCAAATGCTCCAAGGAATTAGGATTTTTTTTTCCTAATCCCCTTGAGTCTTGCGCCTAATTGTTGAAACTGAATGTCTGAGATTCTCAGTCATCCAGGTCATGGTTGTCTCAAAGGTGCTTTTTCAAGAGGCAACTGGACTTTCTACTTTTTCTTTGAAGAAGCTCCTTGGATGAGAAGCGAAACATCTTCAAAGAAAAACCAGAAAGTCCAGTTGCCTCTTGAAAAAGCATCTTTGAGACACGTTGAAACTGAAGGAAACTCACCTACTCCTTCCATTTGCTCTTAATGTCTTGGTCTTTCTTCCTTTTCCACTGCCTTCCGTTCCAGTTCTAGTTCCTCTCATTTTATTGCTGGCCCTTTAGGAAAGTCCTAATTCCTCTGTTTCTTCTGCAGGAGGCTATCCTCCTTGCAAAGGATATGGAGAAGGAACTGAATGAACAGGAAGTGTGCAATGACACTATGCTGGCCCTCTGGGAAGAATGCAAGCCATGCCTGAAGCACACCTGCATGAAGTTCTATACTCGGACATGCCATAGCGGTGCTGGCCTGGTTGGCAGGCAGGTGAGTGAGCCATGTGATGTTGCTTGTTTGGCCCTGGACTTTTGGATAACCACAGTTTTGGGGATTCAGGGGACTCTTGAAACCCTCAAGGTATCATCTGGGCTGAGCCTTATGGCTGAGTGTCACGGGATACAAAATTAAAATCTGGATAAGCCTCACTGAAATGTGTGCACCTTCTCTTGACTGAAGGATCCACATTCAAGAGCACACTCCAAATTAGGCAAAGATTAAATATGTTTGAAAAGTTGGGAGCTCAGGATTTTTAATGAAACACCTGCCTTAAATGATCTCAGATCACCCAAACTTTGGCACCACCTGCTCAATCATACAAGCAGGTCTACAGGCAGCTGTATAGGAAAGTGAAACCCTGTACATCAAATAAATTGTTTCCCTTCTCAAATAATGGCATAAGCTCAATTTCTTGGCTCTTCAAATTCTCCTAAATGAACTTAATCACATTCTGAAGTAGCTGGAAACCCTTTATTCTTCATTCTCCTTTGTTGGAAGTGGGTTACAGATCAGATCATCGGGTGTTGAGCTGAATGCTCAGGATGGAAGAGAGATCTCTTAAAAGTATTTGAGTTAAGCTTTTTCCAACCTGATCCTGTTTGAGGTCTGCATCACAACTCCCACTAACTCTACTGCTTGGGGATAATAGAACTTGTCCAGTACATCTGGCCACCAATTTAAGGAAAGTTGATCTAGAATTTAAAAACTTAAATTGATTCTTCAAATGAATGGATAGGGTGAAATTATGGATGACTCTGGGCTTTTTAAATGTGCAGATGATACAACAGTGGTGGGACTCATCTCCGGGGGGGGGATGAGTCTGCCTATGGAGATGAGGTGGACCGGTTGCTTTCGTGGTGTGGAGACAGTAACTTGGTCCTCAACACCAATAAGACCAAGGAGCTTATAGTGGACTATAGAAGGAACAGTTCAGACACCCAGCCCTTGCTTATCAGTGGAGACTGAGTAGACCAAGTGGCCAGTTTTAAGTTTCTGGGTGTTACCATAAAAGAGGACCTGACCTGGGGTGCTCACATTGCAGCACTGGTCAAAAGGGCCAAGCAGAGATTATACTATCTGAGACTTCTCAGAAAACAACTGAATGAAAAACTGTTGGTGACCTACCGCTGCACCATAGAGAGTATCTTAACTTACTGCACCTTGGCATGGTTTGCCAAATGCACAGTGGAAGATAGGAAAGCACTCCAGAGGGTTAACGTCATTGCCCAGAAGATCATTGGTTGCCCTCTCCCCTCTTTGGAAGAGCTTTATAGGTCCCGGTGCCTTAAGAAAGTTCAAAACATCCTCAAAGATCCATCTCATCTGGGCACCCTTTTTTTGAACTATTACCATCTGGCAGATGGTACAGAATAACAAAAACAAGGACAAATAGGCTGAAAAACAGCTTCTATGCCAGGGCAGTAGCTCTTTTGAATTCTGCTGTATAGTGCAGCGTTGGTGTGGTCGCGGGTTTCCGTTTCAATGTGCGGAGCATGAAGGATGTGTGTTTGTGTTTATTTTCATGGTCATGATGTGCACTGAAGATGGTGTTTGATTTTGTTGTACGAGGTGCAATGACAATAAAGTAAACTAAACTAAACTTAAGGGCATGTCGTTATGACCTATGGAAGTTTTACAGACAGTTCTGATAGTGCCTCTCTTGGTTAGCTTGCGAATTCTTACCATATTCCTTTTTGGGGCAGTTAATTGTTTATTTTCTAATTACAATAGCCAGCAGGCTTCCAATGGGAGGGATCTCAAGTTTTCATATTTTTTCCTTCAGCTGGAAGAGTTCCTGAACCGCTCTTCTCCCTTCTCCATTTGGGTGAATGGGGAACGCATTGACTCCTTGATGGATGTAGATGAAGAACAGGGCCGGAAGTTGGATGATCTTGAGGAGCGCTACGGTCTAGTGGAAGATGGCGTGGATGACCTCTTCCAAGAGAGCAGTCAGGTCTATGGGCAATTCTCCCCCTTCTTGCAGTGGCCATTCGGTGGTTTCCAGGATAGCTTCCACAGCATCCGTATCCCATTCACCCATTCCCGTGTAGCCAGGAATACGCGCCCTTTCTCTCAGTTCTTCAGCAATTACCGCCCCCATCAAGGTTTCTACCAGATTTTCCAGCCCTTCTATGAGATGAGCCAGCATTTCTTTGAAGATGCTCAGAAAGCCATGGAGTGGGACCAGCCGGGTCTAGGAGGAATCCCTGGGTTTTCTTTTGATCAAATCCCAACAGGTAAGGTGAAATCCTGGGCTGCAGAGTGAGCCTGGCCACCGGAGCTCTTTCAAACACTTATATTTGCCTGCCTACTCCCTCCAGTTATACCAGCCCGCCCCCCGCCCCCCAAACGTGGCAACTTTAAGACTTGTGGACTTCAACTCCCAGAATTCTTCAGCCAGCATAGAGATTTCTGGGAGTTGAAGTCCACAAGTCTTAAAGTTGCCAAGTTTGGAGACCTCTGAGTTATACAAACAAGCTTTACTGGGCGTAAAAGGGAGATCTAGTTTTTGGTACCTAGCGTATTCCTAAGGATTGGGGAAATACTTGCTTGGTTCATATTCACAGTAAGCCCCTTGTTCACCTCCAAACTTAGGTTTAGTTTTTTTGACTTGTCATAGGACAAACTCATTTGGCAATTTGATGGTAATGATTAGCAAGGAGCTCGGTTCCCCCCCACCCCCCACATTCCTCCCTCCCCAATTTCCAACATGGAAAGGTAAGCCTCTCTAATGTTGCCACTGTGCTTTGCTGCTCAGGCTGTCAAGAACAGTTTGATTGTCTTCATTATGTCAACTCCAAATCGTGTCCAAAGGGTATATTTTAGAAGGTGAATGTTGTGATGCAGCTTCCAGATTTCTGGTCTCAAGTAATTCTTGGCTTTATTAACAATGCTGGCTTGTGACTTAATACCGCTTGCAGAACTGGGATCTGTTGTGATGTCTGCTATCATTCTTTTTGTTAGCCACTCCAGGTCACAATGACAACCGGATGGTGTGCCGTGAGATCCGTCGCAATTCTGCTGGCTGCCTGAAAATGAAGGAAAAGTGTGACAAATGCCAGGCAATCCTGGCTGTAGGTAAGTGGAAGATGGTGAAATGGAAGATGGAAACCTTTATTTGCAGCATGGTTTGATGGGATCATTTATTAAAATGATTTATTAAAAGATCCGTGGTGGCACAGTAGTTAGAATGCAGTAATGCAGGCTGACTCAGCCCACAGTCTGAGTTTGATCCCGACCGGTTCAAGGTTGACTTGGCCTTCCATCTTTCCAAGCTTGGTAAAAGGACTCAGATTGTTGAAGACAATATGCTGACTCTGTAAAGCTCTTGGAGAGGGCTATAAAAGCACTATAAAACAGTATATAAGTCTAAATGCTATTGCTATTAAAGGCAATATGTTGTGCATTTAGTGCTTAACACCCATTCGTTTAGTGATCATTTGAAGTAACACTGGCCATTGAAAAAACTGACTTATGACTGATCCTCATACTTACAACTTTCATAACATTCCCACAATCCCAAGATCAAAACTTGGGTGCTTGGCAACCAGCATGTACAGATAGTCCTCAATTTAGATTGTGTGTAACTCCTTTTGCCAACATGACTTTTGGGTTGTGTTCATGGAACTCTCTTGTTCTAATTACTGAATTAATTCATACCCTACATTAATTATAAATCAATCTAATGGAGCTGGATTCACATAATGCCCTAAATGTCCTAAACACTTAAAATGAACAAAATTTAATATGCTGCATGAATGCAGCTACCTGTAACTGTAGCTGATTTAGTTAAACATAGAATGTGAATAGAACTGTTGTGTTATGATGATGCTATTTTTAACATATATCCAACTTTTCAAATCATTGACTGAGATGGGTCGCTGTAGAAATTGAATGCATGAATGAAATAGATTTCTAGTTGTAGTTGAAAATACAATTACGGTGACTTCAATTACGGTATTTTGCAAGTGTCACAGTATTTGCAAGTGTCACAGCAGGAGAAGCTCATAACCAACCAGCCTTGACCAACCTGAAGAAGCTAGGCCAGATCAGGCCTTCTTTGTCCTTGAATGGTAGATCACCTGAAGATCCCAGAACTGAGAAGTCAACAAAACATCCTGGAAGAAGGCAGTGGCAAAACCAATCCTGTACCATTTCTGAGACCACCTGTATGGCCTGTCCCTACAGTCACATTAGGAAGTCTTCACTTTTTTCTTTTCTGGATCTCTTTTCTCTCTCTATCTTCTTCAAATCCATACAGATTGCTCCCAGACAGATCGAGATCAGAGAAAAATTAAGGAACGCTTTGAAGATGCTCTGCGATTGGCTGAACGATTTAGCCGGAGATATGATGAAATCCTCAAGGCTTTCCAGGAAGAAATGCTCAACACCACAGCCATCCTGGATCAGCTGAACCAACAATTTGGTTGGGTATCCCAGCTAGCCAATCGCACTCGGAATGACAAGCTTCTGAAGGTTATCACGGTAGGCTATCAACTGCATTTCTCTCACTTGCTTAATTTGATTGCTGACTTAGCCCCTTCACTGGTTTTGTGAAGTCCATTAAGTTATAAAGTAGGCAAATGGCTGGGTGCACACAAACTAAGCTACAAACATTTTAACTAACATTAACGTGTGAATCTAGCCATCAAGTCTTCAATTTGCATCTTTAAGCATATTTGTTTACATACATTAGTATGTAATTTGTTTATTTGCCAATTCTAGTTAGCTTCCAATTGCATTGTAAAAACATCAGTAAGTTAGTATCATACAGCATCCCAACTCTTTTCCTTCTGATAAGTTGCCTCCTATTAGATGATAGCTTCTTCTACTTGGAAGGTTTGCTGGAAGAGAGTACAGCACCAAAATGGCAGCAGGAAGGAGGTGGCCATCCTAATATCAGAGATGGAAGACAGGGTATTCCAGAATGGGAACTACTACTGAGAAAGCTTGCTCCTGAGCATCCTTCCTTTTAACTCTTGGGGGTATTTTCAGTATATACCCTTGCACAAGGTGTAGCAATTGGGCAGCTTATACCTGCTTGGATATATTATTTCATTGGTGTAGAGAGGTACATCTTGGATTGCAAGACTGTTTTTAAGAACTGATTTATCCAAAGAAGCTTAGGAATTCTGCTTGAATAAAAAGAGAGGAACTGGATTTATATCTCTCTCTACTTGTTCTGTTTCATGCTCATAGGCTGGTGTGGGTGAGTGGTGGACAACAAAACTTTTTCTCTCCATTAGAAACAACTATCTTTTTGATAGGTTCAGACACTGGTAATGTTTAGTCCTCCTCTTTTAAGGTGAAATCTTCCAGTCCAGAAGACACATCCCAAACTACTGACACTCAAGTGACTGTCCAGGTCTTTGATTCTGAGCCCTTCTCCTTGACCGTGCCAGGAAGTGTTCCTTTGGATGATGACACATTCATGGATATAGTGGCCAGGGACGCCCTACGTGATTTCAAGGACAATAAAGTGTAAGTGTGGAGCTGGGGAGATGCAGTCAGAGTTGGGGTAGTCTCTTGAGCTCAGCTATATGGAAAATGATCACATCCATTTAAGATCATTGATCTAGTATAATTTCCTCTATGGCTGGCCTTATATAAAGTGGGCTGTACCACTTCAGACTGCAGGAGATGATCTCAGTGGCTTATTTTCTTGAGAGAACTATGTTGGGATAGTTAGTAGAAATACTTGGAAATATGACTGAAAAGAAGTGCCACCAGTTGCTCCAAAAAACATTCTTCTAATGCTTTATCATATCTTTATCTCTAAGAAGTAATTAAAGGCCAGACACATTTTCTGTGAGGGACAAATGGAAGCAAGAAAATTGAAATCTCCCATAGTTGCTTTTGTCCATAAAGGACGTTAAAATTTTATTTAAATATCTATGGAGAACCTCAGTCATCCAGGTCATGGTTGTCCCCAAGGTACTTTTTCAAGAGGCAACTGGACTTTCTGGTTTTTCTTCGATGATGTTTCGCTTCTCATCTGAGAAGCTTCTTGGATGAGAATTGAAATGTCTTTTGAAAAAAGTCCAGTTGCCTCTTGAAAAAGCACCTTTGGGACATTTTATTTAAATACCTGCCATCAGTGGCCAATTTAGAATTGGAGCCCTGATAGATCTTGAGGTCTTAAGGACACGAAAATCTATAGTATCCTAAAATATCATTAATTTGAAGGAAATCCATAGGAAGCGCATGGGAACCTTTTTGGATAAGGATGTTTTTAAGAAAACAAAATTAGAATCTATAAGAACAAAAGATCAGTCCTAGCCTCCTCTTTTTCAATGTTCAACTTGCAGACTTCATGTTCAATGAGATATATACGCTTACTTTTTATCCAGGAAGACTAAATACGTGTGCATTTGGGATGAGACAAAGTAATAATATTTCTAGATCTCCAAATTGATGATTGTTTGGGACGGAGACTCTGGATGTGTACAAAATGGCAGCTATTCTCCTGTGCTATACAGATAGTCCTCAGTTAACAACTACAATTGGGATGGATATTTCATGGCACACAATTTTTAAATGAATCATGTGATTGCACTGGACTTACAACGTCAGTTCTTCTGTGGTTGTTAAACAAATTACCTGCGATCATTAAGCATAACATCCTGGTGACTGCAGCTTGCACTTTGCTACTGGTTTCTCCATCGACTTGTTGGAAGTCGTCTATGAAGCTCATAAATATTGATCTGCAGGGATGTTACAACAACCGCAACCTTGAAGACAAATGGTATAATTATTGTTTCGGTGCCATCATAAGTTTGAATAATCACTAGACAGGGCAGCCATTAACTGAGGACTACTTGTATAGGATAAGTGTTGAACCTATCAGTAACTGTGGGGGTGCCATTTTACACACATTTTACACAAACACATTTAATTCTTACAAGTCTCCATACTTTGTCTCACGTTGTTACTCGATGGTCTGTCCTAGCATTAGGAAATTCCTTTTGGTTCTGGAATCATACACTCTTTCTTTCTTTTATCCAACAGAGAATAACCCTGCCTGCATTCTGGATCTCAGGCCATGACAAGGGAGAGCAAGAGGAGCCATAGCCCTTTTGGCCTCCACGCCTTTCCGCCTCAGTTCTCTCACAGCGCCACAAGGGAGCTTCGCCCACCAAGCCCAACCTATCCGCCTTTGTAGTTTACACTGTATTCCCTGCCCTATTTTTGCTGCTGGGTCATTACAGATGCACAAAATGAAATAAAAGGTTCTAGGCCCAATGCTTGAAAAAGTGCTCTGTGGATTGAGTGAGAGAAGAAATGAGATTTGGAGTTGGGGAGAAGGGCTGGATGATGGCATAAAGAAGTTTCATGCACCTGGGGCAATGGGTTCCAGGCGTGAACTGTATAAATGGTTGGTCAGGATATCTGAGACAAAAGCCCATTGTCTGCTAATCCCCTACCCCATCTTGTCCATTTGAGAGAAAAACACCGTGACACAATGCAGAGCTTTGTATTCCTTCTTTCTCCTTGCTAATTATCCTAGTACTGCCTTCAAAACACACAGGCTAGCTTAATCATGGCCATACAGTTCAAACCTCTGCAGCATTACAAGGTCTTTGAGGAATTTTCTAGCACAAATTCACGATTGCAAGAATGCCTCAAATAATTTCGGGGGAGCCTTGGGGAACTCCGGTTTCATCTGTTCCTGGAACACGAATGATGCTCATCGTATATCCCTAAGAATGGTTGGATGATTAGGGGTCAACAGCAATAATGTCAACATGATATAGATATTGTGACTTCACACAAAAGTCACAATTATGAAATGACAATGGAACTTCTGCAAGCACACAAGTTGCATCATGTGTGTCATGACACATGTGTCTTTTTTCCTGGATGTTCATGCAGCCAGTGTTCAGTGATTAGATGTAGGCGGATCTGTAAATAGGTTCTAGAAAAAGCTGTTTACGTTGAGTGGTTTGTACTAAGGATTTTTGTGAAAAACAAATTGTCAAAAAGTATTTACCACTGAGCTACAGTTAATGAGGTTTGGATGAGTCAGATTTTTTTTTCTTTTGTTCCAACTTGGAAGTGGTAATTGTCTCACCCAGAATGTTTATTGTCCACAGGCGTGGACATTGCAAGCAACTTAAAATGCTACTGTCCTGTACTTTCTGTATTTATTATTCCTCACATCCTTCCCTTCAATCACGTAGGAAGCTCTGTGCTCATGTACTCTGTACATCTCACCCAATAGATGAAATAGGATATAGTTTGCTGAAGTATAAATCTAATGGGTTTAAAGAATTGTGTACTGGAGAGAATTGCTCCAGGTTCTCTATAATTGGATTAAAACTCATTCGCAAGTCAAGTGTTCATAAATCCCCAAAAAGATGTTATATTGCCTGCTATGCAATAGAAAAGGATGGTGATGAGCTCTTTAAAGCCAAAGGGCAGCTTGAATTCATACCGTTCTCTTGCTGCAAATACTCTGGTTTAGTTCAGGGCCGCTTCATGTGTTAACTCCTTATGTGAACTATAGTCTATGAAGGGCAACCAGTTTGGTGTAGTGGATAAGGCACCAGCTAGAAACTGGAGGGCATGAGTTCTAGTCCCTTATTAAGCATAAGGGCAATTGGCGACTCTAGGCCAGCCACTCTCTCTCAGCCCTAGTGAGGGGGCAACAGCAAACCACTTCCAAAGAAAACGGCTGGGACTAATCCAAGCAGCTGGCAGAAATCTGACTGACTTGAAGGCAGATACACACAGGGAGAAGGAGAGGGAGAAGGGGAGTGAGTGAGTGAGTGAGTAAGAGAGAAATATTACTTACAATGCTACAGTGCAGAAAAGGTTCACAAAATACTATAATTGCCCTTGTCCCTGTCTTTCAAGGCCACTTATTTTGGGGTGCAAAATTTCTCCTTGATTTCCAAAAGTTGACTTTGGGGCAGAAGAAGGATGACGGCCCTCAGAAGTGGGACACAAATGTCAGCTAAGAAAAATACTAAGCCCATCATACTTAAGGTATTTCAGCTGTCAAGGGGTCAGGAAAATCCCTGTAACAAAAGTCGCTGTTAGGTTGACTGTAGATGAGAGCTAGAGCTGTGCTGCAACACATCCTGATGAAAGGGAAAGTGACCTTACCTGTTGAAGCACCCCACTCCCAAATACTCTCAGGGGGAACTGGGGCATTTGTGTCCAATTCTCAGTGTTTTAAACTCCCACAAAGTCACACTTTTTGACATTTTGCTTAGGAAAAATCCTTTTTCCATACATGTTTAAAAGATCAAAAAGAAAACGAGCGCACTCTCTTAATTCAAAAATCTTTGTGACGCTTCAAAAGGCACATTCCAGTCTTGTTTTCATTGCTCGGATATGGGGAGCAACATTAAAGAGAGATTTCTGAGAAGTCAAGTCAAAGCTTCTTTGAATTGCACTCAACTTCTGGGTTGTCTTAGCTACAACACAGAAATGATTTTTCTTGCATGATTCTTTTTGAATTACCAGTGGAGGTGATAGCATTGGGATTTTCTGCTAGTCTCCTATCCAAATATTAACCAGGTCTAGCACTGCATAGGTTTGGAGCCCAAACACAACTTTGCCACTACAGAAATCAGGAAAACTTCCCTTTTTGGAGCAGGAAAAACTGCAGGATAAGCCTTAGGAGACAGTATGATTAAATAACAGTATACAATCTTTGTAGAGGATCTTCCCAAAGAAACATTAGTATATATTTTCTTCTATATCTTTTGCCCTATATGGATGGCTGGGCAACAATTCTCCAGAAATAACATGATTTTTGCGTGCAGTCACTGCAGAAATATTTCTAAAATATGTTTACTTTTAAAGAAAAGAAGTCTTTTGGCAAATAAGCCCAAATCACCGATTTATAAAAAGAAAGAATAACAGGAAATAGAAACATAAATGCCACTTCTTTTTAAGAATCTCTCCCACGTATCTGGAAATTACCCTGTTTTCCTTGCTCCATTGTAAAAGGTCAGAAATGATTCTTTCTTCCAAAATAAATTAGAGATACTGGCTGGCTAAGGCAATTAAGGTTTCTAAGCCTTCTTTTTCTGCCTCCGGCACCACAATCTGACTATGATTACTGAATTCTGCTATCAATTTGAATTGAAAAGCTTCTCCAGGCTGTAGTATAGGTAGTCCTTGACTTACAACCACATCTGAGCTTTAAATTTCTGTTACGTGAGTTTTGCCCCATTTTATGACCTTTCTTGCCACAGTTGTTAAGTGAATCATTGTTCATAAATTAGTAACACAATTGTTAAGTGAATCTAAATTTCCCCATTGATTTTGCTTGTTAAAATGTTGCAAAAGATGATCACATGATCTTGGGACATAGCAACAGTTAGAAGTCTGAACCATTAATTTTGATCACATGATAATGGAGATGCTACAAGGGTCATGTGAAAAATGATCAGAAATCATTTTTAAGGCCATTGTAAACTTTGAAAGGTTGCCAAATGAACCATTGTAAGTCGAGGACTATCTATCTATATATCTTAAAACTCAGGAAAAAAGAAGCAATAGTCATTTCAGTTGCCTTCTATATAAAAATCCTGAATCCTGGTTCATGCAACCCTCAGAAATATAGAAGGTTGCAAAAAATTAATTAGTTATGTCCAGGCTGACACAAAAGCTTTACAATTTCAGACCGTTATAGTCAGGGATTTGCTCCTGCAGAAAATAACCAGGACAATGATTCTGCCATCTCAGCAGGTTGACAACAGTCTTGCAAAGATTTAGTGATTTACAAATAGCAATAGCACTTAGCTATATACCGTTTCATAGTGCTTTACAGCCCTCTCTAAGCGGTTTAAAGAGTCAGCATATTTCCCACAACAATCTGGGTCCTTATTTTACCCACCTTGGAAGGATGAAAGGCTGAGTCAACCTTGAGCTGGTGAGACCCGAACTGCCAAATTGCGGGCAGCCAGTGATCAGCAGAAGTAGCCTGCAGTACTGCATTCTAACCACTGTGCCACCGCAGCTCTTTCCAAATACATTGGAATATGCCCCATAGATGATTGGAGAAAGGAGTTTCCTTGTTTGGTTGTTTAGGCCAATCTTCCTTTGACTCAGATTGTAGCTACAATCACTACCTTCTCCAACCATATTCGGAGAGTAATTAATGGCCAAGAGCCATGAAGAATGTAATTCATCCTGTTTGAAAGGCATCAAATCAGGGAAGGTGAACTTGTATATTACAACCCTCCTGCCAAATGAAAACTTCAATAAATGAAAGTAATATAACCATCTGTTGGCTTGCTTAATGGGAGACACTGCACTTCATAAACAGAGTCCCTTGTCAATGAGATGGGTAGCATACAAATTTAATAAATAAAATAAATTTGTCAAACAGGCCAATCGTAAGAGTATGTTTTTTCTTGAATGCTCTTCTAAGTTTAGTGGTTGGCTACCAGGTTAACAGGTTCTGGAATAACACATAAAGTAAGTATGCATATATTTGAATAAAGCATTAGTTGTAGTCACCCGATTTTCCTAGAATGCTCTTTGTGAAATAGAGAAATTATGGTAAATTAGAATTATACTGTCATTGGTGTTTTGCTTTGCAGTATAGTATCTTCCTTTGTAAGTATCTTTAACATATCAGACAGGTACCAACATCAATATTTCCCTCTAGAATCATTGGCCCACTTCATCTTTGCAGCTTGGCTAAATAGTTCATTGTATCTCTGCGCCTAATTTATGGTTATATTATTTTCCATTTATTGAAATTTTCATTTGGAGGATAGTTGTAATACACACATTCAGTCTTCCCTGATCTGATGCTTCTTACATCGCCAGGAACTCAAGCAAGCCGCAGTTCTGCACTTTCCCAGGATTAAGTTATCTAGTGCTCATCAGAAGGAGGTCTACACCCTCAGAATTAAATGTTTAGCAACAGACTTACCTAAAGGCCAGATTATGAAAATATGTATGTGCAAAGCTACAGATCTATCAGTCTGAATTTTAAAGAGGAAGTAAGACATAAATAAGACTGTCAGTAAGTCTAACCCATGAAAAATCAAATATATTTTTTAAACATGGACTTAAATCTTTTTTTTTTAAACTAAACAATCCATCAAGAACCATAAAGGTGCTTTTTTCAAGAGGCAACTGGACTTTCTGATTTTTCTTTGAAGATGTTCGCTTCTCATCCCAGAAGCTTCTTCAGCTGAGCTGAAGATGCTTCTGGGATGAGAAGCAAAACGTCATTGAAGAAAAACCAGAAAGTCCAGTTGCCTCTTGAAAAAAAGCACCTTTGGGACAACCCATCAGGAACTTGTGTACCAACACTTTATGCTGGCTTACATCCAAACCCTATTGCATGTGAACATGTCCATGTATTGCCATTTGATTATTGCTGTCTGATGCCTAGTTACCTTTTCATATCACAGTTTTCTTTATTTAGGTACCGCTCTGAGACCCATCCCCAGCCATTCCTGGAGAGACTTCAGGACAGCTGTGCTGATAAAACATTATTTTAAAACCCCACGTAAAAATAAATTTCAACTTAAACAGACATAAAAGCACTTCTGATCAGAAAGTATTTTATTGGTTACAAAACTGCATTCTTGTTTAGTATCTCCCAACCAGGAGAAATCCAACTGTTATCTCCATTCCATGTCCCAATCGCTTAACAGTGTCATCGAGGGCACATGGGCAAGATCTGCTAAGCACTTAGGGAAGCTGTCAAGCAGAGAGGGGTTGCTGATACCTGGACAATTGATCTCAAGTACCTAGGGTGTCCTTTAAAAGAAGGCACTTTCTGTGCACTCCTAAAATCCATCAACAGGCCACAGTTGATCAGGATGCATGGGCTTTCTTTCAGATGGCAGGCCAGTAGCATCTCTGGAAATAGCAATAGTCTGGAAATGAGTCACTGTTTTTCTAAAAGTCCCTATTTCCTTATTGTTGCTCAGACATGTGTGGATAAGTATACAGATATTAAAGAGTACACCAACTGTGCCAACTGCTGGCCCGTTTCACAAAAAAACAAAAACAAAACAAAACTCGGCACTTGGTCTTTAAACTCTAGGCCTTTTCAGTACAAATAGCAAAAAATGGCACATATAAGTAACTCAACTGGTGCTCCCTTTTTCCAAACTCTGTAACTGCATGATCTAGGACCAGCTATTCTCTTTAGCAGCCAGAACAGCTTTACTAAATCCCAGATCCTGGGTATCATACGGCAAAATATGCTGGACTGTAATCCCAGATTATAAACTGTTGCACACCATGTCCTTGATCTGAGGCTGCTCAATAAAGCAGCTCCCATCTTACTACTCAACAGCCAGCTTTGACCCAGGTCAGCAGTAAACTTCTCACATGACGAAAGGGAAACAGAAAGCACTTCATTAGACCTCACTAGAGCAGCTCTTTCTTAAAAGGTCAAGAAAGAGGCAAGGTATACAGTATACAGGCAGATGAGGGCAACCTTTTCTAGTTTGCTGTTCCCTTTTGCATGTGTTGAATTGCCCCTCTTGCCCATCATCTGGTTGGGGAAGGCCACTTTGGAGAAAGGAGCCGGAGGCAAATATTCGTGTCCCAGGATCCAATCTGAGTTGGTCACCTGGACCACAGGTTTCGTCTTCCAAGCTTTCGGACTCAAAGGGAGACTCACAGGGAGGAACTCAGAAGTTTCCTGAGGATGGAGTCCATCTTCAGGGAACTTCTCTCTTTCCAGAATGGGCTCCAGGAGGAGTCCAAAAGTTTGGAAGACGAAGCCTCTGGTGACCAACTGAGATTGGATCCTGCAGAGGAATGAGAATGAGAAATGATGAAAATGGCTTATCAGGGAAAGATGGTCACTTGCACTTGTCTTTTTAAAATGGAGTAGACAAGATCCTATTTGGCAGAAGCATGAGAGTATCCTTTATGCAGGCTGGACTACTGGGGATAAGCAAAGGTCCTCCTCCAATTGCTTTGTGATGTTATTTTAACAGAAGATAAACAATAAAGAGACAGGTACCCACAAGGCAGATGGTACAGCCGAAGAACTATAAGGTTCCCAGAAAATCTTTCCAATTACGTCCACTGTCCCCATCCCAAAATGCTGATGAAGCAAGATGGAGCAAGGCTTTAGATGGCTTCCAAGCAACCCCAGGAGAGAGCCCATAACCACTTCAGGGCTGCTTAGCAGCAGCAGATCTCCACTCTGTGGTTGCTAGAGAAAGGGTAACACCCCGCCACCGCACTTCCTTCAGTAAAAGGCAGAAGAATGAAATAATGAAGAGCCATCCAGATGTTTAAAGTTAAGCAAAGCATCCCCAAAGCTACAAAGCAGATCTTGAAACCAGTTGAGTGTTTTTAGCCCGATCTCCCAGCAATACAGGCCAATTCATTCAATAAAAGGTCCTAAGTGGTGGTGCAGAAGTAAAAGTTCCATTGCCATCAACTGTCTCCATTAATGGAAAGCTCGTCTGTGGCCAGCAGACCTTCTCTATCAGCATCTCTCGCTGCAACCCCTGCTGGTGGCCTCCTCCAGGGCAGGCGAGCAAGGAGGGGCTGGTGCAGTTCATTATAAAGGGCAGCTCCAACGAGAAGGATGAGGAAACCCAGGATCTGCAGTCCATGAAAGACCTCCCAGCCAATGGCCAGGCTGACAACCCAGATGACAATGGTGCGCAGGCTATCAAGTACCATCCGGGTGGTGGCGCTGATCTCTTTTGTGACACTGATGCCAGCAAAGTTGAAGAAGGCAATGCTGCTCATATTGCCCAGCAGGGCTACAGCAATAAGTGGCAGATGGCCAATCTGGCAGAAGGCATCTATAGCATCTTCCAGTACCTGCCGTGGGCTACCGCTGAAACTGCCCCCAGGTATGAAGTACATGGGCACCAGGATGATGGAGAGTATGACGAACCCAAAGAAACCTGTTAAAAAGGAAGAAGAAATGAATATGATTGAAACCCAGGAGGATCATAAGTCTATCTCATCCAACTGGTTCTGTCAAAAAGGCAAAAGACAGCTTTGAGTTGTGCTCAAGACCTAGTGATCACATTGACGTAGTCTTGGCAAGAGTAAAAACACTGCTTGCCATTGCCTTCTTCAGGCTGTTTTGCTAATGTCCCAATCTGGATTTACCTCTGGACGTTCCCTCTAGTCTCCCACCAGTACCTTACTTGACTTCCAAGCCCAGGCAAGATTAGTCAGATACTGCTATCTGCTGAATTTCCAGGAGACATTCTATGTAAAATTCTTCCCATAGTTACAAAGCTGCCTTCTCCAACCTGCCAGTTTGTAGATATGTTGAGTCTATTACCCTCGGTATTCTCAGCTTTGCTGTCTGCTTATTCTGGAAGCTGTAGCCCTTATGCAGCTGTTATAAAACCTCAAAAAAAGTGACTGCTAAAAGAAGGGGATATTTTCCCCAAGTAAGAAAGGAAGAAAATTGGTCACTTTAGGAACTGTAGAATTATGCCATGCCTTGTACCATGAGGAAATACAAATAATCTTTTGGGGGACATTGTTTCAGCCATTAATTCACGGCAGTTCATGATGGTCTTCAAAGAACATAGAAGCTACCCAACTGTAGCAGAAAATTATTTATAAATCATATTTCCATTTGATCAGAGATGGTAGCTGTTGATCCATGTGAACCCAGAACATTACGAGACTGCTTACATACCTTCAGTGCCAACAGCCTGCAGAGGGTGAACATTGTGCTTGTAGATAAACTTCTCCTCCAGCACCATCTGAATGGCCACAATAACTTGGGCCATAATGATGAGAAGGTCACCTATGGAGAAGCAAGAAGCTGAGCATTCCATAAGGAAGACACTCCCTCAATCACTTATTTACTCTGTCAAAGCTTGAAAGGAAAAATGTGTGAAATAGCCACCTATTTTAATACATATGGAGATAGATGCCCTATGCCTCTTTTTCTCTGTAAACCATTTTTTTTATTACATTGTAGATCAGTTTTATGAAAGCCACTTAATTTAATAGAAATGCATATTATAAAATAATAAACCAGACACTTAGATTCCATTTATTCCATTTATTTATAATAGCCATTATGCTATTACTTGTTTAATATAAATAATCTAAGCCAGTTTCAATAACGGGTGACATAGAATGCTCTAACTATGAATTGAAGGAAGAAATTGTTCCTTAGCTCCTTGCTGGTCCATGTGCTTTCTGTTTTAGATTTCATCACTGATTTGTTGTGGGAATCCATTCCCCAGAATTTCCAACCTATGGGATAACTAACTGAGAGCTACCAGTGTTCTTACCTAGCAAATCTGGAGAGCTGTTTGGGGGATATACCATATATGTTGTAAATAGCATTCCAAAAATAAACCTCTTACTATTTGAATTTATATATTAGGAAACAATAAAATCAATACCTTTTCCAGTATGTTATTAATCATTAACTACAAATGGTCTGTCTGGAGCAGGGGTGTTAAACTCGATTTCATTGAGGGCCGCACCAATCAGAGCGATGAAATCTAAATCAGAAAGCACGGGGACACTGCTTTCTGAACCAAGATCTTTGGGGTTGGAAGAGAAGAGAAATGTTTTAAAGCTAAGCATCGCAATGCGACAGGAAGAAGAGCATGGTCAGAAAGCATATCTGGATATCAGGGACATCCAAGTCAGCCTGAGATCTCTGTCTGAAGGTAAAGAGCATGAACTGCCAAGGAAACCACTCTCCAGGATCCCCCTGTGGAGCCACTGGCTTTAGAATACCCCCTCCTTACATACCTGTGATGATCTCACTGAGTTTGTGGCTTTCATCATGACTGCTCAGCAAATCTGCCAGGCCAACCACCACCAGGCCTACAATGGTGATCAGGATGCCCAGCCATTGGCTCAGTACCAGCTTCCTCCCCAGGAAAGCTACGGAGAGCAGGCCCGTAAAGATGACCACAGCTCCACGCAACATCTGAAAGCTAGAAGCGCTGGTCATGTTCAGAGCTGGAATTGCAAAAATGGGTAGTGGGGGAAGAAGGAAGAATGATGAGTAGAGAAAAACTGGGACGAGGAGAGACAAAGAGCAATGAGAATTTGGGCTACGGTGGTAGGAACCGAAGCTTAAAATAGAAGAGCTTAGGTTGTCCCCCATTCCTTCCAGATGTTTCCCCCCCCTCCAGAAGCGAGAAGAAAAAGGACGACAAAGGATTGCATAATTGAGAATAAAGAGTGCTTCCATGAGTGAAATATTTTTATTCGGTCTCCCCCAACTTGGTAAGTGGTTATATCAACAGTTGTTATTTGGCACTCTTTACATACTCTGTTTCATCAGATGTAAACTATTTACTTATTCTGAATGACTGTTCTTTTCTTATTGCGTTAAAAACAGCTGTTTCTGAATGGAAATACTGTATGGTTGCATTTTTAAAACAGACGGAGGGAGAGGAATGTGTTTCTCAGCCCTTTCAGAAAGGCAAGCAGCAAAGAACAGAAACTTTAGAGATTTTACTTTATTTTTGTAGGTGATAATAAACAAACCTTGAAAATCTGTACACTTGCCTCCTGACCCTTCTTAAGCATGAGGTCAAGGCAGGGTCATTCTCAGCCTTTTTCTCAGGCTTTCTACTTTCCCAGGGCTGATCAATCGTTTTTCCTCTCCCTCCTTTTTCTCAAGGCCAGAGCTAAACTCCTCCAACGTTTCGTATTCTTAGCAAAACTCCCTCTCTCCTACTCTTTTACTGGATTTTTTGTTTTACTAGAGTCATGGTGGGCACAGAGGTTAGAATGCAGTATTGCAGGCTAACTCTGCCCACAGCCAGAAGTTCGATCCTGACTGGCTCAAGGTAGATTCAGCCTTCTATCCTTCCAAGGTCGGTAAAATGAAGACCCAGACTGTTGGGGCCAATATGCTTTGTAAATTGCTAAGAGCGTGCTGTAAAGCTATGGAGCGGTTTATAAGTCTGCACTATCACTATGGCTATTTTAGCCATTTGTAGACACTTACCCACATACATGAGGCTAGTCCCTGTCATATCACATAGTGCTGGAGGCAAGAAAAGCAATCGGTTAAAGGGCTGAGGAGCTGTCATGGTGGGTTCTGGCCTCCTCCGGTCAGTGCAGAGCAGGAGGTAGAAGACAGCCAGGCAGGAAAATTCCCCCAGAAACATGCCCACTGCCTGAAATGTAAACCAAAAGGTTGACAAAGTTCTGGACTGACATGGATAGCAAATCCCCAATAAAAGCCACCAACTTCTCTCAACCTCCTGGCAGAACTTGGACAAATTGCCACGTTGGTTTGAATCAAGGGTTCTGATATTTCATCGTATATTCATCACCGTTTCAACTGTGTTTT
The DNA here is from genome assembly GCF_900518735.1 of Pseudonaja textilis. The sequence goes on from NW_020769348.1 coordinate 11,369,041, forward strand.
TTTCTGAAAGCCTCAATAGACGGTAGCCTCTCTTCAGTCCCAATTGGCTTTGGAAGCTAAGCAGGATTAGACCTGGTTATAAGATGGATGGGAGACCAGTAGGAAATCCCAGGACTGTAGATGACTTAAAGAATATCTAAGAAGACAATGGTCCACCATTTGTACTGTTGCTGGGAAAACTGTATTGATGTGCTGAAATAGTTAGGAGAACGAACTCAACTCAGTATGATGTTTTATTCCTCCCCCCCCCCCCCAATGGTGGAAATGCACAGGGAAACCTACACTAAGAGTGTGAGATATACTGCACCTATCAAAATACTCTTTATCTGACTTGATTATACTCCTATGTTCTGTCAACTTGAGAAATACTGGCATGACTATCACCCAGGATTGAAAGTAAGGGAAGACCAGCTGGGTTACTTAAGAGCAGCAGTACCCACAGGAATGGTCCCTGGCATACAGCTTAGCTTAAAAAAAGGGAAGGGCTTCAATTGCCAGATAGGTCGGTCATTTTGAACTGGTGCTTTGGCTGCCAATCTCCCTGCTAAAGTCGTGGTGATAGATGAAAGGAGTTCTTGACCACCAGATGTTTTGATGAGTGTTGGATTAAAAATGGGTTTTCTTGTTTTATTAAATGCGAGCACTATAAAGAATTTTGCAGATTTGGCACAAAAGGGGAAAAGCAAAGCAAAGAGGAAATTTCAATATAGGTAGTCCCCAACATATGACCAAAATTTCTGTTGTTAAGTGAGGGATTTGTTAAGTGAGTTTTGCCTCATTTTGCGACCTGTTTGGCCACAGTTGTTAAGTGAATCATGCAGTTGATAAGTTAGTAACATGGTTGTTAAGTAAAACTTGTTTCCCCATTGACTTTGCTTATCAGATGGTTGCAAAAGGAGATCACATGACCCCAGGACATGTGACCGTCATAAATACGGGTCAGTTGCCAAACACCTGAATTTGGATCACGTGATCATGGGGATGCTGCAATCATTGTAAGTGTGAAAAATGGCCAAAAGTCACTTTTTCAGTGCTGTTGTAACTTTGAACTGTAACTAAATGAACTGTTGTAAGTCAAGGACTACCTGTAGGCAGATTTTGTGAGTCTGAAGAACCTATGTTCTTAACATCATAGAAATGAGTTTGGCCCAGTGTTTCTTAACCTCAGCAATATTACATTGTGTGGAATTCAATTCCCAGAATTCCCCAGTCATCACTTGAGATGGTTTAGCTATAATGAAACAAAGTAGTGCAGAATCTTGCCAATGTTACCTGTAGAAAGGGATGCTGGAAATAGTGTGGTTCTGTCCCATGGCAGCCTGGTGCCTTCAGCTTGTCAGCCCACCTGAAAGGAAGGGGTGAGGCGTCAGTTAGAAAATGGGTCCCCAAGCTTTGGATTTACATCTTTTGGCATTTGGGGATGTGAAACATTATTACAAAAGCTTGTGCAAAATGGTAATGGAGGCTAGTTCATTCATCCCATGGTGAACACAATCTGCTAGAAATATCAGATTTCTACCTGTCACTCTGGTCATCCACCCTTCTTGTAGGATAATTTATTTTTGTTTTATTTTCCCAAATTTTGTTTTATTGTACTTTACTAAGTTATTTGATTCTGTTAGTTTTCATTGTTTTTTTATTTTTATTTTTTGTTTTAAATATGGTTTTACATTGTATAAGCCGCCTCAAGTTGCCATGGGTGAATTGGCAGCTAAATAAATAAATAAATAAATAAACAAATAAATAAATAACCCCCTACCAATGGAAGCCCCACTGGGAATCTGAGACTTTAAACATGCAAATACCTGTGCTACAGCTGAGTATCTCATGTAAGCAAGGTCTTAGAAGAAGCCAACTTGGAAGTGGAGATCTAACAAACAATATTTGCCAAAAATTTTCCATAATATTGCTTGGATGCCTCTCAGCTTCTGAAAAAGCAATTTGAGAATGCCCCTCTCTTCCTCGCTTCAAGCCAAAACTGCCTTTTTAATAGATGAGATGGTGGCAGTTGGAAATAGTCGGTCCACTGAGAAGCTGAAGAAGATACATACTCTGCTAGTAAGGCCAAGTTGAAAGACAAGAGAAGAACTATTCCTTAAACCCACATTAGCGCAGCAAACATCCTTCTCCAACTACAACTCAACACATCTGAAGAAAAAGACTGGGGAAAACAACCATAAATTAAGCATAGTTAGTTTATTGGCTTTGCACATCTTCTAAGGAGAAAAACTGCCCTGTGACACATTCCTTTGCCTGAACATGTCCCCAGCTTAGATACCTAACTGCAAACAAAAACTGCAAAGAGTTTATTTGCTGACACCAGGCCAAATCTCTCTGGAGCTGCTGTAATTAGAAACTCTGATATAGCAGAAAAAGTAACACACGAACAGATCTTTCACAGCTCAGGTGTCAAGGCTGCTATTCCACTATGCCAAAAGTAATATTTGGTGGAAAAAAAGACACCCAATAATTATATATATAGTAAGTACAGAGTCACTATTGCTAAACGTATATTTTTTACATTGCAACGTTTCAGCAATGCCGATGGAAGGTAGGGTTCAATTAAAATATGTTTTTTTTCTCTTTTGATAGGGATATGTTTTTAAATCTTTTTGCCAAAAATGAGTGAGAAACAGGGCTGCCACTATTAGGATGCTTGTAAAATATACCAACAGGATCTTGTTAAGCTATAGATGCCCCAAAAGGAATCAAAATGCAAAGAGTCCTCTTCCTGCAGTCTTGGTGCAATATTATTAATTAATAACCCAAGACAAAGTTGATGGGATAAAGAATGCTACACTACAACAGAGTGGGTGATGGGTCAGCCATTAACTGTGCAGTTGCAACCAAAACCACCTCTGAAAATAGTATTTGTGGCATGCTGAGATTAGAAAGTCTTCATATCAGACGTAGTAGCTCTAAGAACCTTTAGTTCCCAACAGAAAAACTAGATCAGAGGAAAGAGCATAGCTTAGTAGATAGCTACTCTGCATGTAAAATAAATCCTCAGAAGCTCCAGGATGAGTAGGTAAAATTTTACGCCTGGAAATGTGAAAAGCTTCTCTGTCAGTCAGCACCAACAACATTAATTTAGATAGTTCTAGATTCAATATAAGGCAGATTCGTGGAAACATTTGTGCAACAATGCATTGATCAGGTTTTTCCATTAACACTGGGCACAGAGAAAGGGACTGGCATATATTGTGGGGTACACATCCCATGAATCCTTATGACTGACCGTGTTGATGGGACTTACCGTGTATCACATCTGGAGGCCTAAGGTTCCTCTCATTGGTAGAGAGGCCTGCCTCAATTTTATTGGGAATACAGTTGGCTTCCCCCTAATCCTTCAAATTCCAGAAACACCAATATTTCTCCTTTCTCTTTCAATCACCGTTGGCAGAGCACGGTCATTTCAGCACAGATTATGACTCTAAAATGAGTTATGAGGATCCAATTCTATTTTTCACTGAAATCAGAAATCATCTTTAGGAAAATGGAAAGGGGCAATTTCAAAGTAAAAAAACAAAAGATAAAGAATGACTACCAAAAGGATAAGAACAGCTATGATCAAGCCCTTAAAAATGTAGGTGTAACACCCACCTATCCAAATGTTGTTGGAAAAATAATTTATGCTTTAACAGTCTTGGAATAAAAATGCAGGAAGAAAACATGTTGATTAAGCCACTCAAATGCTGCAGAGCTACTGAAAGGCAAGAGTGATTCAAATTGTGTCATTCAGTCCAACGAATCAGTGGTTGAAGTAAAAGTCTTTATAAAGCAGCACCGAATCTGGTGCCCTCCAGGTTGTTGAGTAATTCCCCAAATCCATGCTGTTGGGGATGCCGGATTCACAGTGCTACAGATATGGTGAGCACCAGTTTTAAACATCTGGACAGCTTCAAGAATTTAGTTTTCTGAAGGTGGTGTGTTCCAATTACCAAACTAGCTTTTAATTTGAAGCAAGTTTTTTATTTTTTATTTATTAAACAAATTTATATGGCCACCCAAGTCACACATAGTTGACTCGAGGTGGTTTGCAACATTTAAAAATCCACAACATAAAAACCCCTTATTACACCGTCCCCTCATGGTAGCAGCAACACAATCAAATCAACTGCTTGACTGGCTCAATCTCCAATTGTGGTCCTCAGGCCTCCTGACAAAACCATGCTTTTAGGTCATTTTAGAAACACTACAGGGTGAGTCCCAAAGAGTTTTTTCATGGACAATCATGACCTGGATGACTGAGAATCTCCATAGACAACAGGGTGAGGATCAACCATATCTTGCGTGGAATTATGTTCCATAAAGAAGAGATCACCGCCAAGGCGGCTCTTTTTGTGGTCAGACTGAAGCAAGCAGAAGGTGTGTGTGTGGAGGGGGGTAAGATTCACCCATTTTATTTTTCTCCCTCAGGGAGCAGGAAATCCAGAATGGAAAGATAGAACATACCAGAGGGACTCATGATGTTAGTCGGAAGGTCTTAGATAGTTAAATCTAGTTTGGCTCACAAAACTCAATGGGAAATTTGTGATTCAGTGTGCTGTGGAATCATTGCCCTTTTTTTAGTTTATTGTGTGAATTAGACCATAGTATTAAGCAAAATGGCTGGATTTCTGTGGCACCATTTCAAACTTCTTCTGAATTGGGACTTTAAGGGTGAGGAAGGGATCAAATTGCATTCACTCAACCTAATACCCCCTTCCCACAGAAGTTCAAAAAGCTCTGATGAGATCACCAGAAAGGGACTTAATAGCTGAGCAAAACCTTGAAAGTTACCCATTCCTTTATCAACCACAATATGGCTAGCTTAAGCATTTCAACGTGTAGAAGACAATAAAATGAGATACAAAATGCAGTGATATGAGAATTAAGAAATGATGGCAAAGGCTACATCCTGAACTTTATTATGAGGAGGGACCTGAAAAAGTTGGGAGTAAGGGCCAATACAATGATTGTTGGGAACTGCTGAAGTTTTGAGAACTTGCAAATGCAAAGTCTGTGAACCGTCAGCTCTTTCTATCTTGCCAGTATGTACAGCATGCTGATGGAGTACAGACAAAACCAGATTTAGCCAAATATTTATTATTGATTACAGATTTATATGCCATCCATTTCCCAATTCACCCACATTCAGATATAATTGTCCCGCTCTTCCTACTACCACTTCTATCTAAGCCTCTTAATAATGCTTGGAAAAGGCTATGTAATCATTCAAAAATCATATGAGATCGAGGTACTATAACACAACATGTGCAAACAAGTTTAAAGCAACTACACCTACAGGTTTTTTTTCAGTAAACTAGGAAAATTTCAGAGTACAGGTAAGCTCCCCCAAAATGTCATGACTTGTCATCTTTCAAGATGTTTGCTTACTCAGCAACTAGAATTTGCAAAAGGACAAAAAAAAAATCATGTGGCAGAGATTTAGCTGATGAGATTTGTAAGAATCAGGAATATAGCTACAACTTCTAAAAGTTTCTTCAAACCATCAGAGGAAACCTATAGATAGAAGAAATGCAACCAGGTATTATGAGGTAGACTTAAGAAGAACAGAAGACTCAGACTCAAAAGAATCTTTTCCAAACAGATGTCTCCAAGCAGCTAGATTTGGCTGGTTTACACAAATTTAAACCCCATTTGGAAGACACTAGGTTAGGGAATCCAGCTACATAGTATGTTGGTCCCAAGCTGAGATTAATAGGGAGATCTGGAGAAAACCTTATGATCAGAGGTGGTATTCAGCAGGTTCTGACCAGTTCTGGAGAACCGGTAGCAGAAATTTTGAGTAGTTCAGAGAACTACTACCTCTGACTGGAGATTTTACAGTATCCTTCCCTGCCACACCCACCAAGCCACGCCCACAGAACCGGTAGTAAAAAAAATTGAATCCCACCACTGCTTACTATGTACCCTAATGTTTATGGAAAAGTTGTCAAAGAAAAGTTCAGAAATGGTACAGTATTAGAAACCATTTTTGCCTGGTACTCCCAGGCTACTTGGGAAAAAGAAGAAGGATAACAATGTACTATGAGCAATCTAGGAAATTATAATGCAGAAAGGGAAATTTTTGAACACTGAAAGACTATGACAAAAGGAACCACTTACACTGGAAGAAACTGAACAGAATTGATATGTGGAATGTCTCAAACATGAACTATGAAAAGCTAAATACCAAGAAAGAAATGATAATGACCAAATAGGCATTCCTGGCATCACTGGGATCATTTTTGCTCAGATGAGTTTATGCAGTACTGTTCTGGAAGTGACACCATGAGAAGGAATGCAGTAGCACTAATAACAAATGAAAATCACCAATCAGTTGACAGCTTCCAAGCACTAAATGCAAAAATAACGGCTGATCAAATCCAAGCTAAATCTCTGAATGTCTCATTTGTTGAAATGTATGCACCAACAACAGAAGTATCTGAAGAACAGCTCCATGCTGACATTCAAGTAGTGTTATAAAAAAGTTCAAAAGAGATAAAATATATTTTATGGGAGATTTAAATACCAAAATTGGAAGCAATTAAGAAGCAGAAATTGTTGGCAGATATTTTTTAATAGAAACTGGCCGAGGATTACCAATGCAAAATTTATTCAACCCATATCCTACTTGTATACCTGAACATTCCAAATACATTGTATTGCAATAAAATCTATTATATGCTTTTCAGCCAATGACGGAAAAACAGTTAGCTCTGTTCAAACTTTACCTGTTGCAGACTATGATTTGGATTATCAACTACTTGTAGTCAAAAATGATTTTAACTGAAATTCTGTAACACAAAAAAAGATATGGTACTAACCTAGGAACGTGATAGTGACAAGATTTCATCTTTATACAATACGTAGTTGAAATAAAAAAGAGTTAATTAACCATGGAAAAACAATCTAATAAACTATGGAAAGAAACAACAATAAAAAAATCCCATTTCAAATAAACAGCTCAGAAACATGTCCCATACCAAAATCTAACAAAGATAAGCAAACGGCTTTCTGTGGAAATCATCCAAAGAAAAGGTAAAGGCATAGTTAACAAAGCAAGATAAACGAGTACTTACAACTTATAACTAGAAAAGAATGACAAATACTAGGATGAGCATTGTACACAATGAAAGACAGAAATAAAAAGGATTACTTTTTGCCTTAAGAAAACTCAGACACCATTCACTACAGACAAAGAAAAAATAAGGGGCAGAAATGGTGGTGGGGGGACAAATGATAAGAAGCAAATAAAATATAAATAGAAGGAATACACTGTATTATGGCATTGGATAAAGTAATAATGTTACTTTACTCATAACACAACAGAAATTTGAAGGGAGATCAGATATATTGTTCTTGTGAGCAGCCCAGAGTTGTCTCTTAAGATGGATGGCCATACAAAAAATATTAAAAATAGTTTTAAAAATATTAATAGATATTAATATTTATTAATATATTGCTATTAATAAATATTTAATTAATACATAAATTTTTTATTATTAAAAATACAGTAATAAAATAAAATAAATTATTGGAACTCAAGATATCATGAGCCCTGAAGCAGTTATCCAGAGAGACCCTGGAAGTGACATTTTATCAAAACTGCTTAAAAGCAACAACAGCAGCAATTACATTAAATAAAAATATATGGGATGCCAGTGAATGGGTGAAAGACTGGAAAAGGTCAAGTTCATCGCAATCCCCTCAAAAGGATGACACTCACAACTGCTATTCAAAAGCCTTGAATAGCAAAAATTTGTTGAAAATCTTATAACTGGGTCAAACCATGAAAAGAGCTGTCCAACACATAGAAGAGGAAGTAGTACTTGAGATCACAATGCAAATGCTAGAACAAGCATGCATATTTCAAAAGGATATATATTTATTCTTCATTGACGATACTGATCTTTTCAATTACACGAAAATTTTATCCAAGTATCTGTGAGAAATGAATGCTTCAGGATGATTGATTAAATCAATAAAACCATTACGCAACAACAAAGAAGGCACTGTCAGAACACGGACTAGTTCAAGACTATAAAAGACGTCTGGCAGGGCTGTATTCTATCCCCTTTGATATATACATAGAGGCAGTTTTAACTAAGATAAATCAGAATTGGAAGAAAGATTAGTGGCAGGAATATTAACATTTAAGAGATGCAGGTGACACGATATTACTGGCAGAAAATGCTACAGAACAAATGATTCTAAATACCAAGAAGTTTAAGTTTATAAAAACAGTTGGAAATTGTGATATCAATACAAAAATTGACTGAATCAGCCCAGGACTTTATTAGTTTGGTTCCAAAAATGACTGAAGATGTCTAAACCAGAATTAAATGTAGAATACCATTAGCCCTGCTACACTGAGTGGAAGAGAGATCCACAAAGCCATGCATCTTAATGCGAAGTGCAGAATAGTAAATATGATTGCTTTTCTATAACTTCTTAGGATGATGAAAACTAGACATTAAAAAAGTGGATAAGCTCCTTTAATGTATGTGTTTGAAAATGTCTACTGTGCATATTTTGGACAAAAAATAACAAACACAGATATTTTAGATTGCATCATTCCAGGAATAACACTGGAAGCTAAGATTGCCTAGCTAAGGCCATCTTATTTTGACCATATCATGTGATCAAATTCCTTAGAAAAATCAATTATGTTGAGAATAGTTGAAGGCACTGATAAATGAGGCTGGTGAAAAAAAATGCAGAACTGATATTATCAAGCAAGGTACTGGTTTAAAGCTTCAAACTTAATAAGATATTGGAAAGAATGGAGATAACTGATCTTAAAGGGTCTGAAAGTTGGATGAGACTGAATACAGGTAGTCCTCGACATACAACAGTTCATTTAGTGACCGTTCAAAGTTACAATGGCACTGAAAAAAGTGACTTAGAACCATTTTTCACACGACCACTGTAGCATCTCCAAAATTCAGATGCTTGGCAAGTGGTTCATATTTGTACGATCAGTGTCCCGGGATCATGTGATCAACTTTTACAACCTTCTGACAAGCAAAGTCAATGGGGAATCCAGATTCACTTAATAACCATGTTACTAACTTAACAAATACAACGATTCACTTAACAACTATGGCAAGAATAGTCATAAAATGTGGCAAACTCAACAATGTTTTACTTAGCAACATAAATTTTAGACTCAATTGTGGTCGTAACTCAAAGACTACCTGTAGATAAAGGGTTGGGTTGGGAAAGGCTACCTAAACCCTCACTTGTCAGGCACAGTTAGCATGCTTTCTCTCTTCTTGATAATAAGGTGCAGAAATATATATTCATTTCCATTCAGAATTCACAATATTGGTGGATCTCTAAATAAATAAGGCTTCACTACATCCTTCTTCATTCAAAGAAGTGTTAATTCAGTGTATTCTTCTTTTTCTACTGCAATTCTGATAACAAACCTGAAGGACTATAAGCAAGTGATAAGAATGGTCATTGATCAAGAGCTGGCTACCTTCTCAGTCCTGAGAGCTGCTCTCTCAACTTTCTTATCTGCAGCAGCAGTCCCTTTGTTTACCAGAAAATCAAGTTTCAGACAGAATAGTTAAAGCAAAGAGAAAAATAAGTGATGAAGTTGAAAGAGAAATCCTTTCAGGAAACTGGAGACCCTTAACATGTGGAGCAGCTTTTTATCTCCAGGATATTTCCCTCGTGTCCAATGGAAACAGAAAGATGAAAATGGGTATCTCCACAAACTGATTTTTCCCCTTTCTCCTATTTGCACGCACACTGACATCCCTAGTTTATGTAGTTATTATTTGCATCTGCTAAAATCTCCTTTGGCCAGTTAAAACAGATACCACAGTAAATTTAGGTAGAAGGGCTTATTTATCACCTTGAATTGGCTTTATTTGCTTCTAGACTGATATATAATCCCAGCAATTCTGATTTGTAAATCAAAGTGTCCATCAAAGCATGCTGTGTGAACCCAGCTGGTGTGGATTGTTCCATTAGCTGTGGTAAAAGAGGCCTGACTTTAGCACAATGTGTAAAATGTGTCTCCAGACAACTTCACTATGTGACAGGACCCTCAGAAGAACTGCAGGATCAAAATCCTTCTTGTTTCACATTCACAATGAGCAAAAACTATCTCTCAGAAGCTGTTAAACATGATGTCAGTTCTGAAGCTTGATTTTATTTATTTATTCATCAGATTTTTACATGCCCACCTAATGATTCTGGGCAGTTTACAATAAAACGGTTTTCTGTTGATATTTCCCAGCAACTGGGAACAAACTGGCTCAGTTCACATATTGGCCTATAAAGTAATGGGGTTGAGTATAACTATAGTTCAGTAAGAATCCATACAGTCCCAGTATGGTAACCATCACATTAAGCCATAACATAATTTATTTTGGGGGTGTATCAAGTAGATGAACCTAGCAACTAGAGGTTTATAATCTGGATTAATCGGAACCTACCTCAACTCTGAAAATGGCAATTCATGTCTAGCTAACCTGCCCAACAGACCCCAATCATTCTGAAACGAATGGCATTCAAGCAAGTACACAAGGCCATGGCAAGAGACCCTTAAAAGAACATTTATAGCTCAGGATTAAAATGAGGGGTCCTCAGTTTTCTGTGCCCTTCGTTGTTTTATTGCAGACTTTCCATTACTCAAACTAGGTAACCTCATCAGATGGAAGATCTTGGTGATCTCATCACAAACTATGTCCCCCTCCCCCCAATTCTTTACACTCCTTTCCCAAGCCTCGGTCGATCTCTGCCCCACTTGCTCTTAACGGCAGTTGCTCTTCCCAAACCCCATCTCACCCCATTCCCACCCCGAGTTAACGCGGGCAGAGCGGACGAGACGCTGTCGGGGCTGCCTTCCCACGTCCCCGCCGACTTACTTCGCGGAAAGCGTGTTGATGGAGCCGGTGATCAGCATCAACGCCGCCAGGCAGAGCTGGTACTTTGTCCAGGCCATCGCTGCTCTTTGCCGCTCTCAGTATGCAGCCGGCCCCAACTGTCCCTCTCAGTGGTTCGGGTGCATTTCCTCCTCGGCACGTCACATGACTGCCGTCGATCAGCTGACATCGGCTGCGCTGGCAAAGGCGCCCACGGTCTGCGGGACGCTTTCTCAGCAGCAGCAGCGACTGTGGGGGAGAAGCGGAGGCTATACGCTTTAACCGAAAGCAGGCAGGAGTTCAGCCGGTGAAGCTTCCTCTGCTGTTCAGTTTGTTAATGCCAAGAGGGGTTTTGTCCTTAATTGCTGGCCTCCCTAACGATCGCGGTGTGCAATGTTTGAGCTGCAATCTTAAGGAGTGATGGTTGAAAAAAATGCTTACTTTGAGCCAAGCATTTTAGGGAAAGACACAGATTTTGCTGCTTCGGCGAAGTGACGAATAGCAGAGCTGGGCAGAAATTAGGTTTGCTAGTACAGATTACAGATACGGAATTGAAAGTGCAGGGAAGAAGGAAGTGTTTCTGCTTATCCCATTCTGCTTATTTAAGATTGCTCATCTTTAAAAAAATAAATAGAATTAGGCATGGTTAATACTTGGGTGGGGTACTACTAAGATATTCCGTTCCTGAAGGCCAAACTGAAAAGTGGAAAAAACATTTTGAAAGAAAGCATTGGCACACTATAGCAATACTATGGCAAAGAAAATTCCACGCATACACCCAAATAATCTGGACAAATCCAACACAATTTGTCTTTTCTTTACTTGACATGCCATGCTTCCTGATAGTGAGATCAAATCTCTGATTTACCTCAGACTGGAGATTCTAATTCTGATTTTTTTAAAATTGGCAGAACAATTACACCATGAATGAGAGCAAAAAGTAAAATTAATAGCTTTTTTGAGGTTGGTTGATCATCAAGAGGCTTACATTTTTGAATGTACAAGGAGATGGTCCAGGAAAGTGTTCAAATAAATTATTTGGATTCAAAAATCTGGTAAATTATCTAAAATTTTGTGAATAATTACTATCTATATGCCATCATCTTTGGCTACTCTCCTACATTTAATTTCACCAATCATCTCCTTTTACTATTTTCTCCTCTGCTCCAACAAATCTGACACAGCAGTGTATTCTCTTGCAAGGATAATGCTGCACAAATTTAAATGAAGTGATTCAAATGTAGCCAATTTTAATGTTGATATTTATTTTAATATTTTAATGTTTTATCTTGTCTTACTTGGTTGTAAGCCACAGAAGAGTTGCCTCTTGATGAGATGGACGGATACATATTTAACAAATATAAATTTGTATTCCAAGAAAAACTATGTTAAACCACTGTTATTTTAACAAATGTCCCAAGACTTTTTATTGTTTTCACTGTTTAGACAATTAATTTGTTTAGTTTAATTATGTTGAATTTAGGCAGGCACACAAGGCCAGTAATAAGTTCTGGAATGCCATATTTTGGAACAATAGCAAGGCAAGTGTGTAATGTTTTACCACACTTCAATGTGCTGAGCCCATGTAGTTGGGTGTGACTTGGGACTTCACACTTTCTAGAAATCTACCACAAATATTTCCAGGCACTTGCTTTGCTACTGTTGCAAAGCACATTGCTATGTTATACAAAGTCAAAATGTGACCCTCACTTTTGTTTACATTTGCACTCAGGCTAGAACTAAAAAAACCCCTAAGAGTTGACAACATCTGAAACGGCCATCTTATCCCTCTTAGCAGAAATTGCTGTTTTGATTAATATCCTGAATATAGTTGGTTTGCTTGCAGAGCTGCGAGAATCTCGACATGTTTTCTGTTCTGCAGGGTCCAAAGAAAGATAGTGGCAATAAAGTGGTGAAGACAAAGCAAAAAAGTCAATTGGAAGCCTAAGTTAGCAATGCCTGACTAAATATATGGTTTTTTCAGTAGATAATATCTATCAAGCATGACGAAAAAGAAGTGGAAAAATAAAATCCAACAGAATAACAGTGTCTCAGCCCAATTTGCTTCATAGCTTGGTGAAAATACATCCATTGGTATATACAAGATTTAAAGAAGTGCCTCCATTCTTAAAAACATTACATGTGTAAATTTAGATTTTTATTATATTATAGTTATTTGCATATACAAACATTGAAAGCTCTTTTAGTCTGTTGAGCTTGATGGTTCATCTTGAAATTAAAAAAGCTTTTGAAGCATATACCTAGTTTCCCTAAGAGATTTACTGTGCCCAAGACAACATAACAACCACAACTAACATTCCTCCTGACATTTTGAATTATGTCTCATTAGGCAACTGATGAATTTGGCTGTATGGTTGACTGACCACATTTTCTTGAGTTGAGAACCAAATTCAATACCTGACAACTTTATTGTTAAAAGTGAAGAAGCTATTATTAGCTTATTATTCCTGAGTGATAGAGCTGCTTTGCCTGGAATACATGCTGTGCATTAAATCTACTGAAACCTCCATTTTCCTGCTGCAGTATACAGCAGTGATGGTTAACCTTTCCATCCTTGCGTTCCAAAAGTGTACACACATGCATGTGCATGTGCGCACTTGTGCCAGTAACCATATTGCACAACACGCATCTCTGTGCATGCGTACACGTCTCCTGAGCGGCAGCTACCTGATGATCAGCTGGTGAGCAGGTGGTGCACAAGCACCTGTGCAGTGGACCTGCTCAGGGGCAATGGCTCACATGCCGGCAGAGATGGCTCTGCATGCCACTTCTGGCCACACATGCTATAGGTTCGCCATCATGGGTATACAGTATACAATGTACCATGTGGGAGCACCATCACTTGAGACTTTAAAGAAGAGATTGGACTCCCATCTGTCAGAAATGATGTAGGGTCTCTTGCTTGGGTAGGGGGTTGAACTAGATGACTTACAAGGTCCCTTCCAACTCTGATTATCTGTTATCTGTACTATATACAGATTAATGCCCTCTACTTTTTGGGTTTAATTTTTTTTTTTAGTAACCATAGCACTATTTCTGAAATCTCATATAATGTAAGATTTTTGGCTTGATGTTAAATTTTGGACTGTGCTCTAAAATTACCTGGGCAGCAGAATAGGCCAAAGTTCTTATATTGTTCTGTTGTGGAAAGCAATTTTCAGAGCTGTCTTCACAGCTGACCAGTCTAAATGCAAGCTAGCTGGGATAGGTTTCCAACAGTATCTGACATGGACTTCATCACATATTGAATCAAATCCTCCAACCTTTCTCTGCCACAGAGAGGAAGGTTTTGAGAGACTGCAAGCAAATCTCTGAGAAAATGGAGGCAAGGAATAACTGCTGACCAAGGAAGGAAGAACTGAGTTTTAAGAGGTAAAGGGGAACTAGAGGCAATGCTTATTTTCAGGACTCTTGTTTATTTCTGTAGAACTAGGTAAGCATTTAGGTAAGACTTTGCTATTAGCATTTTGATTTGATATGAATATGCTAGCTAAATCTTTATTGTAAATTTGTGTTTATGTCTCTAAATAAAATGATTCATATATAATTCCCATAGTTGTCATGTATTTTGGATTGTGTTCGAGAATCTAGCTTTATAGGCTTTAAATGATCAGTTTTCTTTCAAAAGCAGGAGTTATATAAATCTGCAGCTGCACATGGATAGAAGATAATATTTGTAGCTCAGGATTGAACCCTGGAATCCTTGGGGCTCTCTGAACTTAGTTGTTTTCTTGCAAATGTTTCATTACCAAACACTGCCTGATGTTATTTAGTTTGGTAAGAAAATAACCAAACTCAGCACTTGCAGCTGAACAGTAAAGTGCTCAATCCCACCACATAGTCTTGATGGGAGCAATGGTCTTGTTTCCCATGAAATTTGGCAGCTATGTAAGTTGTCTTGTTTGTCAGAACTGTTAATATTTAAAGTTTAAAAGGGCTACTCCATTAGAGTTTATTTTTCTTTTCTTTTAAATAAAGTTTCATTTTGTCTATACCCCATGAGATTGGTTTATCTCCAAGGACAGAAAGGTTAAACATCTGGTCACTTGGGTGGCAGATGCCCAGGAGTTTATGTTATAGCAATCCTTAAAAAATAACCTTTCACCTAGTAATTGTCACATAGTCATACAAGATAAAGAAGCTCTATATTTCTCATATGCCAAGGTTAAGGGGAAGAATAGCAAATGAGGCATTGTTCAGAAAATAGTTTGTGGCAATGAGAACTAATCCAGGATAGGAAGCCAGGTCTGGGAGTAAAGAATCAAAGAGCTTTTAGGCTGGGAGCTTCTGTCTAGGAGTTCTGTTGAGTTGCTACAGTGTCGCAAAATATGTATTTGGTTTTAGATTAGCTTGTTGTATGATCCCAGCAGCAGTAATTGAGTTCATACAACATTAGGTCAACTGAGAACGTAGCAACTGCACTAGCCAAAACATGCTAGACTTGTTAGGTTTATTCGGTTTTTAGTGGCATGTTATATTGTGCAAATTCAGCCTGCTTGATCAGCTTGAAGGCTCAGTGTAGAATGGAATGAGAAATATTGACTGATTTAGTAACCAAGATAAGTGGGTTGTGTTGTATAAAATCTATTATGGTTTAAAATGTTCTGTGAATTAAGCAAGTACTTCCAAACATGAAGAAGCAAGAATTGTTTCTTCTTTTTATTCCCATAAAACTTTTTGAGGCTTTTGCCTCAGTCTAAGATTACCTCTTCATTTTCTACTGTATATATCTAAGAACTCTTTTTCATACCAAGAAACTTGATCAGGCATTGATGAAACAGCTACATTTCCCCTCTTGTCATCCCTTCCCATTTCACCTTTATGGTTGAATTATTTTATCTACAGTACGTAGAGTTCTTGCACCAATTATCAATTTTATACCAATTATAAATGTTATAATTGGCTGGTGTTGCTTCAGCATGGATTTTGATCTTTTCTTAATATGAACAGGTCTACTTTCCCCTAACCCCACCCCCCCAGTGCTGTGTCTGTCTAATCTTCTTAGAACTCCTAATTTAGTCTTGGGTGAGGAGTGGAACCTTATTAGAATTGCTGGCAGGCAGCAATATCTTGACTCTTGCCATATTTTGAAAGGCCAAATGATAGAATATGAGAATTAAATGCAAAACTGCCAGAGGATCTGAGTTGTACCAAGTAATGTGTTTAGCTGATATTTGTTCTTCAAGTAGCCTGGTCCAAAACATGTAGAACTTTGAATCAATGAATCAGAATAAGGGACCTTGGAGGTCTTCTAGTCCAGCCCCCAACTCAAGCAGGAGGTCCTATACCATGTCATACAAATGACTGTCCAGTCTCTTCTTAAAAACTTCCAGTGATAAAGCACCCACAACGTCTGAAGGCATCCACAACATCTGAACATTCCATTGGTTAATTGTCCTCACTGTTAGAAAGTTTCTCCTCAATTCCAGGTTTATTCATTATGGCTCAGTGTCAGAATGGTGAACTGGAGTAGAGATAATTCTTGACTTACATGAAATACAGGTAGTCCTTGACTTACAACAGTTCATTTAGTGACCATTCAAGGTTACAACGGCACTGAAAAAAGTGACTTTTGACTGTTTCTCACATTTACAACTACTGCAACATCCGTGTGGTCACGTGATCAAAATTCATTTACTTGGCAACTGGTTCATATGTATCCAGGGGTATGATCCACCTTTGGCAACCAGCAAAATCAATGGGGGAAGCCAGCTTCACTTAACAGCCATGTTACTAACTTAACAATTGCAATGATCCGCTTAACAACTACGGCAAGAAACAGCATAAAATGAGGCAAATGTCTCACTTAGCAATATAAATTTGGGGGTCAATTGTAGTTGTAAGTCAAGGACTATTGTACATTGACAGTCACTAATGTTGCAGAATGCAGCATTTTGATCCCTGGTTCCTACCAATTCATATGGTTGCATTCTGTCACAGATACCTAACTGATCCTTGATTTAGCAATTTACAGATGTCCATGACAGCATCAACTGAGATACGTCAGATGCCTTGTAGCTGCACTATAGGAGAGCTATAGAAAAAATGGAAAGGAGGGAGATGGAAGTGAAGGGCTGGGGCGGAGTTGGGAGGGAGGACAGCTAGAGGCTTTCTTCATGTAATCATCTAGTAGAAGAATTCCTCCTTCTCTCTAAAATAGCAGAAAAGATATAGCAATTAAACTCCCATTACCAACTCATCTCCTCCTCCTGATGCACCAGCACAGAAAGATATTTATGGGGCTAGAAATAGACTCAGTAGTTCTCATTGGCTCTGATCAGAGACTATTATGTCATCATTACCCAGTCAGGATAGTTCACCTTCCTATCGGACAGATGTCGAAGGCTAGCCGAGAATTAATTCCTTTGTGCTCCCGGAACTTGCTTTGGGTATTTCAAAATGTGTAGTTCAATATCTTATGCAAAACTAGAAAATTGAAAATTCAATAATCAAATTAAGGATCTTGTATAATTGAACTCTTTTTCTGACACTACTGATGGAAATTTTTTTTTTGGAACGTTGAATTTGGGAAAACAAAGAATTATTCTTTAATAAGGTCTCCTTTGTGTACTGATTTTAGTCTTTGTGGTGTTCTATATCCCCTTCCTCCTTCCAGGAGTTTCGTTTTCTGATTTATGGCTATGCAATCATTAAATATAGTTCCATCTAAGTTCTCCATTTCAATTAAATTGTCTAACTACCCCTCCTTTTAATGCCTTTTTCTCTCTTTCTTTCCTGAAAAGAGGTTGAACCATATTGGTTCCTGCAGTGGCACTGCCTGTGCTCTTTACTGACACCTCGGCTTTGTGATATAAATCGCAACAAAGGAAAACCGAACACGTGTTATGGGCTTGCGGTTTTAACTGCACAAGGTCCTAATCTAAATTCTAACAATGCAGAAATCTTGGGTCCTGTTGTGAACAAACATCCATCCATTTTCAATTACATTTCAAATATTTTTATTGTCTGGTGATACTTGAATTCTCAGATATGTGAAAGGTAACTAAGAAATATGAAATGAATGAAATCTTCATCTAAATCCTCATTGAAAGCTAAAATCTGTGACAGATTGATCAAAGGTCTTTCTCAATCAATCTTCCATTCCCACGCTGTCAGCTGTACCAATGGGAAATTCCCAAAGAGCAAATGAGAACCAGTGAGGTATAATAGTAAATAGTTGAACTGGGACAGGAGAATCTAAAGATCAATTTTATCCTCAGTTATGAAAACTGGCTGAATTTAGACCAGTCACTAATATACAACCCAATCTACCTTATAGGATTCTTGTGACAAAACGTGAGAGGAGGGAGTGGACCCCTTAAGATCATGAAGGAAAGACAGGATATGCTGTAATGTAAGACAAATGATTAATGACAATAATAGTGACCTCATACCTCAATAAGATTGGCCTCATGTCTTCTGCTCTCCAATAATCAGAACTGAGAGAAAATATTCAGCCATTGATATCCTTAGTTTATAAATTTGTGTAATTTTTGGGTTACACAAACCAACAGCTTCTATCATTATTCCTTCTTGGCTGCTGCTAAAGAAAAGTGCATGTGATTTATACAATTGGAGAAAATCATGTGGGGATTTTCCATTGGTTCTGTGAAATTGGATAGTTATGAAATCACTAAAATTGGATTATCTTTGGGACAATGTCCCAATGTAGAGGGCAGAGGGAATGAGCCTGAAGACAGAAAAAAGAGCTACTGCCAACACATGGTGTCAGATAATAGGGGCTTGAGCTCGGATCAAGAGAGAAACAGACACGCTCCTTGTCAGCTTCCCGAGGTAGTCCAGAAAAAAAAAGCAGAAACCATGGATACTAAGACTACTTTCATTGTGAGGCTACAGTAACAGAATCCTGCAAGTCTGAAAGTATTTCTCCCACCCTTTACTTTTACTTTCTAGAAAATTAGGGAGAGTCCCTTCTGAGGCACTTTCACATATCCTCCTATTTTTGCATGATCTTGTCTAGTCTCTTCCTTCTGTCTCCCAAGGTTATTCCTACATAGCATCGCAAAGATAAAGTGAGGCACTGGGAAGCACATTCAGACTTGAAAGTTACTATAAAAAAGGTAAAGTTTTCCCCTGCTCAGTCATGTCTGACCCTATGGGGCAGTGCTTATTTCAGTTTCTTAGCCAAGGGAGCCAGCGTTGTCTGTGGTCATGTGGCTGGCATATACAAAGTAGTACATATTTATCTACTTGGCATTTGCAAGCTGTCGAACTGCTAGGTTGGCAGGAGCCGGAGCGAGTAATGGGAATCTACCCCCTTCCAATTTTCCAATCAACAAGTCTTAACTGCTAGGCCACCATACTCTATTATGTTACTATAGCTATTAACAATAAAAGTATTTCCAACCTACATGGCATCAGTTTCTAAGTCAGGCCTACCTTGTTTGGCTGACGCCCAGTGGTGTTCGCAGGGAGGTGTGAAAGTTGGCCATATGGTGGATGGAGAATCACAATGCCTTTTCGGATACGTGCTGACATTATGTGCATGTCCAAAAAAGCTGTGGTTTTCAATGCAATGTTCCATGACTTGAAATAAATCCCCATTCCTTCTTGTGTACCCTTCATATACAGTTGACATTCCATCTCTCCTTAGGAACAATCTCTTTGTAAAGTTGACTTGGTGTCAAAAGCCACATGGAAATTTTTCCAAGAGGAAATTTCTGACACTTACAAAGGCTTGTCAAACTGAGCATCTATTTGCATCTACTGTATATTCTCCATGAACTATTAGGGAGGGGCTATCTTCACCCTTTTTCTCTGACACATAATATCCAGACTAAGTTTTTGGAATGCACCCCTCCCTCCTGGGAATCCATCTCCTCATTCCATTCCATTGCATCTAGCAAAGTGCTGAAGTGCTACACATTTGATTTATTTTTTTAAAAAAAACACAGAAAAATAATTCCTTTCTTAACCAGCAGTTCTTCAGGAATGGTCAGAAATGCTTCTCTTCCTCTGAAGAGCTGCTGGTTTAGAAGTCAATTATTTTTCTATGTTTTCTTAAAAATACATCAAATGTGTGGAAATGAACGTGAATCGTGGCCTTGGTTCAAAACCAGCCCACATTCACAAAGGGAATCTGGGATTCCTGGAATCCCATTTACCAAAGGATGTGAGCCTTCTTCCGATTTAGTCCTTACTCTCCTCTTGAATATCTCAAAAAAGTGTTGAACTTTTTGACCCCACCAAAAAGAAGACAATATACGATAGGGAGAAACATTGCTTTAGGGGTAAAAGTTCACAAAAAAGAAAACAAAGGAAAGCATATTGTACAGCTAGGACAAATACTAAGGTTTAAAAATACTCATAACTCCCGGTATGATATCTAAAGTGAATAGATGAAATATCTTATTAGGGCCTTTCTTGATCAATAAAAATACAAAAGCAAACATCGCATTATCAATAGAGTCAAAATATAGTATAAAAGTAGTTCATAATAAGCACATATATTTTATAATAAATCTAAAATTGATACCCCTAAAGGAAATCCACCTTGACATCCTTTGGAAGAACAAATGCTGAAGATGAAACTCAAATATTCTGACCACCAAATGAGAAGAGGATTCATTGGAAAATACTTGAATGTTGGGAAAGATTGAAAACAAAAGGGGAAGGAGGGGCAATGAACATGAATTTGGGCAACTCCAGGAGACACTGGAGGACAGGGGGTCCTGTCATGCTGTGGTCCATGGGGTCATGAAGAATTGGACACAATTTAACAACTGAACAACAACAAAAATGATACACGTTGTTTTTCTTTTTATATCCAAATCTTTATAGCAATAGCAATATCACTATTATACCGCTTTACAGTGCTTTACAGCCCTCGCTAAACAGTTTACAGAGTCAACCTATTGCCCCCAACAATCTGGGTCCTCATTTTACTCAAGGACGGAAGGTTGAGTCAGTCTTGAGCCTGGTGAGATTTGAACTGCCAAATTGCAGTCAGCCAGCAGTCAGCAGAAGTAGCCTGCAGTACTGCACTCGAACCACTGCGCCACCACAGCTCATATAATATAATGTGCCCATTTATAAATAAAAAAAATAACTAGAAACCTTGATCTCTAATCATGCTGGAATGGTATTAGTTTTTGTGCACATAATGAAAAAATAACCGGTTAGTTTTATTAGTGTTTCTTAGGTTGTATTAGGTTGTATTTCTTGGGCAGAAAATTATATGTTTTTAAAAGGAAAAAATGTCTATGGAGATTCTCAGTCATCCAGGTCATGGTTGTCCCAAAGGTGCTTTTTTCAAGAGCCAAGTGGACTTCTTCAACTTCTTCTTCAGAAAAAAGCACCTTTGGGACAAAAGGAAAAAAATGGCCCTCATAGAAGATATGGTATTAAGACCTATCTAATGTTTATTTTAGTTTTAATATTGCGATAGAAGAAAGATAAATATTTGAATAAATTATTAATACAAGAAAAAATGTAATGGCAGAAGGCTTTCTAGATTAATCACACGAGAGGTCACAGTTAACAGTAATCAATCCAGTAATGAGCAGCTATACTGTTAAAAACCACAATTGCTCAGCAGATCTGATAATTTATACTAAAACATGCAAGAATATAATTTATTAATTTATGATGAGGCCAATAAAACAATGCACAAAAAAGCAGGATACAGGGGATTAGTAATAAATCTCTAAAGATATAAAAATAGAATAACATAAAAATAATTAAAAAGACAAATAAAAAGTAGATTTGAAAGTTCAAGGTGCCCTTAATCTGCATAAGAATGAAATGCATTGCAACTGAGCAAAGCTTTGCCTCATTCCTGGGAACTGCAGTAGAGAAGTCAGCAGGTAAAAAGTAAATAACTTTTAATTTCACATCAGCTTGATCTCTTCACACTGAGCACAACACAGAAAGCAGTGAAGTAAAACATAGCTTACTGATTTGTTATTGCAGAGTTGGAAGACATGCAGAAACATGGTGCATTGGGCATGTTGTGTTGTATCTCCCATCTGCATTTGGAGTAAAGCAGGGGTGTCAAATTCAATTTCATTGAGGGCTGCATCAGGGTTGTGTTTGACCTCCGGGGGCTGGGGTGGGTGTGGCCAGGGTGGGTGTGGCCAGGGTGGGCATGACCAGCTTGATGTCACTCATGTCGGGGGCACCTATGGTGGCCCGAGTGCTCTGCTTGCAAAAATGGGCTCCTGAGCTCCGTTTTTGGCTGCCATGGCCTCCTGCAATCCTATGCCATTGAAAACAGGCTCTCAAGCTGCGTTTTTGCTGGCAGAAGCACTGTGGGCCAGTCCTTCTCTGTTTTCAGGGTGGCCCTGTGGGCCAGATCTAAGTACCCTGTGGGCTTGATCTGAGTTTGACATCCCTGGAGTAAAACATTAAACTTTGCTAATGTGAATGCTCTTCTCTGAGTAGCAGAAATATAGCGGTAATTGGGGTGTGTGAAAGTAGTATGAAAGAGGTCCCTGAGACAGTAGGGTGGACTTTCAGATCTGCCTTTATCTAGTTCAAGGATGCTTTACTCAAGTTTTTGCATGGATTTGTCTTTTCCAAATTGTAGTAGGACCAGAGCAGAAAAGCCACAGAAGGACAGAATTGTTCGCAATAATCTTCCATGTGGAAGTATCCTTATTTATCAAAATCAGTCAGGCAGCAATTCACCCCAAAGAGTCTGTTTTAACCAGTATTTCAGATGACAGGTCCTCATTTGAGGTGCTAGAAAGCGGCATCAATGTTTCATTAAAAAAAATAATCATATTCTGATTGGCTTGAGAGACCCACAATAAACTTCTGATGAGTTTAGATCAGATGGCGACAACAGCTGATGCCATTTGACAGCTCCTTTTATAGCTGGCTGTCAAATGGCATCAGCCAATGGGAGCGATCGGCGCTCCCACCCGAACTGCGGACCTGGTTGGGGACTTCAGTCAGTTCAGTGGACACAACAGGTAATATCCAGGAAGGTACACATTGTTGGCTTAAAGGTTGGATGAGAACAAGGTAGTTATGCCCTCCAGGAGTGCCCTTCTTCAAGTTACAGGAAGTGAGAGGGAATAAAATGATTCAAATTCACTAATTTTTGCTTCTATATTTCCTGAAGAAAAAAAAAACCCATGCTGCTGGCTGTTGAAACTGACTATATTCCAGTTTGACAGTACAAGTAATCCTTGACTTATGACTGTAACGAAACCTTGCCCATCATAGTCATAAGTCATGAAGTTGTAAAATGGATCAATCATGTGACCAACCCTGTTTCGTGGCAGTCATTAAAGCAAACCAGTGGTTCTGGGGGAACCATCATAAAACATGGCCACATGACCATGGGATACTGTAAACAGTCATAAATATGGGCTGGTTGCCTAGCACCTGACATGCAGTCACGTGACCTTGGGGGTGGGGGTTGGGGCAGCCTTTAGAACTTAAAAACAGGGCCTTAAGTACTCCCAGGGAGGTCCATCATAACTATAAATGATTGCTAAGTGATTGGTAATAAATTGAGGTCTATCTATACAGTGTGATCAGGAACTGGTTGAGAGGATTTGACAAAAGGTAGATTATTTAGACATGAGGAAATTATATTTGAGTCCTATCTCATGCTGATATGCTTGAGCTAGAAAACTTGGAATGGACTTCTTGCGGTATAATTAAAGGAAGCATTCCCAACTGAATTGCTGCTGAACTGTGGCCCAAAGCAGCTGGTGGAGTAGCAGCTAATACTCTTCACATTTTTGCAGATGAAATGTGAGGTTTGTTGGTCAGTGGCTCCTGTGTCCAGTGGGGATGCACGGTCAGGCAAAATAGGAGAAGAATGAAGTAGAGGTACAAGTGTGAATGTTGGCAGATAGGAATTTCGCAAGCAATTCAACACCAGTTTTTACAGTAATAGAACTTATATTAAGTCATCTACTCATGAAAGAGCGGGGGTGCGATGACTCAGCAGTTAAAGATGCTGAGCTTGTCAGCTGGAAAGTTGATAGCCCTTGTTCGAGTCCTGAGTGCTGCTCAATGGGGTGAGTTCCCAGTTCCTGCCCCACTAGGAGTTTGAAAGCATTCAAATGTGAGTAAATTAACATGTACCCCTTTGGTGGGAAGGTAATAGTGTTCCATGCACTTTTGGCATATAGCCATGAGCTGGTCCCATGACCATGGAAAATGTCTTCAGACAACATTGGCTCACTCAGCCAAGAAACGGAATTGGACATAACTGGACAGAGAACCTTAGTCTTAAAGGAGAATTCGTTTGGTAGCTGGGTAACTTTGCAAGGTTTCTTTGGGGAGGACACTGGAGCTGAGAGTTAAATGGTCCTTGAGCAAGTCACAGTATCTGTGTTCAAGGTTAGCTTATCTTCTGGTTGATATTTTGGAAAGTAATTGTGTTTGAATAAGAGATTTGGCACGGCACCTTTGTTTTATGTTAGATAGTCAAACTTTGATGTTCTCGTCACAAAAAACATGTTTCAGATAGGTTTAAAAGGACTCCAGATATTTTGAGGAGCAGGAGTAGGATAATTGAAGTTTTGAATTTAATTAAAATTTTGCAGTTAGAATTTAGAATTTCTTTCTGAATCTCTATGGAGACTAGTGCTCATAGCAACTGGCACAAAGCATGAATGGCAGACTATCAGCGTCGGTTGCTAAAGTTGTTTCTAATAAGAAGTTTGATCTGAGTTGGTTGTAGAGAAATTACAATAGATGAAATATCAGACAGGATGGAGTAAGTGTATTCCGTTGTGATCTGGGGTCACTTTACTTTCTCCAAGGAGCAATAAATTTCCCTTTCCCCATCTATAAAAATAACCATTCAGTTATGCAGCAGTCAGAAGAGTGGCTTAAAAGGTTGTATATAGCATCATTATTTTTTGTCAATGGCTATAAGATTCAGATTGAAAATATAGTGTCAGCTTTTTTAAAAAAAAACACTATTTTGCAGCAATTCAGGTTGAGTGGCTGTGAAATTCTTGATAAAATCTTTTGTGATGGAGCTGTTCAGTAGGTTATTTGACAAAGGGTCTATTTTCCAAGGAGAGGGCTTATTTTTTTTATAGCTCTATAGGTCTTCAGGTTCATTTCCTGTTAAACTTAAAAGGACAGGTGGGTTATTTGGGGTGAATAAATCATCCCCACATACTCAGATTCAATCTACAGTCAGTATTTACTTGTTATTCTTATAGCAGTTGTTTAGAAGTTTTCCTGGGATTTTTAGTATTTTAGTATTTATTTGATTTGTCAATCGCTTACAAGAAACAGGTATAAGAATACACATTTGTGAATACATGAGATAGATACTTATAAGAAAAATAAAAAACAATAGGACAGGGACGGTAGGCACGATTTGTGCACTTATGCATGCCCCCTGTGGATTTGGGTGGCTGGAATTTGTTCAAACTGTTTCTCCTTTAAAAACTCAAGAGATTTTTAAGAGATTAGTTTCCGAGGATAAAGATAATTCTAAAAAAATGGGATGAAGGAAAAATAAATAAATTAAATGAAATTAAATGAAGCTTATTGATGAGAATAATTAGGGGGGATATAAAGGAGTAGAATAAGAGCTATTCCATAAAAACGATATTAAAAGAAGGGAAGAACAGAGAGAACAAAAGCAGCTGTATAGTTCCTGTGCCATCATAAAAAATGAAATATAAATATAAACATCCTTCCTCCATGAGTAGAAATGAAACTAATTACAGTCAACCATCAACAGCTAATAGTTGCTGTTGTATTTTATTCTGACCAAAGAGCTAAATATCACTAACAATTCAAGGTATATTTTAGAATCTGAAGAGCAGCACCTGGTTGGTTAATTTCTCCAAATAACTGTAACCCCAAATGCTGATTAATAAGCATTGTAGGAATTATCCTGTAACAATTTTCATGTTATTGGGGTGTAATCTACAGTATGTTAACTTGTGCAGCTATTTTTGCAACTTTTAAGAGTTTTGGGATGAAAATGCAGCAAAGAAACTGATATTATAAAATTTACATCAGAGATGGAATTGAAACATATGCAGTAAATGTTAGTGTGGAATGTTTCTTGAAAATGGTGAAAAATGGTGAAGCTCCAATACAGCTACAATATTAATTGGGTAAGTGTTAACACAGGGCTGTGGATGGATTGACTATGTGATTTCAAAGTCTGTATGAAGATTGAATCTGTGTATTATTCCTTTATAACAGTGTTTCCCAACCCTGAAAAATTTAAGATGCGTGTCAGACTTGCCACAACTTAAACCTCTAAATAAAAATGACCTTTGGCTCTATTTGTTGAAAAAGGTATATTAGGAAAAAAAAAAGGTATTTGTTGAAAAAGGTACATTAGAGGTCGTGTATTACACTACTTTCTCAACAAATGGAGACAAGAGTCATTTTTATTTAGCAATCGCAATAGCATTTAGACATATACTTCACAGTGCTTTATAGCCCCTTCAAAGCAATTTACAGAGTCAGCATATTGCCCCCAACAATCTGGCTCTTCATTTTACAGACCTTGGAAGGATGGAAGGCTTGAGCCAGTCAGGATCAAACTGCTGAACTGCTGGCAGCTAGCAGTTAACAGAAGTAGCTTGCAGTATTGCATTTTAACCGCTGCACCACCACAGCTCGTTAGTGTTTTAAGTTGTGGTAGATCTGTCAATATATGGACTTCAATTCCCAGAATTCCCCAGCCAGTACACTGAGAAACAGTGTCCTATATAAATGCTATAAGAACGATGCAAAAAACACAGGATGATCACTTTGCTCCTGAGAATGTATTTGACAGATTTCTGATTGAAATAATGCAAAATTTAAAAATGAACAAGCCTTGAGAAGCACAGGGCAACTTTAAGCTGCGTTGGTTGCTGTAATTTGAAAAAAAATAACCATATAAGTCAATATTTAATCCAATTTGAAGGCCTTGACTTTTCACAACAAGCCGGCAAAAATACCTTTGGACAAAGGGCTTTACACAGGAAATCCCATTGTCTTGGGACCCATACAGAAAAGCACCCATCCCATATTTACTGAAGGTGAGGAAGATACACTGAGATGATCTCAACAGCTAATGTTTGCATAATACCGGTAGTGACTCATATGATAGTGGCACTTGTTTTTTTTCTCATTTTAAAGGCACCCTCCCCCAAACTCTCTTAATTCCTTCCAGCAAGAAATGATGTAATCAGTGCAGTAACCTCAACACTGCATTTACAGTCAGATCCCGAAAGTACCCTAACATCTCATTCTAGATCAGTTGTTAATTCTCTTTGAAATAACCTTTTGTATGAAAGCAACCAAGGTATAAAAATGTAATTTGCTCCCCAGTATCTTAAAAAAAGCATATGACTCTATATCAATCAGTTGCAAAAACTAACAATAAGAATCTAAGAGAGTTTTTCAACGAGCACTTAGAGGCTTTCTCCATTGGTGAGTTGAAGTGGTATCCACCCAATTTTGTGTTGGCAGATAACTGGATTGGCAGAAAAATGGTGCTTCTTCCTGCCACTGATCCTTATTCTGCCTCTATTGTATCTATTCCAAATCACTGCCACTCCTTTAGTTCCCCTCCAAGTAGTGGCATCTAAAGGGAGGAATTAAAGTCAGGACTTGAATCATTACTCTTTCTGTCAGCCCTTTGAAGTAGTCTAGACAAGAAGCACCAATCACGAGTACTAACACTACCTTTATTGTAAGCTTGCGGTAACAATCTTGCAACTCTGAAAGTCCCTCTTCCCTCCCTTACTTTGACACTCCTGAAAATTAAAGGGGATCCCTTCTGAGATGCTTTCTTTACTCCTAACCCTTTTTCAAACTCAAATCTTGCTTATTAGACCAGTGTCCCCAGTTGTGGGGTTCAACTGATGTAACAACTGGTTTGGTGAGTATGCGCGCTAAATGTGTGCTTTGTGCACGCGCGCAGCATATGGAAATCAGCCATTTTCAGCTCTAAAACATATCTTGGACTGCAGCCCCAGTGAGTAAAACAGCTGAGGTGCGGCAATCCGCTATGCCACATGAATCAGCTGGGCTGCAAAACATGGAAATATAGGACAGACTAGGGCAGGGGCAGGTGGGCTGGGCCAACCGATCACCCGAACTAAGGGTTCACCCAAACTGGTCTGAACTGAGTATCCCTGAATATCCCTCAATCTTTTCAGCAACAGGGACTTATCTTGTGGAGAGAGGCTTTTCCGTGAGACCAGACGGGCTATGATTTTGCATGTTGTCCACAGATGGGGCTTTGCTTGTTTGCATGGTCTGATTTCTGGCATGCCGTGGCCTGGTGCCGGTCCATGGACTGGGGGTTAGACAATGCAAGGGCTCCTTCATCCTCCCTCCCAAGGTCCTTCCCACATACCATTGCATCATCTGCTAACTTGCTGAATTGACACCACTTGCTGAAGGGTGCCACCCTTCACACTGCTGGGATAGGTGAACAACTTAACAAATTTTACCCATCTCGAGACTGCCTTGAGTGTTAGAATAAGAGGAGAAATGCTATTTTAACACAGGTGTGGTTAAGGATGATTTATGTCTTATTTGTGGGATGGAGTGGAGGCAATTATGGGACTACCGCAAAGACAAAGATATTGCCAGGGCCTTGGAATGTTGTGGTTAAATACAGGAAAAGAAAGGTCTGAAAAATTATAAGCCAAAAGATCTTGGCAGCATTCCATTATTTCCTTGCTATCGGCTTTTCTGTATCAGGAAAAGCACAGCAAAAGGTGGGTGGAAGCAGAAGGTTGTAAAAGAAAGACAACATAATAAGGTTTCTCTATAGCAGGGATCTCCAACTTTGGTAACTTTAAGTCTGGAGGACTTCAACTTCCAGAATTCCCCAGACAGCAAAGCTTAAAGTTGCCAAAATGGGAGACCCCTGCTCTATAAGAGGGTTTGGCGGTGGCTGACAGGCTGGGAGATGCAGCTCAGCCTCCGAACTTTCCAAGGCTGGTTTTTCATCTTTTTTTCATCATCATCTTCCTCTTCTTCTCCTCAGCTTTTAGCTGCCAGGATACATCAAGTGACAGTTACACAATCTGGATCTTTTGGCAGAACATTTGTGAAAAAAAAAAAAAGTCTATTAAGGGAAAGGACTTCTGCTCCGAATGTCTAGTTTCTTGCTGTAGGAGGGATATTGAATAATATAACGTACAATGTCAAAGTGATACGTTTGGCACAGAGAGGCTGAGTTCACACTCTACACAGTACACTTATAGTCTGCTTAGTCTGTTTAGCTCCGACTTAGCTCTTAGCTAAGCTCAGGCAGTTTTGATGCATTCAATAAAACATCCTTAAAAAACCATGGCTTAAAGCAGTTTAGTGGAATGGGGAGGGAATGGAGATTTTTACAGTATCCTTCCCCTGCCATGCCTACCAAGCCATGCCACGCCCACCAAGCCACGCCACGCTCACAGAACCGGTACCACAGAACCACAGATTTTACAGTATCCTTCCTCTGCCACACCCACCAAGCCATGCCATGCGAAGCCCACCAAGCCACGAACACAGAACCGGTAGTAACATTTTTTGAATCCCACCACTGTCTTCAAAGTAGCTTTTCAGTACAGGCTGATAATCAAAACAACTTCACAAAATGTTCTTAATGATCAGAAGTGTTTTGATGAACAGACAGATCTACTGGCAGTGCAGCTGCTCTAAGATAAATTAAAAAAAAAAAGAATGGCTCCCCACTTGGTGTTATGTATTGCATCTTGTATACAGACCTAGGGGAAACAGGGATGCATACCATATCCTTGTGTGTAAAATAGGGGTAGTTATGGTAGTTAAAAACTGCATGAACTTTGCTAGATGAGTAGATCCATCTAGTAGTTCCTTGCTCCATTTCCAGTAACAGCCCTTTAAATAGTTTTGAAAAGTGAAATAGAGCATGAAGGAAGTAATCCTCTTCTATGCTTTTAATCTGGTCCTCTGCCTTTGAACATGAACATTCCAATTACTCTAGAAGGCAATTTTGACCTAAGCTAAGAAGGGGAAAAAATGAGTGAGGTCAAAGAAGAATTGAAACAGCATACCTTTTTGTCCAAATCTCACAAAAGTTCTCACTGTTCTTACAGAGAATCTCTAAATAACTGACTAGAGATGGCTGAAGTTGCTGATAGGTTTCATTTCTAAAGTTGTTGGCAATAAATTTCTTCTGTCCAATTATGTCCAGTTCTTGGAGATTGCTTGGACAAGTCCTTACAATTTTCTTGGCAAATTTTTTCAGAAATGTTTAGGCATTGCCTCCTTCTTAGGGCTGAAAAAAAGTGACTGGCCCAAGATCACCCAGCTGGCTTTGTGCCTAAAGTGGAACTAGAACTTGCAGTTTCCCAGTTTCTACCCTTACCCACTACACCAAACTGGCTGTTACGATTAAGGTATTCTGCAATATGTATTGCCTCTATGGATTGGATTTAGAATTTCATTTGCATAAAGGTACTGGTTGGCCACTGCCCCAAAGGGCAGACATGACAATTTGGATACACTTGAATAGTATACATATTCGGAAGATGCATGTCTATGGCTATATATGAAAAAAAAAAGATTTTTTTTATTTTTTTGAATGTGCAAAAATGTACAGGCAGGAAAGTTCACCAGCTTGCATCCTTTTGGTAAACTAGAATATTATGCATGTTTGTAGAAACTGCGCAAGTTGAGGTAATAGCTGATTATTTCAGTTATATTATCATGGGCACAATTGTACTAATTTCATGGAAAAATCAGTAGACTGCATGGGGCATCTAAATCACACCACTTGTCGGGTTGAAACTTGTGAGTTTATCAAGAACACTCTGGTCTGATTTATCAGCTGGTAAATGTATTTTACAAAAGAAAAGGACCAGAATGTCCCTTAAATACTTAGGCCTATAAATTTTGTCTTCCTTAGATAGCATAGCCAGAGAATTCTTTCTAAAGAAATAAAGGAATTGTTGTCCAAAACCTCTGGAAGGCACCAAATGACTTAATTTTGATTTTTATTTTACAACCAATAAATATGATTGGTTGTAAAATATGGTTATGAGCTTAGGCTGAATTTTTTGGATTGTGGAAAGGCAGAAGGGAAGGAAAAATTTGATCATTTATAAAAATCATGTTTAATATTTACCAATAAAAGCCATCTTTTCTGAGACTGACAAATACCATGTTTTCAGAATTTTGACATTTTGTACCAGTGATCTATATTTTTCACACTTAGTTCTGAAATAATAAGAACTAACAAAAAACATGCATATCCCCCAAATATCTGTTTTATATAATGGTACCGGCTGCAAATATGGAATGTGAGATCAGGATGGGATAATGTGCTAATACTTGCTCTCCTCAATCTTTCAGAAGCTTTTGATGCCATCACCTATCCTATCCTTCTGGATCAATTCTGGGGCTTAGGAGAACAGTATTATGCTGATTTTTTTTCCCTTCCTCTGGGCTCTATTTGAGTCAGTGTTGGATGTGGGCAGGGAGATCTGTCCCAAAGCCCCTCTTATTTGAGATGCCACAGGGTTTAACTTTCCCCACTTATGTTTAACATCTACATGAAATGAGTGATGAGATGTTATTCCCAGCTGTATATTCTGTCCCATTTGACCAGGTAATGGTGTGGAAGCTCAGTGTATGGAGCATATGGGGGACTGGATGGAGAACAACAGGCTTCAGCTCAGCCCTAGCAAGGAGGAGTAACTTTATGATGGATCTGGAATGGGGTGGAAGTGAGGACTTTGCACTTCCACCCCACCCAAGAGCAAAGATAATGCAAAATCCTCATTTTCACCCCATTCCAGATTCATCATAATGCAAAATCCTCACTTCCACCCCATTCCAGAACACCCACAATTCCCTCACTAACTTGCTTTCCAGCTCTGTTCTCCTGTGTGCAGGGCAACAAAAGAAGACCATGTGATTACCAGTTTAAAAAAAGTTCAGTCAGACCTTCCAACTTCTTGGAGAAAAAAAGATCTCGCGAAGTTGTAAGGTCTGACTGAACTGACTGATTGGCCTCCCAGATTGCAACTGCTGGTCCCTTGCTGCCTCCCAGCTGATCAGCATGGATCCCAGTCATGCAGCCTCCCCATCTTGAATGGCAACCCAGTGGGCAGGGCAGAGCAGGTGGGCGGGGCGATGGGCGACCTGGGCCAGTCATTTTTCCTCCCAGTTTGGTGAACCAATCAAAATTTTTCTCTTCATGGACGCAAGAACTAGTCTGAACCCACTGAATACCACCCCTATTTGGATGTTAGAACTTCCTGGATCTGGGAATTTTTCCACCCTTAGCTCTGGATGGTGTTGCACTACCCCAGACAGCATTGGTGTGCAATTTGTGGGTCCTTCTGGATTCAAAACTCTTGTCCTTTGCATAATTTTATTTTGTATACCAATTGTGCCCTTTCTTGGAGCAGGAAGCATTGTGCTCTATCATTCGTGTTTGGTCATCTGCCAAGTGGATCACTACATTGCACTCTACATGGGGCTGTTCTTGAAGAACACCCAGAAGATTCATTTGCTCTAGAGTGCAGTGACACAGGCAGTTATGGGGCTGTTTCACTTTGCCCTTGGACAATCCAGAGTGCTCCATAAGCTGCACTGGATGTGATTCAAATAACGGGTCAACTTTGAACCGAAGCTAGCAGAAGCCATTTTACTGTTCCTCAGTAGGGGGAAGGGAGGAAGGAGGTTGGAACGAGTTACTAGACAAAACAGAGAGCTTTCTCATGGGAATCAAGGTCATCTCCATTGGTAACAGATAAGGTTGGGAAAGGAGTGACTGGAGAGCCCGCCAATTAACCTAATTGGCCAATGTGACCTGTGACACTTGGAGATGGGGTTATTTCCTATTTTAATTACTGTATACTGAAATTGCGGGAGTTATTTAGAGTTTGTTTTCCTTTAATCTGTGACAATATGATGGACTCAATAAAGAAGTTCCTTGAGGTGGATTCAAGTCTCAGAGTTCTGATTTGCTTGGATTCATTAGTTGGAGCCTTGACAGACTGATGGATACTTTTAAAGCCCTACATAGCATGAGGCCAGAGTATCTGAGGGACCACCTTATTCCCATGACTTCTACTCTTCCCATTAATCTGGGCAGGAGGGGCATGCACTGAATCTCATTTATTAGTAATTGTCATCTAATGGGACCCAGGAGGTGTACCTTTTCTGTAGCTGCTCCTGCTGTCTGGAACACCATATCACCCGAGGTTCACCTGGCCCTGACTCTGCTCACCTTTTGATAAACCTGGAAGACTTAGTTGTTTTCCCTGGCAGGGTGGGCAAGAAGAGTAATTGAGTCTACCCTATTGGTGAATGTTAGGTTCAGGGCTCATTTTGTGCTAGCTTGCTGGAACAGTATTTTTTATTTCTTTAGTATACTGTGTATTTTTATTGTGTTTTAATTCCTGTTAGCTGTCCAGAATCACATTGGTGAATTGGGCAGTGATATAAATTGATATGTGATAAATAAATAACCATACTTAGCAGGTATGCAAATCATGTTACAGAAACTCATATACTATATGTAGCAATTCTGACAAATGCTCTTAAAATAGACCTGTTGTAGAGCTGTGATTACTGAGAATATCCTTCACCCAGAAGTTCCCATGGTCTTATCCTTCATAGCATGTAACTGCAGTACATATAATGGTACATACATACTAGGGCTGGGTGGGTTCACACACACAAAATTAAAAGCCTAACTCAACTTAATTTATATGGCTGATTTGGTTTGGCTCATACAACTTGCTAAAACAAAGGATGGATTTCCACAAGATGCTGAATAGTTAACTATCCAAGCCCATTTTATTTGCTCCTTAATACAGCATCGGGGGTGAACTCCAGATACATTTTTTTAAAAAAATCTCCACTTCCACTTCAGCCAACTTCCCCCTAAATTGTAAAATAAAATTCATTTTTCCTCCAAACATCCTCAGCCTTGATTTTGTAGAGATTCTTCCTGTATAAAAGATGTAGATATGCAAATTTCTGGTCCAAGCTTCACTCCCCCTCCCTTGTAATCAGCTTGGATAACAATAGCTAGGTTGCCATAGAGGATGCAGGCTTGTCTTCTTGACAGCCGTGGTGTGGGTGGCTTAGATTTTCTATGATGCATCCTTCTGAAGCAGGACTACTGCGTTTCCTTCTTCATCTGAAGAAAATCACATCTTTTGTGTGACATCATCCTCAACCCACCTGGCTCATCAAGAGATTACTCAGGCAGTTCCTTCTTCCCAAGAAGATGCTGCCCAATCAGCTGCCTCCTTGTCTTAGCCAATCAGCTGGCTCAGAGGTGATGTCATGGTGTGAACTTGGCAGCCTGGTGGATGCTAAGTGGATCTTTTAGCATCACTCCCTGAACGAGAAGCTGGGAGCGGCTGAACCAAGGACTGGACTTAAAAAGAGGTAAGTGCAGCAGGATTTAAGAAAGGGTCCCATCGGGAACTGGGGGTTGAGCAAATGGAGGAAAGAATAAATGTTCTACCAGCTGGATTTTCAAAATAAGGAATGCCAGTAGGTACAGACAAGACTGATGGGCAGGATCCACGAATATTACTCTTGGCTTTTGGAAACCAGCACTTAAGACTCTGGTTTCTTTTGGTCTTTCCATCCTATTCAGATCTTCAATTGCCTCTTTGCATATCTGACATATTAATGTCTGTTTTAGTACTTTCATAAACACATTCTGTCTCTGTATCTTGCTTTCCTTTTATTGGTGACCTCATTCTTCCAACTCTGAATATTTAGTACTTTTTTCTTTTTCTTTCTGTGCTGATACTGAATGTATTATCAAAACAGATTTGTTTTCTTTTTTCTCCCCTGTCTGCAAAGTCCCTTATCCCTCCTCTTCCTTCTTAACACTTTCTTGTTTTATATCATTGCATTTTTAACCATTGCCATACCAAGAAATAGCTGCTTCCTATTACTTGTTGTAATATGTGTAATACACTTCACATAACCTGCTTAGTGTCCTGTGATGCAATCTAAAATCTGAAGCCCTTGGGATGTTGGGCAGAGAGAGAACAGTAATTTTAGAGCAGCAACATTGTGGAAAACAGCTTCCAGACAGTAATAGTAAAGTCTGGTAACATGTTGAAGACAAACATTTATATGACAGCAGCTTTCATGAAATATAGTTCATTTAGAGACAATGCCCCCATTCTGTGTGAGGTTATATTTTAATCTTAAATACCACAAATTTTCCCTCAAAAGGAGAACATGGGTATTATCACAGGGGCAAGTAGGGTTGCTTTGGAGATCTGGATGTGGGGGGCCAGTGGATAGTTACAGACATTTCTTTCTTCCCCTTCACAGTTGTTTCTTCTCTTGCAAATTTGCAATGAACTCATCATGATCCAGACAAACTAACAACGGGCAAGGCTGCTTTTATGGCAAAATGCTTTCAGAAGGCAGGAAAGAATAGGCCAATTAATTGGATGTGGAATTCAGATTCCTGAAACATCCTGGCTTTCTCTCTTTATTATTTCTTTGTTGATAGAAAGTTTCTTGTGTTCAACCTGGGCTGCTTATTGCTGAAACCTCAGAAACCAGAGGAATGGCTGCATAAATTTACTGTGGTCAAAGGGAGGGTTGCTTTAGTAGTTTTCTAAAGCCATTCTTACCCAGAAAATCCAAGATTAACTCTCACCACCATTCCCACCCCCACAAGAGAGAACAGCATCTGGACTTCTTCATGTCTGTAAAAAGAAATAGATTTTAAAAGTAGGAGTGGTCAAATTTGGTTTTCTTGGTAGACAAGCTAGCAAATCCCTCCCCTCAAAGGGAAAGTTGTGGAGTTTTTATAGTCTTTTAATATTGGCATAAAGTTAGCTCTATTAATTTGGAAATGCTCTTTCTGTGACTTGTATAATGATTACGTTCACCCATCGCCCCAACCCTGGTTTCCTTAGGCTAAATGTTACTATTCACTGGCTAAATCTTTCTACAGCAGTTCTTCTCCATATTTAGTTTTTTTTTTTCCTCCACCTACTGCCCCCAATCCCCCAAAATACCTCCAACTGCCTAGGGACATCAATAGACTATTCCAAAGTCTTTTGATTCCATTTCTGGCTGAAACTTTCTCAATTCATGATATGATCCTCTTTTCACCCCAGATTTCACTGATGCCAATCAGCCCGCTTCCACTTTATGCTTTTTGTATCTTGAAGGTACTCTGATTTAAAATAAAAGATGAGGGAGCCTCAGGGCTTATATCAGTCAACCATCAGAGAGGTTTTCTTCCCAAGGACTCTGTTTTAATCACCACCAGACAACCTTGGCAAATGTGAAGCATTACAGTGATAAAGAAGCTGGGATCATGTGCAGAGTCCTTTCCAAATAGCTCCAGGGCAGAAAAGAATGATTGGAAATGACAAGTGCACACATGGAATGCTTTGATTGGTTATGGGTTTCCCAACGAGTCACATGTTATCAAATGCAGGTGGACAGCAAATGTAATCTTTCCTGTCTGCTCTGAAATTCCTCCCATGTAGGTAAAAGCAGTAAAATCAGATTTCTGTGGCATGAAGTAATTAAGCACAGCATGTTCAGCTCCAACCCTTTGCTCTCTTCTCCTTTCCTTTATATTTGCAGATAATGTCTTTGCTGTGGGTTATCTCATGGCAGGAGAGCCACGAGGCTTCCTTCCCTCACTGCTTCTTTCCTTTTAGTGATATCTGAAAGAAGGCCAGCACTCCATCTTTTCTCCCTCCTAGTCAGTTCTTAAAATGCCTGAACAAAACCTGCAATTATTTGTCAGGGGTGGTCAGAGTCTTGCCTGGGAAAGGGAGAGATGCCAAGTTATTGGTAAAAATAAAAATGGAAATGTTTAAAGGAGAGAAAGCAAGCATTCACACCTATGTGATGAACCTGTGATATACATTAGTAATGGTGGGTTTTATTTTATATATATTTTTAGAAAAATAGGAATCAGCATGTGACCTTTTCTTTCTTCCCCCTCACCCCCCACATCTGGAGATGAAGGCTGAGAGGCTTCTCCCACTTCCATGGCATTTATCTCAAATGGGTGTGGGATGGAATAGTTACTGAAGGGGGAGGAACAGCTGTTTTCTCTTTAATATTTTTTAAAAATATTTTTGTGTGGAAATCGATTCCCCTCTTTATAACCTAACCCCATGTTCCAGCCACCACACCTCTTGAGTAGTTTTGTACAACCACCAAATAAAAGAACAAAGTCAAAGATAAAAGAAAAGGCACAGAGCAAGATCAAAATAAAGACAAAGTAAAGGGAGTGTGCAGTGTAAAGATCTAAAAAGCACGAATTTCAGGTTGTTGGGTTAAAAAAAAAAGAAATCTAAAAGAACACCAAAGGGAAGAAATAGATAAGATTTCACTTGACATTAAAAATGGCACAGCGGAGATAACAGGGTCCTTCTGGGTTATGGCTGTGTGTTTGGAAACATATGAGCACTTAGTTTCAGGAGAGTGAAAGGTGTCCGATAGTTAATGAAATAAGCCCATTTTGTACAGATGCAAAATGTCTGCAAGTTCTCCAGCTTGTCCTTTATGAACGAGGCTGCAGTGTCAGGTCTTTATCAGCCCTCCTCTTTCTCCTCCCTGCCTGCCTGCTTTCAGTTGCTGTGAGCTCATCCCACATTATACAGTACAGTGCTGTGGCTTCTACCTCCCTCCTTCCCTCCCCCCTCCCCTCTCTTATCGACCAAGCGCCACACAGCATGCCTGGTGGAGCCATTGGAAAGACAGCAGCATTTCTCTTTCCAAGCCTAGGGCTCCCTCCATGGGTTCGCCTCCCAGCCACCCCCACACCTCCCGAGCCGGCTTCTTGAGTGCTTTCCCAGGAACCAAAGCCAGGGGTGGGTGGGCTTAGCAATAAAGGAATAATGGTGACGAGAGGTGGTGGGCAGATCTCAGCCAGTCCCCAGAGCTGCCGGTGAAAGTGTTGAGCGCATGATCTCCTAACAAAGGAAAGGAGAGCTGTGGATCTTGGGGACTGAATGATGTCCCTCCTCTCCTTTCCTTTCATTCCTTGGATGAAAAAGAAGGGGGCTGCGGTGACCAAGCAACACTTTTAGAAACATATTTCCTTTACATGAAGGAAGAAGAGCTTTCTAAGACTACTAGGTGGGCAGAAAGAGGTGGGGACAGCAACAGGGAGACTGGCGATGCTCTGAGAGGAATGAAGTTTTGCATGCAGAGAGTGTCTTCCAAGTGGAGCAGCAGGGATTTTTCTGAAATTGTGTGCAAACCCCAGTCAAATTCTAGAGGCTTAACATTTAACAAGAGGACTTTGGGGTGTTTTATTTGTTAGCTGTTGTTAATTCAAGCAGGTAAATACAAAAAATACATTCATTTTTAAACTAACATCAATCCTAAGAGGCACCTTTGTCTTTCTCAGTGTCATGACCCACTCCTGGGAAGTTATCATGGGGAGAGGGGGAAGTGATTCGGAACATGTGGTTCCTCGCAGGAACAATTCTCATTTGGTTTTGGGAAATAAATACAGTATTGTTCCTATACTCAGGTCTAAAACTGATTTACAGGATGTTTTTTGGGAGCAAGCAAGCAGCCCTGGAAATACATCCCCACTCCAGTTTAGCAGATTTGACTTTCTGAATTGAGCTAAAATCTAACTACCCTTTTTGGATCTCTAGTTCTGTACTCCACTGTTCTTTTGTACTTGCCTGCTGCAAATATTCTGTGCTCAATTGACAGTGGCCCCCAACCTTTTGGGCACCAAGGACCGGTTCCATGGAGAGAAGTTTTTTCGTGGACCGGAAGGGGTGTGGTTTCACATACTGCCTACATCCCATGGATTTTGTGCAGCCTGGTCTCTTGCACACCACGGACCATAGGTTGGGGATCCCGGCTCAAAGAGACGTAACTGAGAATTCCAGGCAAATGGAATTCTTTCACAAATGGGATTAATAATGATTTTTTTTTTAAAGATTGAGAATTACATATCTCCAGATGGTTGAGAAAAAGCCATCTAATAATAAGTAATGTTAAGTTTTTATTGTAGTTCTAGTTTTATTGTAGCCTTGTAGTTCAAAGTCCAATTTATGTATCGCTTACAGAAATGGCTTAAGAGTTCATTTTCTAACGTACACTCCCTGAAAACTCGGAAGTTTCTTTTTCACTGCTGTAACCTATTGGGTCTTTTAATTAGTAAGTAGGATGATCCTTATGATTGCACAAAAGCTGGGTAAAATCAAATGAACAAAGAATGAATGTATGGATCACTGCTTTTTCCAAGCGTTTCTTGTAGTAACATCTGGAAGTATCCATGCATATACATCAAGATGGTCATTGCTAAAGCAAGGTATTAGCCTACATTATATGAAGGGAACTGAATCTAGAACATCTCTTGTGTTCCACCTGTGTGTCATGTTCACACAGAACTGAATGATTCTTTCAGCTGGAAATTTACTCCCCTATCTTAAATTGGCTTGACTATAAAAGAATTGTGTTTCCAATTTTCTTGTTATTCTTCCTCCCCGTTGCATTATGATCTGATTCATGTAATCATGGTTTGATGAATAAATTACTGTCATCTGAATTTGCACATATGCTAGGCCTGAGCTTTATGGCTGAACACAATACCTGTACCCAGTGGGCTCTGTTTGCCAGCCCTTTTTCAAGATCTCGACAGATTTCTTTTTTTT
Organism: Pseudonaja textilis; assembly: GCF_900518735.1. The sequence goes on from NW_020769348.1 coordinate 11,408,516, forward strand.
TTTAAACAAGTTTTATTGATTTTACAAACAAACAAACAAGACAAAACATCATTAAACATTAAAGACATAAAACCTCTTTCCATTGTAGATCCTTACAAGGCAGGTAACATATTGCTTTATATCACATACTTATAATTTATCCCATTTCCATATAAACACGTAAATTCCCTCGACAGATTTCTTAAAAGGCAAGGACCTAAATTGCTTCTGGGTGGAGCAGTTCCATCTTGCTATTTCTTCTATTGAAAAAGTCCTATTGTGTGAGCTGCATTCTCTCTCCCTGTCTGTGAGAGCTGTGTTCATGCACTCAAGTCACCCCAGACTCAGTGCCAATGTGTTCCAAGACTGATTCAAACTCTCAAATGGCCTTGACTCTGCATTGCTTAGTGTGCTTCTTCGACTTTTATCTATGCTTAAATGGAACATAGGAAAATTGGGGAGATAAAACAGAGCTGGACTGAATCTAATGCCCGCTGGAAGGACCGTGAAGCTGCTGGGGTAAACAGCTTGAGATCTTTGTGGGAAATTCACTTTTTAAAAAAAAAAAATTTTTTTTATTGGTTTTTAAAACAAACATAAACAAACAAAACATAAAAACATCAAGCCACCTTCCATATATACACATATCCACATATATACTTTTGAGCATGTGACTTTTAGTGTCTTGAATATTGCATCCTCTTGCAAATCCCACTCCTTGTTTCCTTAAAACAGAGGTCTCCGAGTGTGGTAACTTTAAGACTCATGGACTTCAACTCTTAGAATTCTCCAGCTAGCATAGCTGGCTGAGGAATTCTGGGAGTTGAAGTCTACAAGTCTTAAAGTTGCCAAGTTTGGCGACCCCTGCCTTAAAAGGACAGAAGCAAATTGAAATTCACCCATGTGTTGCTTTGTCTTTTGCTTGTCTCCTCAGGTTGCAGGTAGGCTCTTCTCCGTCAGTTGTGATCTTCCCCTCTGACAGCCACCAAAGCAGCAGGATACTAAGAACAGCAGAAACCATGACCCTGGCAGGTATGGAAATGCTTCCCTCTCTGGGCTTTCTTCCATTGGCCTTTGAACGTAGTATAAACATCCCCTGATAACATCTTATATATCCTTATGATGTTATCATATGTCACTCTTAACAGATAATCAGAGTTGGAAGGGACCTTGTAGGTCATCTAGTCCAACCCCCCGCCCAAGCGGGAGACCCTACACCATTTCTGCTAAATGGGAGTCCAATCTTTTCTTGAAAGTCTCAAGGGATGGCGCTCCCACAACTTCTGAGGGCAAGCTGGTCCATGGGTTGATTGTTCTCACTGTCAGAAAGTTCTTAGTTCTGCAGGGGTTACAGTAGCATTACTTTTTAGTAGGATAACCCTTTAGACCAGGGGTGTCAAACTCCCATCGTCATGTCGTTGTCATGTGATGTATTGGGATTTCCCCCCCACCCCTTTGTTGAACCGGGTGTGGGCGTGGTCAGCACATGATGTATCAGGTCCGTGCTCCAGGAGTTCGACAGCCCCGCTTTAGACTGAAACTTCACTGCCCATGCTTTTAGTGGTACAGGAAAATGGGGTCAGCTTAGTGCTCATTGGCCAATTCAGGCTTGTTTTGGCACCACTCTTCCATCTCTGATTTTTCTCCTATATTATCATTTTCTTCCTTTTCCCTGTAGGAATAGCTGGGGATTGTGATTATTGGGCTTTCGGAGGTTTGCATGACTATTGGCCAGTGCAAAAGGCAGACCGAGACATTTTTCTAAGCCTACTGAACATTTTTCTAAGCCATTCAGCAGTCTTACCAGATCAGCAAGGAGAACCAATCTTTTTGGCTTTATCAGGCTAAACTCTGCACTGTATAACAGGGAAAGTTTCTACCCCTTCAACCTCATGACCATCCCTATCTCTGCATCGTTTATGGGATTGGAGGAAGGTTTCCCACTGGATGGTGCCATTTGGAAATGGAGAAGGCACAGAGCCTAATATAAGGGCAGCAGATTTCCCATGGATGCAGTTTTCTCTTATCAGATAACACCTACATTTGGCAGTTGGGAAATTTAAGAAAAACACACATGAGGGAAAATGGCTCTGTTTACACACTGTACCCACACAAAGGACCATTAATCTATGGTGATTTGAATTTGGCAACTTTAAGGTGCCTGGACTTCAATTCCCCAAATTTCCCAGCCAGCCGCTGCACTATATTAATCAGAGAGCAATCAGATCAACCCTAGTTGGCAGCAAAGAATTCTACTTTTCGGTATCTTTCTTTCTTTTTACTTTCATTGAGAAATTGTCTCCATAGAGAAATTCTCCAATGTCTCCTGCCAGTTCTTATTTAATTTGATGCTGGCTGGCACATTTGCTTCTGCAAATCCTTTCAAAGGAAAAGAGAATCCTAGTGACATTCTCACAGCTGGACTATAGTGCACATCCACTGGTTTAGTTGTAAAGTGGCCAAAAAAGGAGACAGCATGTGTGAGGGTCCTGTCTTTCACTCTTCCATACTCACATCAGAGATCCACTGTGATGACCCAGGGTGTGGCACAAAGGCAACACAGTCAGATAATCAGTAGGAGTCCCTTTATTAGCTCCAACTTTGCCCCCAATGTCCTGGTTACCTTCTGGTCTGAAGAAAAACTCTCCCAGGAACAGCCTTTGGCTGCAGAGAATCAAGTCCAAAACATGGTCAACAAAAACTGTAACTATAAGTCCAATCAAGGCAAAATTAGGTATTTATTCTTGCAGGGCAAGAGAAGGAATTCCAGATATGAAGGAACGGTAGTTATTCAATGCCGTTGGGAGGTTGCCAGGAATGTAGATAAACCAAGTTAACACAAGATAAACTCACATTTGTTCCCCACAGATGCCGCACTCAGCATGCATCTCTTTTAAACTCTCTTCCCAGCTATGGCTAATGAAGGGAATCAGGGCCCTTTCCTCCCCTGTGAGTCACGTAACCCATATTGCTCTCTTCTCTGTTCCTCCCTGCGTGCCCTAGGATGAAGAGGAAGTGGGCCTGGGTCTTCCTCTGAACTCCCTCTCCCTTGTTCTACCTCTCCCCCTTCCCCAGTTTTCTCCACAGCAGAACCCCACTCTACTCCCTGTCAGCTGTTTGTTTTCCGCCTCAGATTCAGACTCTGATAGGGGCATGACATCTGCTGTCTCCCTGGCTTCCCATGGTTTAGTTAAATTCCCAAGGAAGATATCAAGAGTATATTTTCCCCCATGGGCATGTTTTAGCAGTAATGAAATAAGCATAGCTCAGGGGAAATGAAGAAATCATTGAGATATTTCCCCCCCTCTCATGCGTAGAGGAATTCGGATCAATCATCTATTTAATTTCTCTCCTTGCAAATTTGCTGGAAAACTTCTAAAGACCATGGGACACCAAATTAACTAATTGATTTGTCTACTGTCTATAGGGGTGCCTGTTTCCTCTCTTTCCCAGTGCCAGAACTTCCTTTTGAAATGCAGTCACCAGATCTGGACACACAGCATTCCAAATGCAACTGTATCATGGATCTGTATAAACGATTAGCGGAACTCAGCATCTGAAAATGAAGCCAATAGCAGCTCTTTGTCTCTTCCTCCTCCTCCATTCCTTTCCATATCTGCTATGAGATGAGCAAGAAAGGGGGGGGGGGGGGGGGGAATCCGAGAGCAAGAACAAATGCCAGGGAAATTGCTAATAAAACTTCCTCTTTTGTAATTGTGTTTTAATTTGCTTGTTTCACACAGCCTACAAAGAAAAAATGAAAGAGCTCCCTCTGGTGTCCCTCTTCTGTTCCTGCTTTCTCTCAGATCCTTTAAATAAACCGTCATATAAATATGAAGGTAAACGGAAACTAATATTATCTTGCCAAGAAAGCAAGATGTTTGTTTGTTTGTTTCTTTTCTTTCTTTCTTTTTTCAAAAACAGCTAAGCTAACCAACTTTCATGTTGCCCGAGTGCAGCTGCTAGATTTCTAGCTGAGCCAATAAAATGAGCTGTGTGAATTTAGCCTTTAAGAAGAAATATATTGCTGCTTCGTTTTTATCTCTGGCCCAATGTTCATTTGCCAGCATGATGGAAGAATAGGCATCAAAGAAGGGATTTTGCAGACACTGATTTCCAAACTTGGAAACCCTTTCCTTTCATGCCTACTTCTTTGCTGATGAATCCCATCATGTCTGCACCAAAAGATCTCAGTGTTGCAGGGGAAACTTCAGATCCTCCGAGAGATACAGATTTCCAGTAGTTTTCCCTGTGGCCTAGAGTAAATATGCCCCTTGGTGGTTTAACTGCTTCTTGGCATACTGATTCTTCAGCTTTTCTCCCCCTTTTGTTTAGTAGACACTGTAGATCTGACCTGGTGTGTCATATCTGACATGGAGGTAATTGAACTCAACAAGCGCACCTCAGGACAATCCTTTGAGGTTATCCTTAAGCCACCGTCCTTCGATGGAATCCCTGAATTCAATGCCTCTCTGCCTCGACGGCGTGACCCTTCATTGGAGGAGATCCAGAAGAAGCTAGAAGCTGCTGAAGAACGACGTAAGGTGAGAAATAGTTTGTATCTGCATGATATCCACAGAGCAGTTAAGAAATTTAATAGGTTTATGGTAACAGCAAGCCACCTCTTGGGATAATAAAGCATATTATTCATTCATCCATTGAGCTAACCATGCTGTTTTGAGAAGTCTCCCCATCATTCTGCAAAATAAGGGCTTTGCCTTCCCCAATGGCACCAACCTTGGTAAATAGTTTAGACATTGTAGGGAATAATTTGATTGTGTGAATAAATCAACAGGGAATGTGCTTGCTCTTTTTAATGCCAGGAAAAGTATGAAGTGTTGTTCTAGAAAAATAGATTGTTCTCAGGATTCCAGCAAATTACTCCAGAAAAACAACTCCCTTGTTTGGATGCCTCCAGAATTATGGATATCAACTTCTAGCATTCTCCACAGAGCCATGCTGGTTGAGCATTGTGGAACTAAGCCCAATATCTGGAAGGGTCCCAAGTTGGGGAAGTCTGCTCTAAAAGACAATACATAGTTGCTAATTTCCTGTGTTCTAACTAAACTTTACAATGAATTTGAAAAACTGATAATTTTGCACTGCCTTGCTGAGTTCACTCAATGTACTAGCTGTATCAGGTAACGGCTTAGTGCTTAGTCCATTTATAGAATATGCAAAAACTAATTTTAATCTTGGTTACAGGATTTTTTTTTGCATAAAGTGTTGTATAAACCCAGCTTCTTTGGTCTAGTTTAGGGTTCAATATATTTGTCCCCCTGTGAAGGAGATGGGCAATTCCAAAATGTGAAAAATAAATGATGCAAACTGGATTAAGTATATTGTACAAACTCAGCCTCTCTCTTAATTGATATTATTCATATACATGTTTTATTACAGTTGAGATATTTAAGCATTTGTTTAATCTAACCATTGAAAAGTTACCCTGTGGTAGGCTGGGCTAAGAAAGAGTGATTGCCCTAAAAGCATCCAGTAAGGCCTGTGGTTGATTATGGACTTGACTCTAGATTTCTCTTCTCCTAGTTCAGCGCCTTAAGCTGTCCAGTTCAGCACTACAGCACCTTAGCTTTCCAATATTACCATTTGGCAAAATTTCCCCACTGAGTGGGGAAATACGCTCTTAAAGCACACTTGCCTTGTTTTATTAACATTCAATATTTACTAAAATAATAAAACAACAGAAGAAAATAATGTCTAATTCAAATGAATGTAATTCATGGGTGAAATGTAGAAGAAATGATTCCATTTGTTGATAACATGAAATATAATAGTCTTGTAAATAAGCATAATAATTGAAGTCTTAGGCATGTGCTTTACATAAATGTATATAGAAGGAAGCCATTTTTACCTTCTCCTGTGAACAATGAGGAGGAAAGGAATTCAAGCAAAATGTTAGCTAGCTCTTCAACTGCTTACAAAGCAGTTCTAGGGAACGGGCTGATCTCAGGAAGAAAGAAATTGGCGATGCTTTCCTCCTTACAAATTATTGATAATTATTGATAAAGGAGGCATTTATTCATTCATCCTTGTTCCTGCCTGACCTTGATAGGTAATCATGAATAGCTTCTGGACTACAACTATGGGGGAAAGAAATGAACGAATTCCTTTTCTTGACTCAGCTTAGATCCCTGGTTAACTCTTTCCCTGTCCCCTTGATCTTAAGACGTGATCTTATCCACTCCTTTCTTCTTGGAAATACTTTAGAAAATATTTTTTTACAGCCCTGGGTTCTTTGTTTGCTTCCAATATATCTACTATTTAGGCTGGAAATTACATCCAGGTTAACACATTTAAAGTTTGAAGTGATTTCCCAAGAGAGCGGCTTTTCTATGGTAGCTTTTGTTAAGTCACAGGAGGCTTCTCAGTTTACTGTCAACAATTATACAAGCCTTTTTGATAACTCCACTTTCAACAAAGCTTATGCATAATGTAAGGTTCCTCTGTAAAGACAGGCCTTGGCTCTCCCCTTGTTTGGATCATCATGCATGAAACCAGAGGTGATCAAGCCAACCTCCTGAAAATCGAGTAGAAAAATCAATTTGCACAAAGGAAAAATTGCTAAAATAAATTAAAGTATTCATTATCTGAGTGTCTTTGACTGATAACCCCCTCTGTATCTCTGTGTTACCCATGTTCATTCATGTGGTCAGTATGTTCAGATAGCAATAAACAAACCTCTCTTTTGCCAGTATCTTAAGTGTAGCTTTATTTGGCAAGACATAAGCAAATAATACCTTTAAGTATCTTTCCCTGACCTTCACTTGAAAACTTTTGCAAGATTACATAAGCATAGAATTTATAAGGAAAAGGACAAGAACAGGAAAAGTTTCAAGTATGTAAGGCAGGAATATAAATATGTAAGGGAATTGTAGACCCATGACAAATTAAAGTTAGGATTTCAGAGCGGAATCAAATATAGGGCCAAACTTAACCCACGTCACCAACTTTGCAATGGCTTCCTCAATGAGGTACCTTTTATGCCATCTTTGCTCTATTTTTGACACCGGCCAAAGGAATTCTCTTTCTTCTTCCAGGCTTTTAATCATCATGGTGGCCATCAAGGTATGATCAAAGCCCTCCTTATTTTATATGCATTGAAGCTGGGGCTTAGATCATGGATGCCATCTTAACTTTTTTGACCATGCCTTATAGAGATGCTTGATAGGGCTTTAAAGTAGGTTTCTGTTTGAATTGTATTGTAAACCATTTTGAGATTTGTTTTAAACCTGTACAAATTAAACCTGCAGATATTTTATGTAAATGAATCAGGTGCCACTGATTTCTAGTAGAAGCTGAAAGAAATGACCTAGCTTTCACATAGACTTGCTATATTGACAGAAGCAGAAAACAAAGCTGGGCAAATTCTCTTTAAAAACAACAACTAGGGAAAGTAATCCATCCCACATAAGTGTTATCACGAGGCCATGAACAATATTTTGTAAAATGCTATGCTGCAATCAATAGGTTACTTGTTTTTGCACTACATGATCTTTGAAAGGTCATATGTGATCCATCTAATTACAGTTACTTGGCATTTTACAAATTAAAACCCAAGCTAGTCTGTCTGAGCTGTTGGTTAATAGTATTCTATAAAGTAGTCCTTAGGATACATAGAAGGAAGTGAGATCCTGACTGCAAGGGAAAGTGGTATAAGTTAAATTGAAAGACTTTGTCCCAACAGTGTTAGTTTGACCAGAGAGAAGAAGGCTGGAGATATAAAAAAATCTGCACACATGACACTGAACAGGGTTTCCTTGCTGTATTTAAGCATTCAACAGATGAAAGAAGACCCAAATGTATCTTGATGAACATAGATTACAAAAAAGAAATGTGGTTGGAAAATTGAGATTGACAAATCTCAAAATCCCTATGAGGCAATTGGAAATCTGTCTTCTTAACTATTCATCAATTTAGCTATGCACAGTTGGACTGATTCAACAGTGTTCACATAAACCTAAGCCACCCATAGTCAGGTTGGACAAAAGATTTTAGAAAAGGAAAAGAAGGAAATAGCGATATAACATTTGGGAACGCCATCTCCATTGCCGTCTATCCCCATTTCTATTTTAAATCAAGTAAAATAGAAAGCTTCTTATAAAAGGAATAATGCATATATTCACACATATATATTGAATAATTCACACACATATATTGATATTTGTGCCATGACATTTTCCAGCAGTGTTCATCTATTGTTGCAAAGCGCTTAGCAATAAATATCCCCAATTTTGTTTTTGGGCCAGGGTAGCAGGCAAGAGTTAGAAATTAGCCAACTCTGACATACACAGGAAACAGATTACTCAAGCCCTGTACTGATTTTTGACTTTTTAACAGATTGTCTTTGTATCATCAGTCATTTAGGTGTTGGAATTTCTTTCTTATCAAGTTGTCAGGTCTAATCTTGTTATCAATGTAAATTAGCCCAGTAAAGCATAGATTGTATTAGCTGAGATTTATTTGGAGCCTCCTGTATCTAACCTAGGATCTGCTGCATTGCCTTCAGTTAATGCACCCTATATATGTACCTGATTCTCGTATTATTCTATAGTACCAGGAAGCAGAACTCCTGAAGCATTTGGCAGGAAAACGGGAGCATGAACGGGAGGTCATCCAGAAAGCCATCGAGGAGAACAACAATTTCATCAAAACTGCCAAAGAGAGGCTGATACAGAAAATGGAGTCCAACAAGGAGAACCGAGAGGCACATTTAGCTGCTATGTTGGAACGTCTTCAGGAGAAGGTGAGGGGTCAACACTAATAAGGATGGAGATGGAAAGTGTGGGTTGCACTGAATCAAGACATATGTGCTAGCCCACAATGCGTGTGAAGAAAAACAGGATCACTCCTTTTACAGGATTTTTATCTTCAGCTCAAATGGTTATTGATATCGAGAGATGTCCAGCTTCTCAAGAAGATTAATGGAAGCCATGGGAGTCCTATACATGAGCAGCATGGTGGCCTAAAGGTGGAGTTCTCACCTCACAATCAGGAGGCTGTGAATTTGATCCTAGCAGCAGATATTCCTCTTTCTGAGGGCTAAAGAGGAAATATCTGCTGTGAGATCTGCATAGGTGTCAGGAAGGGCATCCGACCAGCTCCATTCAGTCACCCAGACTCCACCCCAATGCAAGGGATTACAGGGTAGTTAAAAGGAGAAAAAAAGGCAAGTCCTATGCGTGAATTTGCCTATCCCACTAAATTGATGACTCTAGCCCGGGGGTGTCAAACACAAGGCCTGTGGGCCGCAACAGGCTGCGATGTGGTCGGATCCAGCCCTTGGGGCCATCCTGGAAAATGAAAGGGGCCAGCCCACATGGCTTTGGCCTGGTCTACCCAGTGCAACGAGGAAACATTGAGCCAGTCTGGCTTCGGCCCAATCTACCCAGTACGAAGAGGAAACATGTCAGCAGTTTGGGTGTCAAGCTAGCCATGCCCACCCAGTTGGCCACACCACCCAGTTGGTCATGCCCACCTTGCTCCCCGAGGTCAACCACAGCCCTGATGCGGCCTTCAGTGATATTGAGTTTGACACCCCTGTTCTAGACACAACTTGTGACGTCTTTTTTTTTATTTTTTAGGATAAGCATGCTGAGGAGGTCCGGAAGAACAAGGAATTAAAGGAAGAGGCCTCAAGGTAAAGAGGCCCTCAAACAGATAACAATTTGGACTGACAGCTCCAAGGAAAGATGGCAGCAGGCCGCAGTACATGGTGGAGGCTGCCTTAATGCAAAGTGTTGACTGAGGAACTGGGATTGTCCTCTGCTTTCGTTGTTTGTGAATGTAAAGAATTGATGGGAGAAGCCATCTCGTGTGTTTCAGGGAGGGAGGGGGACATGAGGGGAAAAGGAAGTTGTGAAGAAGAAATGTTCGTATCTGGGGAGGGAAGAGGGTGGGCATGGATGAGAAGACACCCCCCAAACAATGAGGTGATTTTGTTTTCTGTTCCCACATGGGTCCTTCTGAAGATGGAATCCAAATACTGGAGGGGTGGTAAGAATACCAATTTTGGAGGGAAGTATCCAAGAAGGGGTGGGGGTGGGCTGGGGTGATGGAAAGTAATCTAATTTGGTGATGAGCCCAGAGCAAGCAGAGGAAGTAAAATAACCTCTGGGATGAATATTGTCTTGTGTGTTTTGCCATTGTTAGTCCCCCGTGTGATAAAAACAGTCCTTATTTCTGTGTTCCTTTGTAACTTTCCATCGTGTCTCTTAACTCCAAGGTATTATAAGTCTGGTACTGCTTAACTAAAAGTGGCTGGGGTGCTGATTTTGACCCCACAGGCCTCTGTTTTAAAAATAACTGTAACAATAAATGCCTTTTGCCAGAGATTCACCATGGTCAGCTATGTATATAATTTCCCTTGCTTTTCCATTCCGACCTGTAGTGGAGAACCAAGTTCTTTGAAGGATTATGAGTTTAGGACAATTGAAATATTATTTCCTTGGGATAGTAATAACAAAAGAATGTTTCTATGGATACCTTCTCAAGTAGAAGCTATGAAACTATGTGATAAGACAAGCAGAAGCGTGATTTAAACACACACACACACACACACACACACATACACACACACACACACCTCTGACTTCAGAACATAAGCTTATAGATCTTTATACTGCTAAGAATCTGAGGAGTTTATTCTTAAAATAAGTCTTTGAGATTTCAGAATTCTTTCTTAAATTTCCCTCGCATCTACATATTGGTTAACATTTTCTTCAGCTTTACAACATTCCCCTTTAAGAAGCTTGTTTGATAAACTGCTTTTAGAAAGAAAAGCCATATCTTGAAGAACATGTTGCATTTGATAATGTAATATTTAGCATCATTTTTAAGGAATACATTAATAAGGCAGGTTTGATAAGGCACTAAGTTTAAAGCCATACAGGTGATTTGGTTGTGGGAAAACGATGTTAAAAGAGAGCAATATATGAATGACCAAATGGTAGGACTAAATAAGGTATTTAATTTCTTACTGCTTTTCAGTGAAGAGTTAAACATCCTATCTGTACTCCCCATTTTAAAGAAATTCTAGAGATATATTTATTAGATTAATGTGTTGCTATACTATTGTTTCTCAACCTGGGCGATTTTAAGATGTCTGGACTTCAACTCCTGGAATTCCCCAGTCAGCCTTGTCTGCACATCTGAAGTCACCAAGGTTGAGGAGGCATGGCGGCCCAGTGGTTTAACGATGCTGGAGATGGTCTTTGCTTTAGCAGTTCAAGTCCTAGCACTGAGTGATGGGGTGAGCTCCCATCACTCACCTCAGCTTCTGTTCACCTGACAGTTGGAAAGCATGTTCTATGCAAGTAGATAAATAAGTCCCATTTGGTAGGGAGACAAATTGGCGCACTATGCAGGCAGTCAGATTTCTGCCAACTTTGAACCTTCCTTGTTGCAGCGCCTGTTTATGAGGAGGGTCCGGGGAAGGGAGAGGGCCTAGGATGACACTTCAGGAAGAGCCACTCATCTTTCTTTCTGGGGCAAAGGCAGCTCACCCTCCTCTGGCACATCTTGGGAAGCACATGAGCATGTCCTACAACACAGCTGGTAAATTGGCAGCCAAACTACTATTCTCCAATAGCATTGTGGTCTCTTGGCTAATATAACAATACCACATGCTAACAACAACAACAACAGCAAAAACAACCAGGATTGAGAAACACTATGCTTAGTGGCAGGATTCAATTTTTTTTTACTACCGGTTCTGTGGGTGTGGCTTGGTGGGCATGGCTTGGTGGGCATGGCAGGGGAAGGACACTGCAAAGTCTCCATTCCCACTCCTGGGAGAAGGTACTGCAAAATTCCCATTCCCTCCCTGCTCCTGAGGGAAGATTATTGCAAAATGTCACTCCCTCCCCACCCCACTAACCTGCTTTCCAGCTCTGTTCTCCTTTGCAGGACAACAAAAAAAGGCCCAGCCGATCAGCTCGGACTCAGCAACAAAAGAAGACCCAGCCAATCAGCTGGGACTCAGGAGGCAGAGAATGGATGGGGGCAGGACTAGTCTGTTCTGACCCAAGCTTTGTTCAAATTAAACAAACACAGACTGTATATAAAAGCAAGCCTTTTTTAATGCGGTGCTGGGAATTCAGTGCATTCCCAACCAAGAGACATTTAAACCTAATTGTCCGACATCAAAAGCAAGCCCTTTCAAGGTTGCAAAAGGCTGCCAAGAACAGAAGACTAATTACTGATTAAATATCCACCGACAGAAGTTTCAAAAACAAACCGGGGTAAGCAGGGCTTCAACAAGGACTCTGAGTGCAAAGAACTTTCATTGCTTCCTGCAAAGTACACATCCCCGAGGGCTGGTTTTTATCACTTATGGGAAGGGCCATCACCTTCCAGCCTTACTCCTGAGTCGCCCTTGCTGCTTCAGCTGCTCTTTCCTTCGAGCAGCCCTGCACACTGGGCACAGGCTCCCTGGGGTCCTCTGTGTCACTGCTGCCAGACTCTACAAGCTCCAAAGGCAGCACCCCACTCTCCCATAATCCTGGCCCCATCCCTGCATCACAAGCAGGCCCTTCATCTGAGTCCTTGCTATCAGAGACCTCTGCCATCCGCACCTGCTGCTGGTGAACCTCAACACAGTCAGAGGTGGCATTTGCCGGTTCTCCAAACTACTCAAAATTTCCGCTACCAGTTCTCCAGAATTGGTCAAAACCTGCTGAATACCACCTCTGACTATGCTATATATTTCCCCCAAATGGTACTCTAGTCTTTGGAATAGTGTTGAGGTGTTCCTATTTGTGAGATGCTGTGTTCCTGCACATTCTGAAGCACAATTTCTGGATAACATCTGAAATGTGCACAATCCTAATATTTTATACTACAGTATAGGCTCCCAGTTTTTGTGGTCCTCAAACAAGAGAACCAGAGTACAAATAAATAAGCGATGAAGCTAAGTTGGTGAAGGTAATGCTTATGTTTTCTCTAAATTTTCAAGTAGAAAGGATGATTTTGTACAACATAAGTTGGCTAAAATATTGTCTGATTTGTATCTCAAACAAGTGTAGTCACGTTTGTCTTTCCTAATGTAAATATAGTACACAATGTATAGATAATAGCAACCAAACGGATTAGGTTGTGCAAATGCAACAGCTAAAATGTAAACTGACCTCCTCAAGCATGTTGTGTGAACCCACATAATTGGATTATTTTATTAAACCATAATTCAGTGAAGTCAATATGTTGTGCAAACACAGCCATAGAGGTTTTTTACAGCAGCTCCCTTCTGGGATGTTGTATACAAACCATTTATATTTGCAATGTTTGCTGAGTTAAAGACTGTATTTTGGGCTGAGTGCCCTGTTAATTTCATTCATTGACATATCAGTTAATTAAAATGTAATCTATTTAATGTGATTAGTTGGCAGTCCTTCAACCCTTTCATCGTTAGGACACATTTAAAATTATAATCTGATAAAACCTTTTAAAAGTCTTGGGAGGAAAACACACCAAAAAGCATTTGGGAAGCACATGGAACCCTCTGTGCACATTTCCAGCCTTCCAGCCCCCTTGGTCTGATCAAACTTGTCTCCAGAATTTGTGAATGTTCCAATGCTAGAAGTTTTAAAGAAGAGATTAGATAACCATTTGTCTGAAATGCCTGAGCAGAGGGTTGGACTAGAAGACCTCAAAGATCCCTTTCAACTCTGATTTGATTCTCTCTTCTCTTCTCTTCTCTTCTCTTCTCTTCTCTTCTCTTCTCTTCTCTTCTCTTCTCTTCTCTTCTCTTCTCTTC
>NW_020769348.1:11422272-11457953 GCF_900518735.1 Pseudonaja textilis
TCTCTTCTCTTCTCTTCTCTTCTCTTCTCTTCTCTTCTCTTCTCTTCCCCTCCCCTCCCCTCCCCTCCCCTCCCCTCCTCTCCTCTCCTCTTCTCTTCTCTTCATCCAGTCATCTGCCCGCCTGCCTGCCATTCCTCTCCCCTGTGAAGCAATTCCCTTTGCTTGGCAGCAGATGGCACTGTAAGCAAGCCAGATCTGTATTTGCATTTTTTTTTTCTTAAGGCAGATGAATTATTTTTTTCCCTAGCTCTCTGACAAGGCCTAGCCTTCTTCCCATAGTGGGTTAGGCTAACTTCCTCTAACTTTGGGTTGACTGTCTCCCCAGCGTGTGAATGCTTACTTCAATCTAACAACAGACAGCACTGGATGTAATAATTGCCTAGAAATTTCAACACCCATTGTACCATTGATAGTGTTCTTCTTGACTCTAGGCCACCATAACCTGCAATCATACAACCTTCAATTACCTCGGCTAGTGAGACTAGCTTTGCTAATAAGACAACAATAAAATAAAACAATAACCCCTACCTTAGAAGCTGCCACCTCCGCAGATGTCTATAAGAAGCCACAATTTCATTGCATACATCATTACACTATGGATGTACATTATGTACATTATGGATGTACAGTCATCGAAGGTTCTTAGGGACACCTATGATGAACATGGCTAACAGTGATGGCCACATCTCAATAGGGAGAGACTGTAGTTGTAGCCATTTGATGCTGGAATTTGTCATCTACCGGTAGTTGTAATGAGATGAGGAAATCCCAGTTTCTTCAATAGAAGTGGTTGGAAATGTGAGGTAGATTTTCTGGAGGCTGTAAGGATTCCTACCTTTCCAGGTATATGAAACTATTCCATCACATCTCGTGATGTTAGAGTTCTTAAGATAATACCAGCCATTCTGTGACTATCACTGAAAAAAGAGAGATTGGGGGAAAATGTACTTCTCCTTAGAGGCCTTGTCCAAAGCACGGATTTGACTAGTATGCCATGATGGTTGAGGACTGACTAAAGTTGAGTTCTTATACTAAATCTGGTTAATGAATTTTCTGGCCAACTGAACCATAAATTAAACAAATAGGTTGTGTTTGCGCAATATGCTACGACACAAAAATCTAAAGTAAACATAAACTAAATTAGTTGAGTTGGATGAACATAGGAGGAACAGACAAAATCTCCATCTTCTCCTAGATCTCATGGGCGAACACTGGTCAATGCATAGCACTGACTCTAAACTACAGTATATCCAGGGTGAAAGTGGCACGGTGCATACTTTTTTCGTGGAAGATTCCTGATTTAATCATGCAAGAACAGTTGTGATGCTCTGATCTTGTGATTAAATGCTTCTGATAGTGGGAAACTAGGCAAAAGGGAAAAAAAGAAACAAAAGAAAATAGTAGAATCTAAGAATAGCATTTTCAGGAGAAAATATAAATTAGGGGAATTAATTTAAGAGGGATATAATCTCCAGTCAAATCTGGCTATCCTGGATCTGTAGTACTTCATGGTACAGGTGGCTTGAGTAGACCTTAGTCTTACGTAACTAGCCCTTGCCTCCATGGCCACCAGGATATCAAATGGAGCAGCATTTAGGGAATTTGTGGGCACTTCCAAGATGACTCTTGTTAGGGAAAATGACTGAAGTTATGATGGACCCCTCCAAAAAGTAGTTATAACCCAGGTCCCTGATTACATGTTCATATTTTGGTCACTTGACAACTCCCCTGGATTTACAACTATTTGCAAGACCCCATGGTTATGTGACCATGATTTATGTATTTGTATCCCACCTTTACTATTTTTACAAATAGCTCAAGGCAGAGAACATATCCAATATACCTTCTTCCTCCTATTTTCCCATAAAAACCATCCTGTGAGGTAGATTGAGCTGAGAGGGAGTGACTGCCTCAAGGGCTTTCATGGCTAAGACAGAACTAGAACTTATTGGTTTCCTGGTTTCTAGCCTACTGCCTTAACCCCAAGACCAAACTGGCTCTTTAAATGACGTTTTCTGCCAGAAACCAGTGTTTACTTCCCATTTTTGAGGAAAAAATATGCCCATGCACTTTACAACTGTGATGTTTGCTTTATGGCCCTGCCGTTCACTATATGAGCATTACAAAAAAGGATGTAAAATTGGGTGTGGTCAGATGATTACTTGCTTAACAACTGGCATACTGATGGCTCTAATTCCGGGCTCAATTATAGTCATAAGTCAAGGACTACCAGATCACCACTATCAGTGGAAAGTAGGAACATCCAAATCCCATTTATTTTGGGGGTCTAGTGTGGCAGAATGAAGCCAGGTGAAGGTTTATGCTCAGATTTATAACTGGCAATTCAGAGATCGGTGGTGTTTTTATGCTTGGATAGAAGCAACTGCTTTTACGCAGATGAAGGATGCAAATTGCAGAGTTATGCATCCAGATAGACTCTCTAAACAAATTTTGAATTCTACTGTCTGGCAAAGATCTATGAGCTTAATAACCAACAATATTGGTTCTTTTTAAAGAAACATTCATCATCATATTGATATAGTTGCCTTTTCCTCTCCTCCATTTGAGGGGCGGTTTCTATTTTAGTACTCTCAAGTCACCTATAAATGAAACCTGCCTGCCTTCCTTTGTAAACAAATTAAAGGAGAGCTATTTTTCATTTATAGTTGAATTAGGAAAAGATGATTGAGTTGTTAAGAGGTAATTGCAATTAGTGAGGTTAAGCACGTGTTTTGGGTTTTTGAAAAAGGTGTTTGAGCTTTTGACTATGGAAATATCACTCAGTGCAACTGACTAATTGACCAATACCATTTACTTATTTGATTCATTAATATTTACAAATTTTCACGCCACTTAATTCCAAATGTCTGGGGTAGAGATACATACTGATACATTGCATACATTAAAAACCACACAATCAGCAGGCTAAACAATTTGAAAACCTTTAACAGCCATGAATAAAGATTTATTCCACTGAGAAGGCCACATAATAGAAAAAGTCAGATTTCACTGGCGTAGGAATCTCTATGGGTTTTACTCCACTATTTGTTGCTGACTGTCGGGGTAAATGGTGTTCATCTCCATTTCATTAACTGTGGTTGGATCTTCAAAAAGCAGAGAGTGTAAGATATAATCTCTAGGGTTAGGTTATTCTGCAGATAATTTGGACCTAAGTCAAGGTATCCATAGGTGAGATAAAAATAACCAAGATGGCAACTGCAACGTGTAATTAAGGCTCTTCTGAATTTCATGTGTGATTCCCCCGTCTTTCTTGTTCCAGTCCCCCATTTCTTTTACTTTCTGCTCCTCAAATCCAATCCAGCTTCAATGACTATGGAAGCATCACCAGAGCCTTCAGATTTTGGATATTCTAGCTAATATTCTTTGATTTCTGCAAGCCAAGCCTAATGAAACTCTCCCCATGCTCCAGGCAAGACTGCTGACCAGGGCTATTGACAGTCAGGAACGCAAAAATAGTAAGAGAACACGTGTCTGATCTTGATGAACACAAATCACCAGGGCCTTATGGATTAAATCCCAGAGTTTTAAAGGAGCTGGCAGAGGTCATCTCAGAACCACTGCACCATATCTTTCAAAAGTCCTGGAGCACCGGGAAAATACCAGAGGACTGGAAAAAAGCTGATGTGGTTCCTATTAAGTATGGGAAATAAGAGGCTGAACCAGGGCTTAGTGCAACAAGGTTTATTTACAAGGACTGAACGTGCTTGCTCAGCCTGGAACTGGCTCGCAGCGAACAGCGAAAGGGCTGGACCCAGCAGCCTGCTTTTATAGCAGGCTGCTGGGGAAACCCAGCCAATGAGGAGGGGCAGCCGCCCCTGCAGCGAGGACGGACCTGGGTGGGAACTTCTTCAAGGTCCAGGGACATAACAGTTCCCATCTTCAAAAAAGGAAAAAAAAACCCCAGACTTTCAAGAAGAGATTGGACTGCCATTTGTCAGAAATGGTGTAGGGTCTCCCACTTGGATGGGGGATTGGACTAGATGACTTATAAGGTCCCTTCCAACTCCGATTATCTATTATCTGTTATAATATTATCCAACATCTGGGTGACCACTAGAAAGCAGCAAAGCAATAAAAATAGTATTGTGGGGGTTTTGTTTTGCCACAATAGAAACCTTTCTTACCTGCTTCTCTGGCATGAGAATCTATGCCTAGAGCAGTGTGTTTCATCCTTAATAGGCAACCACATCTTGTAGATTTTCCTGTTGTGTGTGAGGATATTGGAAACAAAACAAAACAAAACAGAAGGATCCTTTAGAGAATATTTATTTTGGTCTCAGTGCACAATAAGGATATAATTTTATTGGGAACATTTTACCTGCCCATCATGTAAATCCATGAAACTTCTGCGTACATTGAAATGGATAGTTTGACCTACACGTAAGTCATCAGGGGAATTTACATAGCCCTATCTTTGGTCTGTAATATCTCAGCTGGCCCAGGAATAAGAGCCGGCCTAATGAACAGGTGTTTTTAGAATCCCTCTTCACCATCACATTGCTTTACTTAAAAGTCATGCAAAATTTCTGTAATAATTGTACTGATTGTAGTATTTGTAGCCAGATCATATCTCTGGAAAGTATTGCAGAGTCTGATTTCTACTACTCACTATGAGTGATACATTGTGATAATGATCAGTTATTCAATCCTTGTCAAATCATTTCCAATCTGCAACATGTGAACAATGTTTTATATTTGCTTTGCATTAATATAATTATTTTGTAATATATTTCCTACTTAAAGATTTCTGTCAGAAAAAACTGGAATATTCTCTTGGCAGAAACTTTATGAGATGAGCACTATTAAATTATTGAACTACTTCATTGAGTTATATGGGGCACACTCATGCACATCGTGATTTATTTCCTTCCTTCCTTCCTTCCTTCCTTCCTTCCTTCCTTCCTTCCTTCCTTCCTTCCTTCCTTCCTTCCTTCCTTCCTTCCTTGAAATGAGGCAGGCCAAGGCTTGCTGATGTCTACTGTCTTGTCTAATACCATTGCTATCAGCTGTTAGAGATTTCTTCAGCAAATGGCAATTCAGTTAACCCATGAAAATAAGGGTTTGGATCACTATCCTGCTTGGGGGGGGGGGAGAGTGGGGGAGGGGGAGGAAGGGAGGGAGAGAGAGGGAGAGAGAGAGAGAGAGAGAGCTTCTTGGTGCATAAAGGGGAACAAGTTAAGTCAGAGTTCCTCCTTCAGATGAATGAGAGGATCTTTCTCCAACCTTTAGGAAGTATGTTCTCTGTCCGTAGACTACTAGGTAAAACATCC
Organism: Pseudonaja textilis; assembly: GCF_900518735.1. The sequence continues at coordinate 11,427,564 of NW_020769348.1, forward strand.
TTGGAGGCATATTTGCAGTTTGTGGCCTGCCCTGCCTAGGAACATCTCCAGAAAACAAGGAGACAGACTGGTTATATTTGATTCCATACAAAGATGATTCCTGAAAAGAACAAGACAGCCAATTCTACCAGTCTCTTGGCTTCCTTAAGTGAAAAGAAGTTGTTGGAAAAGGTAGGCTGATTCAAAGAAATATGAGGGGCTCATTGCGCTTGATAGCACTATGTGAGAAAAGCTCTTTGAGGTATATTGAGACAAAAAATGGAGACCACTGGAGGCTCAGCTTAATTTTCTGGAATTTTAGCAGCAGAGAGAAGATTATGCTGGCTGGATTAAGCGGTTCCTCTTTTCCAAGCAGGAAAGCAGCGCCACATTTGTCAAACAAGCCAACCTTTTTCTTCTTTGCTCTTAATTTTGTTTAGCTTCAAGGTCAGTTCCACAATTTTATTACTTTATTATTAAATTCCAGTTCCACAATTTTATTACTTTATTATTAAACTTATTATGTAGCTGACTATCAAGTGAAAACATGCTCATGAAAACCTTTGATCTCTGTTTCTGCTATGTCTCGTCTCAGAAGGAGGAATAGAAAGCTGGAAAGATGTTGGAAAAGACAAACTAGTGGGATATCATGAGAAAAAGTGCACATCAAAAATGGTATTTTCTGATGTGTGCTGACATAGGCAGTGTTGTTTGGTTCACTTGTGCCTTATTTCACTTTAGGCTCTTTTGCAGAGTGGTCAACGCCCCATCTCTTCTTCAGTGATTGATTGATGCCCTTCATGGTCATTTTGCCCTGAGCTACTGAGCAGTCCTCTTCGGAGAATTTACAACTAGGAATCTCTGCATTTCACTGGTGGCTGAGCTTTTCATATTTTTTTTTACAGATACACAGAAGACAGAAGCGAGACAGAAGACTTCATTTTCTTTACTTGTGTATAATTGATAATAGATCTGCCACTTCCCCTTCCAACTTAAGTGCCTAGAACAAGCATAAAACTGCAAAACTTCTCCTTCCCTTTGAAGATAATTTCACGAGTGTAATGCTGAAAGGATAAAACCAGGGGTGGGATTCTACCGGTTCTGTCCACCTCTGTAGAATGGTAGCTCTGAAGAGCAGCAGACAGAGAGCATACATAGAACCAGTTCTATGTCTGCTTCTTTTTGGCCCATCCACCCGCCTGGGCTCTTGCGGCACAGCTGTGGTTGAAAAAGCAGGAAAAAAGTGCTTTTTCAAATGCTGCGCACTCATGTGCAGCGCTGCTCAGCTGTCCAGGCAGCAAGCTGACAATGATATACATGTGTGCACAGCGTGTGTCAGGCGAATCACTGAACCGGTAGTTACACTGGTCGGATCCCACCCCTGGATAAGACTGTGTTTTTTCTTAACTAAGTTATATTGGTAAAGAGTTCAGATGGTTTTCCCTTCAGCTCTTCTTTTTAACTGGTTTACCCAGGGATCTACCTGAAGAGAAGGTGCCAAGTACAAGAGGGAATCAAGACTGGGCAGGAGGATCTTACAAAAAGGTCTATCAGTAGAAACTATATGTTCCCAAAGTTGCTGCCTCCAAAAAAAAAGGCAGTTGGGACTTAGTTTCTTGGTGACCAAGTAAAGAAGTAAGAGATTCCACCAATGGAAGGGAGAGGACAGGTCAGTGGTGGGATTCAAATTTTTTTTACTACTGGTTCTGTGGGCATGGCATGGCTTTGTAGGTGTGGCAAGGGAAGGATACTGTAAAATCTCCATTCCTACCCCACCCCACTAACCTGCTTTCCAGCTTCATTCTCCTGTGCAGGGCAACAAAAATAGACCCAGCCAATCAGCTGGGACTCGGGAGGCAGAGAATTGGGGGGGGGGGGGCGCAGTCAGAGGTGGTACTTGCCAGTTCTCTGAACTACTCAACTACTACTTCTGCTACTGGTTTTCCAGAACTGGTCAGAACCTGCTGAATACCACCTCTGGGACAGGTGCTACAGTAAAGGTGTGCTGGATGGAACACCAAGTTATCCTGGTGGACAAAGCAGAGGAAAGGAATTAAACCTGGAAAGACATCCCTGATGTTTTCTTCATTTCTATCCAGTTGGGAATCAAGCTGCTTAAGGCTGCAGTTCTGAAAAGACATTGTCCTACTGGAGTCTTTTAAAACAATTAAATACGTGGCACACAGAACACCAACTGCCAGTATCATGTTTACTTTCAACAATGCCTTTGAACCTACAAAGGTCTCACTGGGATGTTAGAGAGTATCCTGTGGTACTAATGCATCTTCTGATAAATGGGAATTATATAATGGGAAGCGAAATGTCTTAAATGAAAAACAAAGCTGCCTCTTGAAAAAAGCCACCTCTGGGACAACCATGACCTGGATGACTGAGAATCTCCGTAGACATACAGTATATGATCACTTATATGTATATATACTGGCTTTCATTTAGTAAATAGAAAAGTCTGGCACAGAACAGTGTAGGGAGATTTATATGCATGCAAAGAAGGTCCTATAAAGAACATATTTATGTACATGAGCCACTGACTGCCAAATGAGGAACACTTAGAGTGCTACTGCCTTGAGGAATTCAACACTTCTTTTCCTTTTTGAACGTATACTTTTATTAATTTTTTCAACACTAAAACCACTACAAATTTTGAAAGAAAAGTAAGGGGGAAAAGTAATAAATAATTGAAGAAAGATAAAAGAAAAGAAAAGCAGCTTCTGAGTTTCTGAACAGCAGTTACACGTATACTTTTATTTTACCCTCTTGAATGTTACAACATATTTTCCTTCTTTCCATTGTCTACCTTCCTACTCTTTTTAATTGTCAGAGCCATATATCACAAGTTTATTTTCTTCTTTTTTTCAGCAAAAATTCCATAATTTTTTTTTACACTTCTTTTCCCAGCATTCAACTTTGCTCAATTGAATTTGAATTCACCAACTGACCCATCGGCTAGATGCTAGATACAACCTCTGTTCTCTATCCTTTCTATGTGATAAGTGTGGGGTGGATTTTCCAAGTTGATTTTCTGACTAAGCAAACAACAATACAGTTGCAACATCATATTATGTTATAAATAACTTAAATGTAAAATTAACTACTGAGTTTTTCTCCTAGCAACTACATTCATACAGTTTTCATGGCAATGATACAGAAGCCATTGTCTTCTTCCAAGATGGTTTTTTGGGGAGGGATTTTTTTTGTTTGTTTTCAATCTAGCTTGCAGGCCCATCTAAGTTTGACCCTATTTTGACTCTGGCTTTATGCAAAAACAGCCAAGGTTTCTTAAGTTCTATCATCTGCTGTTTAAAGGGCTTACTGGTACCTGATATGATCCAAATGTTCTTGAAAAATGCACAGTAAGGTGTGCACAAGATTGTAAGCAAAAAAAAGTTGCATTATGATTTGATATGATTAAGCTTAAATATTGTTTGTCTTCCCTCTGCAGCTGCTGGTGGCTTTCATATCAGTGCATCTTTCTTTCTAAAACAGGAATTCATTTTGGATATTTTTATTTGGAGGTTTTGATGGTTCTGCCTTTCCCCTTTGTCATTGCTGCTTCCTGAGGAGACATGCAACAAGTAAATTACCTGTTTGAATGTAAAGGTCATCACATTCGTCTTCTGAGAATGAATCAGACACTGTTGGTCCAGGCTGAGTGAGTCAAGACTCACGTGGAAAGAGGTCTATAACCAGTACATTCAAAGAGATTTGATGCAAGCTACAGGAGTGATGAAGATCTCCCCCAACCTCTAATATGTTGGAATGTAATTTCCAACCATCATCACTTCTAGCAATTGTGATATATGTTACTACATTTTAAAGAAACCGGATATACTCCTTTTTTAAAATTTGAGGCTCAGCTGGCACTCAGAATCGAGCGGTTAGAATATAGTTCTTTGTTTTGCTGATATATTAATAAAATCCGCCTATAGTCATTTTGGAGTTGGGTAGTACCTAAACCGAATACATCAAATTAAAATATTTTATGGTCTACCCATCTGCAGTTTGGAAAGGTTCCTGATCTAAGGATCTGCATTACAAGGTCAGAGAAACCATGACAGTCATGATATGAGGCCATGGGAATTGTAGTATGGCACATTGAAAGAGTACCCAGCTGAAGTGAAGACATCTCCTTTACTATCTAAGCCAGGGGTGTCAAACTCAATTTCATTGAGGGTTGCATCAGAGTTGTGTTTGACCTCGAGGGGCTGGGTGGGCATAGCCAGGATGGGCATGGCCAGCTTAACGTCACTCATGTCAGGGGCCCTTGTGGTAGCCTGAACTCTTGCGATTCTCCTGAGCTCCGTTTTCGCTGACAGAGCTTTGCAGGAGGCCGTCGCAGCCCAAAATGGAATGTTTTCAAATTTCTACATTTGAAGATTTTTTTTTTTCATCAGACAAGGTGAATAAAATTCTGAGAAGAAAGAGATCTAGAGGGAGAAAAAAAAGTCATGAGGAAAATATGGATAAACTTGGCTAGTAGCAGATCAAATTGAGTAAAGGAGAGTCTACAGGTAGTCCTTGACTTACAATAGTTCATTTAGTGACTGTTCAAAGTTACAACAGCACTGAAAAAAAGTGACTTCTAGCAGTTTTTCACACTTATGACTGTTTCACCATCCCCATGGTCATGTGATCAAAATCCAGCTGCTTGGCAAATGACTCATATTTATGATGCTTGCAGTGTCTCAGGGTCATGTGAGCATGTGATCAGGGTCATGTGATCACCTTTTTTGACCTTTTGACAAGCAAAGTCCATGGGGAAGCCACATTTAAGAATTGTGTTACTAACTTAACAACTGCAGCGATCCATTTAACAAGAAATGTTGTAAAATGGGGCAAACCCTACCTAACAACTGTCTCATCTAGCCCTAGAATTTTTGGGCTCAATTGTAGTTGTAAGTCAAGGATTACTGTATTCATATATCCAGAAAGAAAAGGTTTAGGAAACTTAGAAGTTGGGAACTATTGTGTAAGTCTCCAGTATGTTTAATAAAGTTAATGCTGCAATATGATTTTGATCTTTGAGTGGTTTTGTTTAGAGTTTCTTTGTTGTATTTCTGTTGTATTGCTTTCTGTTGTCTGGCTCTTCTCTAATGGGAAGCTGAGTTACTCTAAGGCCTGCATTAAAACTTTAGAAGGGCACATGCATATACGTAGAGAGCTAGTTGGTCATCTCTGTGATTCAGCTATTTTTCTAAGTCTTAGCGTCACAGACTTCTGCTCTTTACAGTGCAATTTACTTTCCTTCACACCCCTCTGAAAAATCATTTCTTCTTTCATGTCTTTATTGTTATTCAATCATTTCCAACTATTCGTGATAATGGAAAATCACCTTGGCAGGATTTTCTATCAAAAATGCATTCTTTGAGTTCTTATAAGCTCCTGCTTAAGTAAACAGTGATAGATCCAAGCATCAGTGCCTTCTCATTATATCTAAAATTTTTGAGATCTAGCTTAATGATTATTGTTTCCACTGAACAGTCTGGTTTTATTCCACTTAGTACTGAATTATTTGTTTTTCTTGATGCTCAAAACACTTCATCTTTCAGGATCATGTTGATGTCTTGACTGGGAATGCCTATAGTATTTGGTTGTCTTGGTGGGCTGTTGGAATGGTTACCATTTCCACCTCTGGGGGAAGGACAAGAGAATATGTGATTTGAACTTTTAGGTATAACTTGTTGCATTTGCGTTTCTGACAACGAGCATTTCTAATGGTATAGCTCATAGCATCACTAGGATGCACAAGCCACTTCATCAGTACAAGATCACAATCCACAAAATAGGAAGCCTTCGTTACAGAACTTGAATTCCAGTGCTCCAAATCTGTATCCAAGCAGTTGGCCTATTTGAAATAAAACACATGCATATTCTTTCCCTCTTTACAACAACTACTTTCCCCCTTTACTGTTTTCTTTTGAAATGAATTTTATAGTATGATGTTGCTTAAAATGAAAGGGAGCAGTGTGATGGATATACATACATACATATATACATACACACACACACATATACACATACACACATACTTGTGTGTATAAGTGTGATAACTATTATTTACATATTGCTTTCCTCAGTTTTATTTGGAATGCTCAGAATCCTCTTGAACACAGACTATTTTCCATGAAATATTTAAACATCTGCCACGTCCAGCATTATATCCCAAGATAGTATTTTAGAGAATTAATTACATCTGACATATTTCACTTTAAATGTATTACTTAGAGAGACACACATGCATGCACAGACAGTAAGTTTGGCAGCCCTTAAGCAGTGCGGGAGTTCCAAAGCTGCCTCCTTTTTATGATTAATGATCAGCCTCCATTAATTGCAATTGGGTTAAATTTCCCCCCTTATAAAATCCATTGCCATTGCCTTTTTCTTAAAATGAAGAACTGTATCTCCAGTCTTTCAAAGGAGCTAATTTATGTCCTTTCCCAAGACATTTGTCGTATTGTTCTTAGGCTTCAAAATAAATTTGGACTCCAACTTTCCTGATTTTTAGCCTGTGTTTCTCCAGCTTTCATAGTTTACCTTTAAACTAATGAAATCTAATGGTTGTTGTGTAGCACAAACAGGCCATGAGAATCAGAAAAGCTCTTAGTCCAGCAATTTCTTCCTGCTTTTAATTAATAACTCACAATGCAATGTTGAGATCAAGGTCCTTCGTCTACATCCACACTGGTAACTATCCACTTCAGGTAAATTAAGCTGGTCATTCTATCTCTCAAGGGAAACAGAAATGGATATTTCTCCATCCTTCATCTGTGCTTTGAGTTGTTTGTGCAGCATTCAGGAGAAAAGGAAAATAAGTGAAATCAATGTAATGGCTCTTTGAGAATTTTAGTCAAATGGAAAAATTCTTGGGAAAGGTCAAGGACCAGACGTTGTCTCTTTTATCTACTCACCATCTTACTTAATTGCCTAAATCATCACTAATGGCCACTCTAGTATTTTGGAATCAGATTTTGCAAGTGTGTGGCACAAAGCAAGTTGTAATAGATTAAAGTCAGGCAAGATTGTAGTCTTCATGGTATTAGAGAGGAATATAAACGTGTAGATGGTTCAGAACAGAAGTGGGCAACCCACAAAACAAGGGCCACAAGTGGTCCTATTGAACCCCTTGTTTTTGCAGTCTTACCCTACAAAACATTTCAGTGTCAAACATCGGAGGCATTTCCACGGAGAAACAAAAGAAAAAAGTAGCACATGCAAGCTTTCCAACATGCTTGAGGCACCAGAAAAAAGTGGGAAAAAAATGTTGGCTTTGCTAACTTGTATGGCATCTTAATATTGTTGCCGTACCCCTTTGTAGTCCTTGGAAATTATGATATTTGTGCATGTCTATGTGTGTGGTATGTGTATAATGCCTCTGGTTGACTGTCCAAAGGATTTCCAATCGTCAAATTAGTTGAAAAGTAAAATAAACAAGATGGAAAATTTGTGGTGATACTCGTTATAACCTCTAGAACCAATTAGCTGCAGAGCTAATCAGGAGCTGAAGTCTTCAAGGCAACTGTCCATGAAAGGTAGTATCAGTTAAGGAGATTAAGAAGATCCATACAAATGGCCACATGCAATCCATTTCCTAGAATAGTTCCATTCTACTTTCAAGCCTGGTCCTAAGAGGCATGTGAACCATTAAATTGGAAGCAAGATATAATCAGAATTTATTTATTTATGTATTTCAGCTGCTTTTCTGCTGCTTCAGTTGTGCCCCTTGAAGCAGCTTACATCAAAAGCACAAATTGCCAAACTTCTCAATAAACCTTATTAACAGAAATTCAACATAAATCAAAGGGTTATAAGAAAACATGACCGCTTCTAACATGAGGCACTCTGATCCATCCTAAATCAGGTGTACCTCCCACTCTTATCTTACTCTCTAAAGCCAACTTGGAAAAGCCATGTTTTAAAAGTTTCCCCGCCAAAATAATGAGAGTAAGATTCTTATTAGTACTGGGCAGGTTGGTAGGAGATTAGTGGGAGATCAGAAATAGCCCCGAAAAGTGTATTTCACTCTTCTGTTAAGATTCTTTTTTCTGGTTATCAAGAGAAAAACTATCAGTAGCAAAATTCAGTCTGGTGGTCTCACTGTGAGCTTCTGTATTGAGAAGTGGACACCAGTGGCAGCATTGTCATGAGCGCAACCAAAGGACAGTGGTAAACAGCTTCAGATCTTGCAGAAAAAAATCCAGTTAAGGGAGTTTTTCTGTCTTCTTACTTACCATCTGAATCAGAAGTGGTATTCAGTAGGTTCTGACCAGTTCTGGAGAACCAGTAGCGGAAATGTTGAGTTGTTTGGAGAACTGGCAAATACTACTTCTGACTGGCCCTGCTCCCATCTATTCTCTGCCTCCCGAGTCCCAGCTGATTGGCTGCGTCTTCTTTTGTTGCCCTGAACAGGAGAATGGAGCTGGAAAGCAGGTTACTAGGGTGGGGAGGGAGTAGGGATTTTGCAGTAACCTTCCCCCAGGAGTGGGGTGGGAATAGAGATTTTGCAGTATCCTTTGCCTGCCACGCCCACCAAGCCACACCACGCCCACCAAGCGATACCGACAGAACCGGTAGTAAACATTTTTGAATCCCACCACTGCTCTAAATGCTTGAAGTCCTATATGAAGTACATAGTATAAACCAGAATGAAAAAAATAAAAATGATTATATCACTAAAAATAATTTAATCTTATTTTTTTGTCCTTCCAACTGAAAATGCCAGAGCTTATTTTCAATACTGGAAAGGAAATGTAAGTGGGAATATTTGGATACAGAATGCTCTGGCTGTTTGCATCTAAGTTTGTATGTGTCAAGCCCAACCAAAGTGATATTTTGCCAAGCTCATTAAACACTTGTTTTTCCAGCTAGATGTAAGCTTAGAAGAGATATATAAAAAAAGTTTTAATTCAACAACCTTTTCATTGTTGATGTTCTCCTGGACTTATGCCCAAGTGTTTGTTTAAGCTCCTTCTGTTTTTTTATGTGTCACATTGCATTTTTGGAAAAAGAAGAGCTGATGCTTCATATTATCATAACATCATAATAAACAGGCAAACAAGGACATTTATCTCTTTAAAAAGTCAAAAAACTACAGATGCTCTTGAGGCAAGCTTGACTTTGGGTGACTACATGAATGCAACCATTCCATGTTCTTGGCAACAGTGCCCGAAGTATTTTGCCATTCTCTTCCCTGCCATTGAATACTGGTAGTCTTTGACTTAGGACCACATCTGAGCCCAACATTTCTGTTGCTAATTGAGATGGTTATTAAGTGAATCACTGCAGTTGTTAAGTGAATCTGTCTTCCCTGTTGACTTTGCCTGTCAGAATGTCATTAAAAGGAGATCACATGACCCTGAGACACTGCAACCATCATAAATTTGAATCAGTTACCAAGTGTCTGAATTTTGATCATGTGACCGTGGAGATACTGCAATGGTCATAAGTGTGAAAAACAGTCATAAATCACCTTTTTTTAGTGCCATAATTTTGAACAGTCACCAAATGAATTGTAAGTTGAGGACTACTTATATTATTCAGTATGTGCAGATCCTCGTATTAGATCCCTTGATCTAATATTCTCTTCCAGGAACTTACTGAATAAGCCAGAAGGCTAACTAGGTCATGCTACCTGCCAAATCCCTTGGAAAAGAAATAATAGCTAAAGTTTATTCACTTCAAAGGAAGGTAGGAGAAGCACCAGAATCAGTTTAAAATTTTTTATGATAAAGGGAGTTATTGTGCCTGCATATATTGTATGCAGATTTTAATGCTTTAATTCTGAATATAATAAAATAACTTGCTATATTGATTTTACAAAATATTAATTAGTTTATTTTATATTTTATATGTATGTGCATTTTAGGTACTTGATTACATGAAATGAAATATTGACTAGGAATGAAATATTGTTGACTAGCAAAACTTGAAAAAAATACAACATAAAAGTAAAATCAAATAGATGAGATAAAATGCTAGCATGACAAATATAAAATAACAGATAAAAATGAAACCTACGCTACTATAATGGTATGTTAATCGCCTGTGCAAGTGTAAATCTAAAAAATTGCAATCTATAAAATAAATATATATACATTCTAAAACATGATAGCTATCATATTAAATCTAAAATTATGAATAAAACAGAAGTGGTTATTTCTGTGACCAGTTATACCTTATTTTCATTATGGCCACACAGAATTTGGCTACTGGAGATGATCTGAGCATCTTCCTTGGATTTTGAAGCCATCAGATATGAAGATTATTGTGGGCCATTTTCATGAAATGTTGGTGGTATAGGAGTGTCCTTCATACAATAGTGGGGAAGAGCTATAATTGTCTGAAAAAAAATAAAAATTATCTGGTGGGACATATTTTTTTAAAAAGAGAAAATAGCTTTAAGAAAATGAGTTTGAGTGTGTGTTGAATTTTCTATGAGAAATGTAGGCAGGATGGGCTTCAAAAATTTTAGCAAAGGGTTCTCTGCCCAATTGCTGGGTGGGTGTGGCCTAGTCGGCTTTCTGCACCATCTCGGGGGGTGCCTCCCTGGGCTCCAGAGGCTTCCCTCGAGCCCCTGGGAGGGAGAAAATGGCCTCCCCAGGCTCTGGAGGCTCTCTGGAAGCCGGAAACAGGCCCGTTTCTGGCCTTCCCAAACTTCCAGGAGGCCCATTTTCACCCTCCCTGAGCCTCTGTACATGCCCTGCACTTATCTGCATCCAAATTGGGCCACTTGGGGACTCCTGAGACGGATGGGGTGGGGTGGGCAGGGCCAGCCAGAAGTGGGATTTGGGGGTTTTCTGAACTGCACAGAATCTTAGCTAAGGGCTCTCCCAAATCCCTGCAAATCCCCAGCAGCCCACCCCTGGATCAGTGGTGGTATTCAGCAGGTTCTGACCAGTTCTAGAGAACCGGTAGTGGAAATGTTGAGTAGTTCAGAGAACCGGCAAATACCACCTCTGATTGGAGATTTTACAGTATCCTTCCCCTGCCATGCCCACCAAGCCACGTCCACAGAACCGGTAGTAAAAAATATTGAATCCCACCACTGCCCTGGATGTAGGCATCCAACTGATGAGATAGAACACCCATATAGCTGTTTCCTAATTCGTATCATTCTGTTCTGCTTCATCTGATAAACATTTTGCCCCGTTGGTAAGTGTTATTTTTTTAGTCACAACTCCATTTTGGGGAACCCTCTATGATACGACAACTTTACGAAAGACTTTGCTTTCATTATATAATCCAAATCTGGAGCCAGAAACTTTTGGGAGAAATGAGTCTAGAGCGAATTGGGCTGTCATTCCCTGCAGCTACCAACCAAGGCCATTTGAGCATCTTCCAAATGAGACAAATTATAAATCCATGCTCTTTATAGATTTCTTCTTATGTTGCCTTTCCTAAAAACATGTCCAAAGCAATAATAGCCTACATAGTATAACGACAGATTATATCAAGTAATATTCAGTAGCTACAAATAGAATTTCAATTTCCTGAAGCAATCCATGAACAGCTTAGTTTGGAATATGCTCATAAACATGAATATACCCAGAAACAAATCTTTTGAGGTAATTTCTTGTTAATCAATTTCACATCTTTGTACATTAAGAACAGCAGTACACTAACTACTGTTTTAAAGATGAGTTCTAAAAACTTCTAACCAGGCAGAATTTACAATGAATTACAAATCTGGCAACCCAGACTAAATCATGATAGCAAGGAAAGCAGTGTGAAGCCCATTTTTACATTTCCATCTTCCGAAGTAGTAACACAAAATGTGATGCTCTTCTTCAGAGAAGACCATGGGCAACTTTCCAATCTAGTTCCATCTGGGCCCCCACTAACTCATGCACCAACAACTGGATTAATTTAAAGCCATGCTTCCATAAACCTTTAAATGTTAGAGATCAGACCTCTAATGTGTTTGCTACTATTTTTAAGTGTCATTTGTATCGCGTCTCTTTTTTTAATGCAGCTTACAGAAAGGTATTATAATCGAGATGTTGCAATCATATGTTGCTGTATATATAGTTAAATATCTGCAAAAACAAATGGAATGGAAAAAAGGGCTGTAATACAGGAGTCTTCAAACTTGACAGCTTTAAGACGTGGATTTCAACTCCCAGAATTCCTCCTCCAGTCATGTTAGCTCAGGAATTCTAGGAGTTGAAGTCCACAAGTCCTAAACTTGCCAGGTTTGAAGACCCTTGCTCTAATGGGGGGAAAATCAGTGATAGCAGCAACGATTAGGTCAAATAGAACCTTACTATATCTAATTCCTTAAATGGATATAGCTATACATATTCTGCATGTATTGAAGAATTTGTGGTATGTGTATGGGAAGGAATAGATTCCAGGCTAAACAATTTGAATGGACATATAGTCAATTTATCATTCTATTTATTTAAGAGTGAGCATCATAGTCCAAATTTTAGCAGGGAAGATGAAGAACCTGGAAACTTAATACATATTATCAGCCAACTTTCTGGTACATGGAAAAGGAGTGGAAAGAGAAAAATGTAAACACTGCAGAAGAATGGCCATTGAAATGGTGGCAACAGGGGTGGTTAGTATGGGAGGCTGGGGCCAGTGGTTACCTGGATGATGAATGGCTGATATTGGATAGCTGCCTTTCACACAATTAGGAATAATGTATATGATTGAACTATATGGTGAAATTAAACTTGATAGAAACACAGCCAAGGAATGTCTGTTGATCTTGGATGTATTCAAATTTTTGGGAACTGTAAACTGGAGAAACTTGCTCAATCTCTGTTGTCTAAGAAATTTTCTTATGGTTGTGGGTTCCATTGTCAAACTGCTTCTACTGTAAGGACATTTTTTCCTAATATTCATCTAGACTCTGCCTTCCTGATACTTAGGACCACAATTTTGCACTATAATTTTTGGCATAATAGAAATAGAATACATGCCATAGCCTTCTTATGTGTGCTACTCCTTCAGGTAAATGTCTATGGAGAATCTCAGTGGTCAGAGCTGAAGAAGCTGCTTGGATGAGAAGCAAAACGTCTTCAAAGAAATACCAGAAAGTCCAGTTGCCTCATGGAAAAGCAGCTTTGGGATGCCTTCAGGTATTTGACAACTCAGTCTGATATGACTTCCCTTTTACAAATCAGTGATGACTTATAGTAATTACTGCTTTGTTTTCAAGATGCTTATAGATCAATGGCTTTATTATCTCTCAGTATTAGGCTGGTAGCTTCTGATCCACTTTCCCCCCTTTTTGAAGATAGCAACAACATTTGCCCTTCTCCATCCATTGATACTTCACTCATTCTCAAAGGATTCTCTGAAAAGAGATAGTCTGTCTTGATTAGGCTCAATTGCAGTCTATTATATTGAATCCAGATCTTGAAACTGTGGCCAGATTTGAACAAAATATTGACAACCTTTCTTGCACGGTCCAGGGTAATCATGTATAATTATATAATTATACATATAATTGAATACTACAGTATCATATTGTCATAATACTGATGATATTATATCCTGAACTGCAGATAACCTCCTGTAGCAACTTCATGCAGATGTTAAAAAGCGGGGGAGAAGGAACTGGAGCAGAGGTGGTATCCAGCAGGTTCTGACCAGTTTTGGAGAACCGGTAGTGGAAATTTTAAGTAGTTTGGAGAACCAGCAAATATCATCTTTGGCTGGCTCCGCCCCCATCTATTCTCTGCCTCCTGAGTCCAAGCTGATCGGCTGGGTCTTCTTTTATTACCCTGCACAGGAGAATGGAGCTGGAAAGCAGGTTAGTGGGGTGAGGAGGGAATGGAGATTTACAGTATCCTTCCCTTGCCACACCCACCAAGCATGCCCATCAAGCCACACCCATAGAACCAGTAGTAAATTTTTTTGAATCCTACCACTGAACTGGAGTCATCATTCTACAAGAAGGCTACTGCTTCGCTAATCTCTCTTTCCTATCTCACTGACTGCAACTCTGCTGTGGAAGGAGGGAAAGCATTTCAGAACAGTATCTCTGACCTTCAAGTCCCACAGATAGTCCAGAAAAATTCAGTGGTTGATGGTCATAATGCAAACTCCATCACTTGTCTTCCAACATTGGCACATATCAAAGGGTAACACATAATCATGCATTATCATTTTCTTGTCATTTGTGTGTGTGTATGTGTGCCTTTGAGTCATGGCTGATTCCTGATCACTGCTTGGCTAATCCTTGAAATTTTCTTGGCAAGATTTTGAAAATGGTTTGCCATTTCCTCTTTCCTAGGGCTGTGAGAGAGAATGACTGGCCCAAGGTCACTTGGTTGGCTTTATGCCTATGGCTGGGCTGGAATTCATGGTCACCCATTTTCTAGCCTGCCTTCTCTGGGCCGAAGTGGATACCAGCAAATGTCTACAATTCCAAGTTTATTGTTTGAACATTTTTATTTTCACTGATTATAGAAAGCATGCCGATCTATTCTATAGGTTACAGGCTATACTTGGAACAATTACAATTATTATTGCATTCCTTTTACCATTATTATGGAAGCAATATTATATCCAAATACAAGGGACACTAAAAATGATTCGATATAAAGAATTGGTAGATGAACAGGGGAATTAAAAACCCTGGATAAACTAAAAGAACATGGGATAATATTAGACTGGTGGGTATATTTGCAAATTCAAACTAAATTTAAGAAATATGTAAAGGAGCTAGGGATAGATAAAGATTTACAACAATTGGACCAAATCTTGACAGGCAAGGATATAAAATTTATAATAAGAACATATAATTATTTACTGGAGGTAGAACTAGAGGAGGAAATAGTTAAGGGACCAATGATTGCCTGGGCAAGAAATGTGGGTCATAACATAAATTTGGATGAGTGGGAAAAGACTTGGACCGAGAACTGGAAGCTGACTTTGTCAACGGCATTCAAAGAAAATCAATATAAAATGTTTTGTAGATGGCACTTAGCGCTGGCACGACTGGCAAAAATGTATCCAACCTTGAAATCAGAATGCTGGAAGTGCAAACAAAAGAAAGGAACATTTTTCCATATGTGGTGGCAATGTATAGAGGTCAAAAAATACTGGAAGAAAATACAGAGATGACTTTTTGAGATTACAAAATATAAATTGAATTTGGAACCCAAAACATTTTTATTAGGTATGATCAAAGGGAATATGAGTAAAGATAAAAGATACCTTATTGTACACATCTTAACTGCAGCAAGAATCACGTTAGCACAAAATTGGAAGAGTGATAAAATACCACCAGATGAAGTTTTGATTCAAAAAATAATGGATTGTGCTGAACTAGATAAATTCACTATGGAACTGAAAGGCAAAGAGGATCGAGAATACTTTGCGAAATGGGAGAGGTGGTACGAATGGGTGAAGGATAAGGATAAAAATAATTTATAGTCACAAAACAAGAAACATGTATATACAATGATATAATAACTGTTAAAGGAAATGAGATTTTTGTATTTTTTGTTTTTAAAGAATAAACATTAAAAAATAATAATGTTAAATTAACAATTTCTTTTAAACATTGTTTTAGATTCTGCTTTTATACATTATGCTTGATCTTGCTTTGTCTTTTATTGTAAATTGTTTTGAAGAGCTGTCTGGAAAATAAGAATAGAAATCCACTGATATACATACATCACAAGGCCAGATACTAGACTCGGAAGCTGATGGAAAACCACTTTCATACTGTCAAGAAAATTACATCAATTTTGCCAGATTATCAGCAGGAACCAAGCTCAATGTGAAAAAGTTTGTTCTGTATGTATATATAGACACACATCATATATTCACACATCATATATTGAATCCAAATAATTAATTAGAACAAGTAATTATTAGAGGGTTTCCTTTCCCTCCCTCTCCCCTCCCTTCCCCTTCCCCTTCTCCCTCCCCTCCCCTTTTTAGTATAGCAAAAATTATATATTTTTTATTCTTCTGCCCACCACAGACCATATAAATCAGAACACAGCAGCCAGTTTTAATTACAGGAATCCTGACTGGATTGAAGCATAAAAACAGAACATATTCATTTATCTTGTTATAACATACAATAATGTATGCTTTACTCTGTACTGACCTGGCTTTCAACATCAATATCAGCTGTCCTGAGGCAAGAAACCAGTTAACTAACTTCTGGATGGGGGAGGGGAATGGGAATCAGAAGAAGCAATAGGCATAAAATGTTTATTCCCACTTTACTTTACCTGTCCAGTTGACTCTCCAATTTTATATCTTCCCCTACCTTTGGCTATAGTGGTAGGGGAACTCATGTCCTTCCTCATATTTCCCAGCTACATAATTAAAATATGATCTCACAGAGTTTATGAGACTGAGGGGCTGACCCTGCTAGCCTTGAAGAATTAGCAGAAGATGGACTTTGTAACACTATCACTTCAAATGAAGATATTGTGATGTGATGCTTTGTAAAGATTTAGTTTGCCTTAAGATGCTTTGAAAGCTTACAAAACCTATTTTTCCTCCTGGAAAGATCCTGAGAACAATATTGTGCCATCTTGTAGCACAGCTTTCACAACCTGGTGCTGAATCTTCAGGTGGGTTAGAAGATAAAATACTTTATTTTGGGGGAAATGCTAGAAGAAAAAAAATTAAAAACTTCAGCCTCTCTTGCAAACAACTATTCTCTTCCTAGTAAATATTTATAATTATTCTCCCGGCCTAGTAACTCCTTAGCATTTGGGAGAGGAGTTTTCTAAATTTCACAAGGATTCTTTTCACCACCAAGCTCAGTTGAATGCAAGAAAATGTTGAAAGAAATATTCAACAAATTTCTAATGGCTTTAATTTCTATCTGCTTTCTGTTTCTCAGTATCTGTACCTAGACAGTTTTTAGGATCTTATCCTTTTTAATTTATGCATTTATCTATAAAATGTATTACTCTGTATATAACTGATAGGGCCTTTATAAAAAACAAAATCAATATTGATAAAATATTAATAAAATCACAACATGAGCAAACAGCAGATTAACAATTAAAAGCAGTGGAGATAAAATAAGCTCTTTAAGAAAATCTAAAATGCTGTTTTTAAAAATACCCTTGCAACACATATCAGATTAATTTTAAAAACCTAGTGATTAAACTTCATTTCCCTCCATGCTAGGATTTGTGACATTACCTGTAATTAGAAGAATATTTTTATCTTTATAAAAAAAAAAAATTTGCAAGGATTTTTTAAAAATGTCTCTTTTAGGTTGGCCTTTCCAGACATTTCCTTCTCCTTCCCCATTTTTTTTAAAAACAAATTTTATTAGTTTTTACAAAACAATACACAAACAAACAAAGCATAGAATATAATAACATAAAGGATCTTTTCTGAAAAAAACAATAGAACATCTTATTTAGAAACAGAATAATTCCAAGTTATCACATTTCCATACAAACACAATTTAATATATATATTTAAATTATTTGTTCAACTTCATATCTTATCCCAACTTCTCTTTATTTCTCCCTTTCATTCTATTATTTAAATTATATTTCTTGCTAATAAATTTTTTATTGTTTTTCAAGGACAATACACAAACAAACAAAACATAAAACATAAAAACATAAAACATCTTTTCTGAAAGTTGCTTGATCCCGAGTTAAAACTCTTCGTACAGACACAAATTCAAAAATCATATTCATTTTATATACCATTCCATATCTTATTACCATTTTCAATTTTCTATATAGCTCTTCCCTCTTTTAACTTTCTTAGTTTTATTTTATTTATCTCATCTCAGTTCAAATCATAATACTTATCATTCTTTGTCTGTTCTATTTCCAGCTATCCATTTATCTTTTCTCTTTGAGCAAAACTCCTCCTGTACACTGATTGGAGTATGACGCCTTTAACTCTTTCCCCTAACTTAATAATACTTAATATAACACATAACTTGTATTGGGATTCTGTTTAGTACATTCTAAAATTACACAATGTATTTTATAAGAAAGAAAAACAACAACAACAAAGGAACAAATTTATAGGTATATAATGTAGCTAAGACCACTATCAATGCCATTAAAAAATTAATCATACATATTAATACTCATTTATATCTTAAGCATTTTATTCTAAATACACATATAAAAACACAATCTTATGTACCTTACAGAATCCCTTTTTCAATTAAATTTACCCATTGTCTCTAAATGAATTTTGTTTCTTTAAATCTTGCTTCCCACCATTGAGGCTTCTCATCCCTTCCTTTCTCCCTTGCTTATTCTTCTCCTTACCCTTTTTACCCCTTTGTCTCTCCACCTCCCTTTTCTTCTTCTGCTTTCCCCCTTTCTGTTGTTTTCTAACCTTGTATCCACCTTTCAACTCATTTTTCTCTTTTTTGGTTGTTTTTTCAAGTCTTAAAGTCCCCTTTTTCTTTTCCTCTTTCTCCTCCTCCCCAAATAGAATCACTTGTTCATCAAAGATGGCTTCTTCTTTATCCCAATCGTCTTGCTGCGCAGTCAATTTTTCATAAGTACATACCGCCATTTCTAGAAATTGAAAAAGAGTGCCCAAAGTATCTTTCCCTTCTTGTTCTTCTTTTTTGTATTTTTGATATTCAATTTTTAATTCATCCACAAGCGATGCCATGGTAAAGAGAAATTTTTTTTTTCCAAAACAACCACCCAAGTGCTTTTAATCAAGAATAATTCCCAAGGGTTCCAAAGTCACCAAACAATCCAAATAAGCTATTTCTTTTAGCACTTTTTTCTTTCTTCCATTTCTCTTTCTGGGGTTGCTGTTTAATCACAAAGTTCCAATTAAGATATATCTTTTTGAAGTCTTATTAATGTTCAATAGCTCTTTAAAATTCTAGGCAGTCTCCTCCTTGTTTTCAAATTCTACTCCAATTTTTTCCCTATTTTATGATGATTGCAAACTGATGACAAAAAGTAGCATATAAATACTATAGATAATAATGAGGTATTAACATCTTTGACAAACTTCTCCTTACCATAAATCCTTTAGCTGTGGGTTAAAAATCAATGGGAAATTGTGCTACAGTAATTTCATGGATTGCCAGTGTTTTGCTCTGCAATGTTGGGAGAATTCCATGGGTTTCCATAATGGGGTTCTTCCCCTTCAACCCTCAATGATTATGTCCCGCAGAGAGGTACCGTCATTATAATGGCTTATTCCTATTCTTTTGGTTGTGATTTGTGGCTGCCAGATGTTTCGTGGTATGAGAAATAGCAGGATAAGGCTCCATAAATCATGATCTGGAGACAAGACAAGGCGACTTTCATGGAGACGGGGCACAATTTGGGTTGCCAGGGCATTCCAAGGATGCTTAAGTGATTAAAGAAGGAAGACTTTAAATGAAGTCTAAAGTCAATTAAATCCTTTTTAGCTTTTCTCCTGGCCATGCCAACTTTTCTTTTTCCTGGTCCCTCTAAATATTGAAGTGAAATTTATGACACATTACTCAAGGCACAAAAGACAGTAATGTACTGTATTTTGGCTTTAGATAGTAACCGGCAGGTGCAGAGGCGTCTTTGCGAAGGAGATCTGAATCTGGAAGAATGGTGGTGGTGTTGTTGTTGTTGCAACCAAAGTCCCACTCCTTTTACATATGCATGCACAACCTGATCACAGAGATACACACTCACGCATAATGTGAAACTCCTTCATTGTTTGTACCTTATAATAACAGAGCAATTCTAATAAGTGAGAGATGGAGGAAGAGTGAAGAGAATTTAAATGTGGATCGAAGACAAGGTATTAGTTCCTTGCTTGGAGAGCAGGAAAGAAGAAGGAACCCTACATCCTGGGCTGGAAGTCAAGGCAGGCAAACGGGAGAGAGGCAGGAAACTGAGTTAGTGACCCAGGATTGTGGAGAAGAACATGGCAACTGGATTCAGGCAGTAGAGAGAGATATGGGGCAGAAATAACAGAAGAATAACAGAATAACGGAATTGGAAGGGACTTTGGAGGTCTTTTAATCCAAGGGTTCCCAAACTCTGGGCTTTGGCCCACTATTCAGAATCAGGCCATGCAAGTGGCTGGCTGGAGCATGCGCACACAGCAGCCCAGTTCCCCTTTCCCCCACAGCTGGGCCACCAAATCACAAAGGTTGGGGACCACTGTTCTTTCTCCCTACTGTCAATTACTTCCTTGCCATCTTCTTTCTTTAGTGGATTTACTGTTTCATTGAGTTTTTTGTGGTTATTAATATATTGAAATAAACGTTTTGAATTATCTTTGACTTTTGTAGCAAAGTTCGTTTTGAGCCTTTGTCTTCCTGACTTCATCTTTGTATGTTCTGGCTATCTGCTGATAATTCCTCTTTCCATTTTTTGTGCTTGTCCTTTTTGTCTTTCAGTTTGTCAGAGAGATCTTTGTGCAGCCATGCTGGTTTCTTCTTGAATGTCTTGTTTTTCTGTTTCAGTGGCATTGTGTTGGACTGGGCTTTTATAATTTTCAGAGTTTCCCATGTTTCTTGAGTTGTTTTCCCCTTTAGGATTTTCATCCATGGAATCTTTCTTATGCTCTCTCTGAATTTGTTAAAATCAGCTCTGTTAAAGTTTAAGACACTGGTTGGATTATTTTCTATTGCTTGTGTTTGCATATTGAATTCCATTACGACTTGGTCACTTTCACCCCAAATTCTGGCAACTTCTACTCCCTCTATCATTTCTCTATTAGTAAGAATTAGGTCCAGTATGGCTTTACTTCTAGTTCCCTTCTCTACCTTTTGAATGAATAAAATTGTTGGCTAGGTTGTTTAGGAATTTGTTTGATCTCTCATTCACTGCAGAGTTGGTCTCCCAGTTGATATCTGGATAGTTAAAGTCTCCCATTACTACTGTGGTATGCTTCCTATATATATTTGTTAACTGGTTGGTAAAAAGTTCATCTATTTCTTCAGATTGGTTGGGTGGCCTGTAATGTACACCTATGCAAATGTCATCCCCCCTTTTAAATTGATCCATATACATCCTGGAGGGGTTTTATCTTTGATCATGTGCATTTCTATACATATGTAGTGATCTCTCACATATAGTGCAACTCCACCTCCTCTTTTTGTTCATCTTTTTCTTTTGAACAATTTGTATCCATCCATCAGTACATTCCAGTCATGGGTTTTGTCCCACCAGGTTTCTGTAATAACAACTATGTCATATCTATCCTCATATACTATTGCTTCTTGTTCACTCTGTTTGTTCTCCAAGCTTCGAACATTTGTATATAAATATTTAAGACTTTTAAGTCTGCCCATGGGTATGTTTCCTGCATCTCCTAATTGTTGTTTGACTTTTTCTTTTTTTCCCATCACCCCCTACCTCATTGTTTGATTTGTTTTCTTGGGATTTATGATTGGTTTTGTATTCTAGAGATTTTAAAGACTGGTCACCCTCCTCCCTCAATTTTAGTTTAAAGCCTTTCTGATGAATTGGGCCAGTCTCTTTCTGAGTATATTTTCCCCTGCTTTTGTGAGGTGCAGCCCATTCCATGCTAAGAGTCCTTCTTTTAAGTAATGCAGTCCATGGTCCAGGAAACCAAAGTTTTGTTTGTGACACCAACCCTTTAGCCAGTGGTTTATTTCTAGATATGATTTCTAGTCCTGCTCAAGCTGGAGACCTTAGAAGAACTTCAGACAAACGGTTTTCCAGACTTTTTAAAAAAGCTTCCAACTTCTCAAGGCAAGCGATTCCACTGGTTTATTGTTCTGTCAGAAATTGCTCCTTAGATCTAGGAGAACTAATTATTAATTAATTAGACCACAAGACAAGAATCAATAGATGGAAACTAATCAAAGACAGGAGCAGCCTAGAACTAAGGAGAAATTTCCTAACGGTGAGAACAATCAACCAGCGGAATGCCTTGCCTTCATAAGTTGTGGGTGCCCCACTGCTGGAGGTTTTCAAGAAGAGACTAGACAGCCACTTGTCCGAAATGGTGTAAGCTCTCTGCTTGAGCAGGGAGTTGGACTAGATGATCTCCAAGTTCCTTTTCAACTCTTCTATTCTATGTTCTATTAATAATTAGCAGGGAGAAGCAGGCCCATGGGAGTAGCTGAGAGAGAATGGCAGAATCTCATGTGGACAAATAAAGGTTGAAAATGGAAGGTTCCAGCCTTTTAAAAAAGACAAACCAATATGGAATCCTGTAGATTTACAATCTTTTTAGATTCCAGCCTGGATAAACTGTTAATAGACTGACAGAAAGATTTTTCTAGCTCATAACAGCTATAACAGTAACTCTTATTATTACCACATATTTGGGAGCCTTAGGTTATCAATGGTGTAAACAATCTTTCCCCCCTCATTATTCTTGTTTTCTCTTGAGATATTCTGCGTCTGCTAGAGTTGAACTGAATGCATGAAGTTCAAGTGGATTGTGGAGTTTATTTACATCCAATGCCTGTCTCTTAAATTAATGTTGCCCTTCTCCCAAATGCCATCGAGTGCATGTCTGAGTAATCCAATATCCCCATTACTTTTACAGCACTACTATGTCAACAACGTGTGGCCTTTACCCAGACACCCTGTTTTCCTTACCAGCTTCAACATTTGTAGTATCTTAGCTAAGAGAAAATGGTTAACTTGTAAGTTAGAAGGCTTTATGATTTTGTGCCACATTCAACCCAATAATAAAAATAAAGATCTTTTATGGCTATCAGATTTGGCATGCAAACATCCAGAGAATAGAACTCAGTGTAAGCGTGTTCATGTTTTTTCTGTATCTCTATAAGAGAATAGCAGAGTTGAAAGGGACCTTGGAGGTCTTCTAGTCCAGCCCTCTGCTCAAGCATGAAACTCAATACCATTTCAGAGAAATGGTTGTCCAATCTCTTCTTAAAATCCTCCATGTCGGAGCACCCACAACTTACAGAGGCAAGTTGTTCTGCTGATTTTTTTAAAAAATAAACTTTATTCATTTCCAACAAAAAAAAATTAAAAAAACACAATTGCATCAATGTTGAAGACATCATTTACATTTTTAACCATATTCTTGTACTTAATTTTTTATTCCATTGAAATTATTACATATTATTTTCCTATTCATTCTCTTTTCCTTACTCCTTGCTTATACCATTTATTACATAGTACATTTTCTGTTAATTTTATGTTCAGTATATATAACATCAAATCCTTTAATTAATTACAGTATTACTTTTCTTTCTATTCTCAAACCATATATACCAGGTGTCTCAGACTGAATAATATATCGATTCATCTCTATCCTTTATCTCTAAAGTCAGCCTACCTATTTCTGCGCATAGTATTTTCCTTATCACTGCTCCCTCTTGTGGTATATCTCCCTGTTTCCAGTGCTGTGTGTTTGTAATCTTAGCATCAGTTGTTATATGTAAAATAATATATCTGTCAGTCTTGCTACATTTTCCCTTAATTATGCCTAATAGAAACAGTTCTGATCAAAATTTAATTTTTTGCTTTGTTATTTCTTCTAACCATTTTCGAATCTGATTCCAATACCATTTCAGAGAAATAGTTGTCCAATCTCTTCTTAAAAACCTCCATGTTGGAGCACGCACAACTTACGGAGGCAAGTCGTTCTGCTGATTAACTGTTCTAACTGTCAGGAAATTTCCTCTTAGTTCTAAATTGGATCTCTCCTAGATTAGTTTCCGTCCGTTGCTTCTTGTCCTGCCTTCAGGTGCTTTGGAGACTAAGTTGACCCCCTCTTGTTTGTGGCAGCCCCTCAGATATTGGAACACTGCTATCATGTCACTCCTAGTTCTTTTTGTTAAAGTAGACATGCCCAATTCCTGCAACTGTTCTTCATATGTTTTAGCCTGCAGTCCCCTAATCATCTTTATTGCTCTTCTCTGTCTCTTTCTAGAGTCTCAATATCGTTTTTATATTGTAATGACCAAAACTGGGTGCAATGTTCCAAGTGCAGTTTTACCAAGATATTATAAAGTGGTATTAACATTTCATGTGATTCTATCAGTCTGTTAATGCAACTTAGGAGTGTGTTGTTGCTGTTTTGGCAACTGCAGCACACTGCTGTCTCATATTTAAGTAATGGACCATTAAGCCTTCAAGATCCCTCACACAGTTACTAATATTGAGCCAGGTACCACCTATTCTATACCTGTCCATTTGGTTTTTCTTGCCTAAATGTAGAATCTTATCTTTCTTTTAGCAGCTCTGTGAGTCATCTGAATTTTTTGCAGCCTATCTCTCAAACCTCTGTTGGAGGAGAGGGGCTCTGTAATATGAGACTGCTCTATATTGCTTAAAACAGCATTATTCCAAGTACTAGCATTAGAGCAAGTTACAACTGTTATATATGGAAAAGATTAGAGGAGTTTGGCCTGGTAACAGCTCTTATCTATGAAATAGTATTTTCAAACCCCATGCTGCTGTCAGACATAAAAATAAAAGGGGAAAAAAGAGAAAAGAATGTTTATAATGAAGCTGGCCTTGTGGCTTACGATCTGTACTAGAGGATTCAGCCATTTCTTGCTGATAAACCAATCTCATATGAGATAAAGAAAAATAAACTTTGTTGTTTTAAAAACAAACTATAAAACTTTTTAAATTTTATGTATTCAAAATGCAGGTGTTCAACAGAAAAATTGTTCAGTTACAGATTGTAGGTAAATAATAATTTTATTTTTGAAAAAATACAATATTTCTGGCAGAAGATCTGCTTGCAGTTTCAAATTAACACAAGTCACTGAAAATAAAAAGGGGAATATTCTCATGCACACTCTGAGATACTTTGAAAGGCAGATGTAGATTACAATTTGCTAATTTGTAAGAAAAATAAAGAACTGTCAACTAAAGGCACATAACACCAGAAATTAAAAACCTAATGCAATATTCCTGGTTCAACAGTTTATTCAATTTTTGCAGAAATAGAAGACTTCCTGAAATAAAACTATCCTTTCTTTCAAGGTTTTTTGATTGTTCCAGCTTGGGGTTGTAAACTTTTTTCAGAGGCAATTGGGGAGATAAGAGCCTTTATTTCATATCCAATCTTGTCCCTTAGCTTCTCTAGCTTTGGTTTAAAAATCAAATATATTTTGTATTTTCAGCAGCATTAAAGAGTATAAGTATTTACCTTCATAATAGCCCCCTACTCCAGTAGCTAGATTGATTGGGTTATTTTTCTAGGCAACATGGATTTAAGAATAAATAATACAGAAGGACATGTTAGTGCCAGGTTTAAGGTGCTGAATATGCCTATCCTGAACTTTATTTAAGCATTCAATCATGAAAGTAATAGTTCAAATTCTTAATTTATTTATTATCCAGCATTGAATAATATCCTGTTTTACTATGAAATGTATCAGTACCCAAAACAATGGTTTGTTTTAAGCATGTTTTCTGGTACAAACCAGAGTAATTTTTGTAGACAAGTAATCCTGATTTTGATCCATTCATCTTTGTTTTAGCTGAAGACAGTTCTGGTCAGCCATTAACAAACCATAGCTGTGAATTGATTACTGATGTTAAACAACTACTGCATTATATTAAAAACAAACAAAGCACATTGTAGTTTAACATATTACGTGACAGAGATAATATATATTTTCAGATGAAGAAATGAAGGATAAAAGTTTTTCAAATGTTAACTAAATTGTGGAGTCCCTCGTGCTGCCTGAGCTTGGTTGTTTGCTTTCAGAGTTCAGTTATCCAATTGGGAACATCATCAATAATATGACAATTGTAGCTCAGGCATCAGAAAAATAAGCAGTAAGGAATAAGAAGTGAGACTAAGGAGGAAAATCTGCCTGGTCTTTTCTGCTCAAACTTTAAAAATAGAAGCAATCAAGTAGAAGGATGGCAGACAAAGCTAAATAAAGAGAAAAGCAGGAGGGCAGGAACCCAATTTGCACAGAGGCTG
Organism: Pseudonaja textilis; assembly: GCF_900518735.1. The sequence goes on from NW_020769348.1 coordinate 11,453,385, forward strand.
TCAAAGTGGTTAAACGTGCTTCTCTATCTCTGCATTCCATATCCAAATTCTTTATTGCTTTGAATGTCCTCCCTTTGAAACTTGAAATTTGTAACTACCAGTGAGACACCCTAACTACTTTCTGTTGAGATGTGCAAAGGCGAAATTCAAGACAGCAGCTTGGACTTTGATTGGGCCCGTTTTGACTACCCAAATAGCCCTCCATCAAAACATAATGTTTCCCAGGATAGTTCAGGCTGCTAAAATTGAAAGCCCCCAATGCTGGCAGTGAATCTTCCACTAGCATGAATTCCCTACTGAGAGCTTCTGTAGGGAATAGTCTCAAGCAGTCAGCCATCTATCTCTGAAAATCAGTGTCGGTTAAACAAAATTTTCATTTCATTCTAAAATTTCAACTTATCTCCAGGGTTATGGGATTTTATTTTATTTTTTGTGTAGGATAGCAGTTATAATAACCTGCGAGAGTGTCAAGAATCTAGAAAGTATCCATGATATCTATCACTCCAAGATGTTATCTCTCCAATTGATTTATTAGGAACAGGTCTGGCATGTTCAAAAGCAATTTCCCAAGTGAAAGTTTTTTGGCACGTTACACAGAACCCCCTTCTCTCCTCCCTTCTCTCCTCCCACTTCTAATATGACACACAGAATAACCTTGAACTTTTCAACTCCTCTAACTCTCTAAAAAAAGTGGCAGCTGAATTTGAAAGCTGACAGGCGCCCCCCCCCTTGAAAACTCCTCCTTCTAAAAGAAAAGAAAAAACCACACATATAGGGGTTAATACATTGTCCTTAACCCCCTCTCCCCCCCATGAGGACCCTTCGGTTTGTGGGGAAAATCCTCATGGAATTGGTTAACCAATTGATCAGCATGAACATCCCAACTCTTTACCCAACTAGCATCTGAGACGGGGTATCCTTTCCATAAGACCAAATATTGCAATTGGCCACGGTGTAATCTAGAATTGAGAATTTTTTGAATCTCATAATGTGTTTCCCCATGTACCGTCAACGGTTTTGGGAGAGTGAGTGGTAGTGATCTTATCATTGATGTAGTAGCTGGTTTTAGTAAACTACAATGGAACACTGGATGAATTTTCCCCAATAGTCGAGGAAGACTTAATTGGACAGTGACCAGATTGATTACCTTTGAAATTGGGAATGGACCCAAGAATTTTGGACCCAGCTTCTTACTGGGCAGTTTCAACCTAAGATACTTGGTCAATAAATATACTTTGTCCCCTATTTTAAAAGGTGGTTGAAGGGATCTATGTTTATCCACCTGTTTTTTAGAAATTTTTGCAGCTTCATTCAAAGCTTTTTTTGTATCTTCCCAACCTTTCTTTAACGAGTTCATCCATTCTGTCAGGGACATGGATGAGGGAGGTTGTCTAGGTAACTCTGGCATTGGGACAAAATCCATTCCAGTGTTGATCCAAGCCAGGGGTTGACTTGGCTTTGGCTTGGTGGGTTACAGGCCCATTTTTAATAGCTCTGTCAACAGGAGGGCAACTTCAGCAAAGGACAGAATGAATTATCTATAGAAGTTGGCAAACCCCAAGAAACTTTGAAGTTATTTTTGGGTTCTGGGGAGTTGCCAGTCCAGCACTGCTTTCACCTTTCCAGGGTCCATTTCAAACCCCAGGTTGGATATTCAGTAGCCTAGGTAGTCTAGCAACTCTTTGTGGAATTTGCATTTTGAGAGTTTCACATATAATTTGGTGGCTAGAAGTTTTTGTAGAACCTGTCAGACCAATTGAACATGTTCTTCCATGGTTTCACTGAAGATAAGGATGTCACCCATGTACACGAGCACCCCCCGGTAAAGGTGCAGGTGTAACAACTCATTGATGAGCTGCATAAACACTGCAGGAGCTCCCTCAAGTCCGAAAGGCATGACTTTGAATTGGAAGGTACCCAGAGGGCAGTTAAAAGCAGTTTTCCATTGATCTCCCTCTTTGATGCAGACCTAGTAGTGAGCTTCCCTGAGATCTAGCTTGGTGAATACTTTGCCCTTCGACAGGTGATTCAATAAGTCCTTCATAAGAAGGAGAGGATACATGTTTTTGACGCATACTGCATTCATGCCTCTAAAGTCAACACACAATCTCAACCTGCCATCTTTCTTCTCCTTGAACAACAGGGGGCAGCTAATCTTGATTTGGCAGGCTCAATAAAACCTCGTTTCAAATTGCTGTCAATGTATTTCCTTAATTCAGCTATTTCAGCAGGCGTCATGGAATACATCTTTGGTTTTGGTAATTTCGCTCCGGGTTCTAATTCTATGGTGCAATCAGTAGCTCAATGGGGAGGTAAAACATTACACTCTTTCGTTTTTTGAAAGTTTTATTTGGGTTTTCACAAAAACAAAATACAAATAAAACATCTTTTTTGAAAATAGCATGGTCCCAGGTTATCACTTCTTCATACAGACACCAAACTCAATTTCATGCTCATTTTTATATTCTATTCCATATCTTATTACCGTTTTATATTTTCCCCTCTTTTAATTTAGTTTTTCCCCTCTTTTAATTTTCTCAACTTTATTTTAATTATCTCATCTCAGTCAAATCATTATATTTATACTTTTGTCTGTCTGTTTCAATTTCATATTATTTTTTTCTTGTTAAACAAACTTTTCCCTGTAGTTACCAATTGGAGTATGACACCTTTATATCTTTTAATTTTACCCATTCAAACTCTTATTTAAGCTTCAATGAATACCTTTACGATTATAGCATTCAATATAATACATAACTTCCAATCGAATTCTGCTTGGTACAATCTTAAAATACACACTATATTCTTAAAAAGAAAAATATATATGTGTAAATAAAGCACACATTCCATTCCAATTCAATTCTATCATTAATATTCATTAAAATCTTAACATATTTAACATTTCTTTTCAATTAAATATCATACTTCCTTGGGAACACTTATAACTTTCCATAGTTAATTTTTTTCCCCATATTTCTCACTTATATTTTTTATAAATCATTACTAATAATTAAAAATGTCCCCATTTAATTCTCTCAATCATTTTAATTCATTTATTTATTACCAAACATTCAACTACATTACAGTAAATATTTTATCCATCATTTTAATCATATTTCTAAAATTATTTCTGTTTATAATATAACAATGCTATCTTATGTACCTTTGCAGAATCCCTTTTGCAATTAAATTTTCACCCATTATCTCTAAACAAGCTTATGGTTACACTCCTTATATCTTTTCCCTGTTTCTCCATTTCTTGTTTGTATCTTTTACAACTTCTTTTCCTTGCCTTCTTCCCCCTCTTCTTCTCCCTCCCCCTTTTACCCCCTCGTCTCTCTACTTCTAACTCTCTCATCTGTAATCCCCTCTTCTGTTGCTTTCTAATATTATACTCATCTTTCAAATTATTCTTCTTCTTTTTGGTTGTTTTTTCTAGTCTTAAACCTTTCACGCTCTTTCCCCCTTTTCTTCCCCCCCCCACTTAAAATTATTTGATCATTAAAGATGGCTTCTTCTTTGTCCCAATCTTCTTGTTCTGCAAGCATTTCTTGTTGTTTCTCATAGTTCCAGATCTCCATTTCTAAGAATTGAAATACGAAGCCAAAAGAACCTCTCCCTTCTTGTGCATCTTCTTTCCATTTTTTAAGTTCCATTTTCAGTTCTTCTAAGAGTGATACCATTTTAAAGACTTTTAAACAACCACTGATTAATTTTAGTCATCCAGATGCAAAAACCAAAAATCACCAAGTAATCCAAATAATCCAAAACTGTTTCTTTCTGCTACTTTTTTCCACTTTCTCTTCCTGGGGTTCTATTATTTTGTTACCAAGTTTCAATTAAGATGTATCTTTGAGGAATCTTATTGAAATTTCACTGTAAGTTCCTTTTAGTTACAGTTCCGTTCCATTCCAAACACCATCCAGAAACCAGACCACGGCTGCATCACCAGCTGCCACAAACCCCGACCCCCAAATCAAACAAATGGACACACGCCATGAACACATATCCAGGCCTCAAACTCAGAGCCAAACCAAAACTCAGAACATCACATCACAGCTACCTGCTCAGGATATCATATCACAGAACTCAGGAGGGTACACCACAAAACCTCAGGATGTTGCAACACAGCCAACAACCCAGGAGATTACAACACAAGACCCAGGATGTCAAAACAATAGAACTCAGAAGGTCATCACACAGCCCATTACCCAGGTCATTACAACACAGGAGGCTGAAAGACACACGTCCAATACCTCAGCCACACATGTTCTTAAGAAAAAGCCAGCCAATCTGCAAATATCAACTCCATCAACCAATCAAGAAATGACAACATAGCTAACCTCCCCACCAGTATATATAGGGAGACGGCAGCTCCGATCACGCTTTGTTCGCACAAGCATGAAGCCGAAAGCACCAGCCTGAAGATGGTGAGTGGGACCTTGTCAAAATGTTGCTAACATACTCTCAATCTTACATGGGAAAAGACACGAACATGCCAAGACCTGTGCATATATATCTATATCTATCTATCTATCTATCTATCTATCTATCTATCTATCTATCTAT
>NW_020769349.1:0-28679 GCF_900518735.1 Pseudonaja textilis
CCCCCCATCCCTAACATTGTGAATTAATCTGTTTGGACTTCGACATAGAGCCATTTAAAGCAGTGGTGGGATTCACAATTTTTTTTTACTACCAGTTGTGTGGTGTGGCTTGGTGGGCGTGGCAGGGGAAGGTTACTGCAAAATCACCATTCCCTCCCCACCCCACTAACCTGCTTTCCAGCTCCATTCTCCTGTGCAGGGCAACAAAAGAAGACCCAGACGATCTGCTAGGACTCGGGGGGCAGAGAATAGATGGGGTAGAGGCCAGTCAGAGGTGGTATTTGCCGGTTCTCCGAACTACTCAAAAATTTCCAATACTGATTCTTTAGAACTAGTCAGAACCTGCTGAATGCCACCTCTGGTTGAGGCCGACCTCACATCAGGAGGTAGGATGTTCTAGAGGGCAGAAGCAACAGCAGGGAAAGTCCTCCTCCTGGACCCTGCTAGCCAAAATAATCAGGCTGATGGGACCCACAGCATTGCCTCCTCTGCCAGCACGAGTGGTACGGGCCAATCCCAGGGGAGTGAGATGTTCCCTCACCCCATTGCAGCCATGTCATGAAGTACTTTTTAAAGAGGTGATTACCAATTCCTTGAATTGCACCTGGAAGCAGATTGGCAATGCAGTTCATGGAGCAGTGGTGTTACAGGGGGCCGTTTGGGGCCCCCCCAAAACTGCTGCACTTGGAAACTTCTGAATATTCTTCAAGGCTAGCCCCATGTATAGTACATTGCAATAGTCCAGTCAAGAGATGACTAAGGACTGAACAATTGAGTGCAGAGAATCTGGTCCAGGAAAGGCTGCAATTGGTGCACAACACAAAGTTGTGCAAATGCTCTCCTAGCTGTGACTGCCAACTGTCTTTTCATCCTTTTTAGTATTATATTTGTGAACCGGAATGGAAATATTAATAGATGTGTGGTGGGTGCTAATGAAACCCTGGCTTCCTGGAACTAATTTTAATGCTTTTAAATGATTTTCTGACTCAGCTGCTTATCACAAAGGTAAATTGAGGCAGAACCTAGAGCCAGATTTGGCTTTCAGTATAGTTTCCTACATTTTCTTACCACAACTATTCCCCCACAATCTTTAAGATACTTGTATAATCAAAAGGGAGGGAGAAATCCTAACTCTTTTCTAAAACAGCACAAAGCAACAACTACATTTTGAAAATCACAGTGTGCTTTAATTAATGCTTGGTGCCGTTCTTCCACATAAAATATTCTTGTTGGGAGCCTGGATTTTTTATGAAGTTTTGTATGAAAAATTGGTGTCACTTGATTTGTAGCCTAGTCTGGAGTAGATCTAAGAAGAGAAACAAGAGTAGCATTTCATGTTTGAGGACAGGGGCTTTTAATGGCAAAATATTGAAGTTGGTAGAAGAGCAGCAGGATTTAGATAAGGTGCAAACCTGGCTCCAGAGCCATTTGTGTGAGGCATGGTTCCCAAAAATGAAGGCGGTGATCATAAGGACTCAAAGTCCTGCCCATTTTTAATGCTTTGCAATATTCATTAAAACGGGATGTGACTTCCATTGTAAAGCTCCCAATTTGATCCTTTGGAAACCTGCCCTTCCTTTTTTTTTTTTTTTTGCAATATTTTTATTGAACATTTTTTTAAAAAACAATTTTATTGGTTTTTTAACAAACAAACAAACAAACAAAACATAAAAGCATCAGCTCTCTTCCATACTTATATACAAACAGTGTGTCGGCTGGTTCATCAGTTTTGTGCATTCATTTCATAGTCACAGTTACAATTACATTACATAATAACTCTTATTATCAATCCAAACTTATATATCCTCATATCATTATTAAAAGAAAAAAAAGATTTGACTATACTTTTATTCAATCATGCCTTATGAGATAACTATAATTTAAGTAATTTATTCTATAACAAATCATATGATCATACCAATTCTATCCTAAGAAAAAAGAAAAAAAACATTTTATAAATGTAATGTCAAGTAACAAAAGAAAAAGGAAAAGAAAAGTCAATAATATTCCTTATTACCTAACATTCTAAATATTCTATTTTTGTATTTCATCATCCAGCCATTGATAGAAAAGGACCCAAATTGTATAAAATTGTTTATCTTCTTGCTCTCTAATTTCAAATGTCAATCTACTCATCTCAGCACATTCCAATATTTTCTTAATAACTTCCTCCTGCAACGGAATTTTCTCATTTTTCCAATTTTTTGCAAATACAATCCTAGCCACAGTTAATACATTTGCAATCAAATATTTCAAATCATTACTATAAACATCTGGTAAGATTCCCAATAGGAAAAGCTCCGGTTTCAAATCTATATGCTTCTTTGTCATTTTTTCCAACCACATGTGGATTTTAGTCCAGTATTTTCTAGCATCCTCACAAGTCCACATGTGAACATTTTTTAACAGTTTATAATATATATACACTCTTTACAATGTTACAGCATCGCAAGTACTCATATATGCATAGTAGTTACATTGTTAATCTTTGCTTTTATTATGTAACCAACTATACCATGCATCCCAGACCAAACAATATTCCGATTCACCTCTATCTTTTAATTCTACTGTAAGCCTGTCAATCTCCACGCAGTCTAAAATCTCTTTTATCACTATTCCCTTGGAGGGTATATTGTTGTATTTCTAGTTTTGTGCTATATGATTCTGGCCACCATCGTTATATGCAAAATAATATATCTTTTTTGCTGTATTCTCTTATTATCACTAGCAAAAAGAGTTCAGGTCTAAACTCATTTTTTGGCTTGGTATTTCCTCTAGCCATTTTTAAATTCTATTCCAATATCTCCTTGTTTCCAGACATGTCCACCACATGTAATAGAAGGTACCTTGATACTGTTTACATTTCCAACATTCTGGACTTCTGGTGGGGAACATCTTCGCCAATCTACCAGGAGCTAGATGCCAACGATAAAACATTTTATATATATTTTCTTTGTAGGCTGCTGACATTGTTAATTTGTAGTTTCCCCCCCACATTTTTCCCAATGTTCAAATTCAATGCTATATCCAAAATTCTTTGCCCAGGCTATCATGGTTTCCTTAAACGTTTCTTCTTCCATCTTAAAATTCAAGAGGAAGTTGTATATTTTGGTTGTCATTTTCTTCTCTGTCCCCTGTATTATTTTATTGAGTTGTTGTTCCTTATAGAAACCATATTCTAAATCTTTTTTGTATTTTGCCTGGATCTGCAAGTATGGCCACTAATCTATGTTTGTTGCTGGCATATATCAGGCTCCTACATCAGGCTCTGGGCATTTTCCAATAGGGTCTTCAGTGGCTGTGGAACAGGTACAGGGGCATGAAGAAGCCATGTGCCCAGGTTCCCCACAATACAAACACAATCCCCCTGCATGCTGTCTGTTGTACTTGGTCACTGACAGGTGGGGTCTGGCGGCACCTAAGTCCATGGGCTCCTCCATGGAGCCAGGGTTTCATGCATGACTGGTACCTCATGGGTCTCCTGGGAGGACAGTGACTGTTCCATCTCTGTAAACAGGCATCAATCCTGAGGCAAAGATGGACCAATGCATTGAGGGTCATTGGACAGTTGACCCGAACCAGCTCGTCCTGCAACTCCTCCAACAACCCATCCTGGAATGCGTCCATGAGGGCAGCCTCATTCCAGGCCAAATCCTGGCTAAGCAGCTGGAACTCACTAATATATTCCTGCAGGGGTCCCTGGACCTGCTTCAGATCTTTCAGACATCGGTAGCAGTCTGTGTTTTGGTGGGGTCCTCATGCATAAGCCAGAGATGGTCACAAAACCCCCTGAAATCATCCAAAGGGCTATTCTGGACCAGCAGAGATGTGGCCCAGCGAGCTGCAGAACAGGCTAATCATAAACCCCACTTTATCCCGATCCATGGGGAAGTCTTCCACTCTCAGGCTTATAAATAACTGGCATTGTCCCAAGAAAACTAGAAACATGGCCTGGTTGCCATCAAATTCATCACATTTACCCTTATTGGGATATTGTTCACAGAATTTCCTAATAAGGTGAGGTATTCACATGTTGGACTCTGCTACCAGGAGGCTTCACTAGCAGGGTACCCTTCCATTGTACCAAGTACTGAAGACAACCACTGTGGATTTGGGAATCCAGGATACTATCTATCTCAGTGATCTCCTGTTATAGGACCAGGCGGGTCCTTCTCTGGCTGTATGTTCTTGATTTCCACTGGCTTTAACAAACTATGAAATATGGGATGGTTTTTCCCTAATATCACAGGTAGTTTAAGCTCAACTGTCATGGGGTTTACCACCATATATTTTGGGCCTAATTTTCAGAAAGGTACTTTTAAATATTTCATGGGCAGGTATATTGAATTGCCCACCTGAAAAGGTTTTCCTGCTGCCCTCTTTTTATCAGCTTGGGTTTTATAGGTAGTGCCTGCTTTTTGTAATGCCTATTTGACTGCAGCCTGTGTATTTTTTTTTATTTTATCTACCCAGTCCTTAAGGATACCCTGCACTCGGGAACATTGGGGACATTCTGGTATAGGCATTAGTTCCACCCCATGAACCACTGAAGGGTGTAAACCCCGTGCTCTGAGGTACAGCATTGTTATAGGCAACTTCTGTGAATGGGAAGAGACTCACCCACTCCGTCTACTGATAACAAAACAGCATTGTAGGTATCATTCTACTGCAGCATTTGCTCTTTCTGAAGCCCCATTGGTATTTGGGTGATATGTGGTGCTGAGTCCTTGTGAGGATCCTATTAGCCATATGAAGTCCCATCATAATCCGGCGGTAAACTGGACCCCCCTGTCTGAGATGATATGTTGCGGCACACCATGGAAACGATAAACAACCTAACCAGGCACCAGGCTGATGGTAACCTTGCGCAGGGGATAAAATGTGCCTGCTTTGAGAACATGTCAATTACCATCCAAATTACTGTATGTCCATTGCTTTAGGGCAGGTTGACAGGTTGCAGAAGTCCAATAGGATTCCCAGGCCACAGTTTTGTAGTAGCACAGGTTGCACAGCCTTTTACATAATTCTCTACATCTACCTATCTTCTACATCTACCACATCGACCTATCTCAATAGGGTCCAGCAAGAGGGGTATGTTGCAAATCCCATTGGCCAAGAGCTTCATCTGATGGGATCCAGATAATGTATCTTTTCTGCTATGACTCCCACTCTCTGGAATATCACCCTTCCTTGAGGGGAGGCTAGTGCCATCTTTTAGACTGCTCTGAAAACATGGTTCTTTTAGCAATATTGGAGGTCCCTTGGGGAGCCTGCAAGAGAGCTATATTGAGTTTAGCTGGGTGTTCTCCCTCAATCTTGTTTTTATTATCTTATTTGTTTTTATTTTTAAAGTATTTTAATAGTTGTTTTAACTATTAGTTGAACATCACTCAGTCATATTTAATGAAGTGAATGGCTATATAAATATGTTTAATGAATAAATAAATTTAGTGAAGATGGTCGTATTCTCTTTCCTTTTTATAAACCACTCTGGACTTCTCTAGGGGGAACATTGATTGAAAAATAAAATAAACTAATAATTCATATTTTCTGATACTATGCCCAAGGTATAATATGTGGTACTATAGTTGTGTGGTACTGTGAAAAGTTTTTTTTAATTAAAATAGAAACCCAAATGGCCCAAGGAAACAGTCATTCCACAGAATTTTAACAGTGCCCAAGAAAATAAATTGCTTTCTATGTTCACCAGAAAACATCAAGATTATGGTTGTAACAAACAAAAAAGAGATGGGGCTTTGACTGTGCAGTCACAACCTACAAAGTGTCCTTTTTTTACACTTCTGTACATGCTTCTATTGGCAAGCATATTGAATATCTTTGGTTGGTGTCCAGGTCCTAGACAGCAGGCTGTTCTTTGGAAACAATTTGAATAGTTGCCTCTCCTACATTTTTGAGAACCTGTAAAGATAAAATTTCCCAGTTTACATAGGGTATTTTTAAAGAGCTGGGGGGGTTCACAGTTCACTGTTTGGAAAGAGAATATTGCACTCCATCAGCCTTTTATTCATCAAATCGGGTACTGAGTTTGAGATACAGATTGACCTACATAGCATCCATCTACAGCAGGGGTATCAAACTCAAGGCCTGCCAGCCAGATCCACTACTTAAATTTGGTCTGCGGAGCCACCCTGAAAACAGTGAAGGCCTGGCCCGTGATGCCTCTGCCAGAGAAAATGGAGCTTGGGAGGGCTGCACGTGGCCCTCTCAGGTTCCATTTTTTGCTTTGAAGGCCTCCTGCAGCCCTCTGCCAGTGAAAACAGGAGGGGCAGGCTCCGTTTTCACTGGCGGCGGGTTAAGCAGACTAAAAACCAAACAAAAGAGGAGAAATGTTTCCCCTTTTGCATTTGAGCATCCAAGAAGGGACCAGAAAAGAGAAAGGGAAAGAGAAAAGAAAAAGAAAAAGAAGGGAAGTTGTGAAGAGAGCAAGGAAGGAGGAAAAAGGAAAGATGTGAAGAGAACAAGGAAGGAAAAAGAAGGAAAGAGGGGAAGGAAGAAAGAAGAATAGAGAAGGAAAAGATAGGAAAGAAAGGAAGGAAGGAAGGAAGGAAGGAAGGAAGGAAGGAAGGAAGGAAGGAAGGAAGGAAGGAAGGAGATTATAATGAGAAGGAGGGAGAGTCCGAGGGAAGTCCTGCATAGCACTTGGCCACCAAAGATGCATCTGATACAAGTGACATTGAGCTGTTCATGGCCACTCCAGCCATGGCCACACCCGGCCCTCTGAGGTCAAACACAACCCTGATGCGGCCCTTCATGAAATCAAGTTTGACATCCTTCATCTACCCCTGATCTACAGTATTTGAGGATAATCACAGGTTATGGTTTAAAAAGTAAAAACAGTGGTCATAATCATGAAATCAAAGTATTTTTGATTTTATGTGTATTGCATATGTAATAAAGTTCATTGATCAAATGTTTCTGGCTAGTCCTGACTTTTTTTGATGCCTTCTTTTGGCACATCCTTGCTGGTGCCTGACCAAGAATATATGGTTGTAGAAAATGGCAGGAGAAGGGAGGAGAAAACTTTATTATGCAGCTGATCTTCCAAGAATCTTACCTTGCTTTATGGAAAGGATATTCCTATACCCTTTCTCTTTCTTTCTCTTTCCTTCTTCCTCCTTCCCTCCCTCCCTATTTCCAAGAGGTCTGTTGAGGTGCATGCAAAATATTCTCACAGATTGATGGACTGCAAAAGGCTTTTGAAATGTGGTGCAAAGACTAATGAGTTTTGACCATCCCGGATGCTGAGTTTCCCCCTTTCCCCTGGCCAACATAATAAATGTACCCTCATTCAGAAAGATCACTCTTTTTTAGAAACATGATCTCAGTGAAGGCATGAGAGTGAATAATAATGTTGGAAAATCTAAATAGCACTTAAAACTTGCCGTTGAAGAAAAATGATCCTCCTGATATTTAAATATTTAAAAATCTTCCCCAGATTTCCCCAGATAGGAAAGGAATATGTTTCTTCAGTGGTCTGAAAAACTGGAGTCTCATTTTACAGAGTTAAACCTGTTTATTTACAGGAAGTTCGTAACTAATGACCACAATTGAGAACCAGAAGTTTTGTTGTTAAGCAAGGCAGTTCTTAAATGAATTGCAAGCAACTATACAATCTCCTTTACTGTGATTATTAAGCTGATCACAGCAATTGCACCCTTCAACCTCTCCTCACCCATAGACCTCTCTGTGCCCTGTGGTATACAGAGGAATTGAGAGAGATAAAACACATGAAGAGATTCTAGAGCGCCGCTGGCAGAAGACGGGATGAATTTGATCAAACATGGGTAAGAGCTGCTCATGGGTAAGGCTTACCTCGTGGTGATTCATGTGGTGAAGTATAATACTTCACATTAATTGTATCTGTAGATAATCACCCAGTGACCCTTTTTAAGGAGAGCCACCTTCTCCTGGGGAAGGAGGAGATTGAGGTCCACCTGAAGGAGCTTGCTGAGGAATTTGCAGATTTTCTGGAAGATAAAATCACTCAATTTCATTCCCAGTTCACATGGTTGCTGGTCCAATGGAAACCCCTGTTATCTGGGAATGGTTTGACCCTGTTGCTCCTGAGGAAGTGGACAGGATCCTAGGGAGTATGAGTACAAGCACCTGAGTTTTAGACACATGTCCTTCCTGGCTTGTGAAAGCTTCCCAGAAGGTGACAGGCGGGTGGACTCTGGTGGTGATTAATGCTTCCCTACAGGAGGGGGAGGTGCCCCAGCACTTTAAGGAGGCTGTGGTCTGCCCTCTTCTTAAGAAGCCATCGCTCGATTCCACCTGGTTGGATAATTTCAAACTTGTCTCCAATCTTCCCTTTTGGGGGAAGGTTGTTGAGAAGGTTGTTGTATGGCAGTTCCAGAGGTTTCTGTTTCATCCTAGCCTTCCCCCAAAAGCACTAACCAAACTCTGTGTCCCGGCAAAAACTTTTTTATTAAATGAATGTGAATTTATTGTATTCACATTCATCCAAAGGCCTGGCAAACAGTCTTGCAAAGGTATAATTATTGGCCCAAACCTTATCTATCTTGATAAACTGCGCAGTAAATATTTCCACATGCAGTACTGACAGGAAAGGGCTGAGCAGAGTTTCTAGGTTACCCAGGCAGATCTTCACGAGGCTGGAATTAATGAACGAATGAATAAATGGTTTCCTGCAAAAGCCCCCTCCCCTTTTGCTCCTCTTTTAATCCTTATGGGAGGGGCCATTCATCATCCACCGCCTTATTCCCTGAGCTCTTAATTGTTCCTTCCTTTTGGCAGTTCTGCACACGTGCAGGCTGGAAATGGTTGCAGAAGCTCCCCTGCCTCATTGCTGTCTGATCCAAAAGCAGCTGATGACTGCCAGCCTGCCCTGGTCCCATCTCTGCCTCTGATGCAGAGGCCTCGTCCAAGCCTTCCTCAGCCTCCAGGACTGGCCCAGGTTCCTCACCAACCTCCTCACTGTCTGAATCTATGGCCAGCTTTGTCAGCCGCCGCTGGGCCACAACACTATCCCTCACTGCAGGGCCCTTCCCCTGAGTCTAATGATCTTGGTGTGGCCAGGACAGGAATTGGTCATGGAAGACCTCACTAAAGCAAGTGCATGTATGGTTGTAACATCCTCCCAGGTGAAATCTTCTGGCCCATAACCCTTCCACTCAAATCAGATACTTGAACTGTCCTTTCCACCATCAGGAGTCCCAAATGCTGGCAACCTCATATTCGGGCAGCCCATCTTCATTGCATGGCTGGGGACAGTCAGGGTGGCAGAGTGGACAGGCTGGCTGTTTGGGAACAAGGAGGGAGCAATGAAAGACCAAATGGACTTGCATCGAGCATGGCAATGTCAGGCAGTAGGCAACTGGATTGATGACTGCTTCAATGGGGAACGGGCCAAGGTATTGGTGGTCTAACTTCTTGACCGGCCAGTCTGACAGAAGATGGACAATTATACCTGATCCCCCACAGCCAATGGCCAACGGTCTGGCAAACAGTCTTGTAGAGGAATAATGATTAGCTCAAACCTTATCTATCTTGGAAAGCTGCCCGATAAATATTTCCACACGCAGTGTTGACAGGGAAGAGCTGGGCAGAGTCTCTAGGTTACCCAGACAGATCTTCATGAGGCTGGAACAAATGAACGAATGGATTGTTTCCTGCAAATGCCCCCTTACTCCCATGCTGACCCTGAGTTCTTAATTGTTCCTTCCTTTGGGCAGGTCTGCGCATGTGCAGGCTAGGAAACGGTTCCAGAAGCTCCCCCGCCTCACTGCTATCCGAGCCCAAAGGCAACTGATGACTGCCAGCCTGCCCTGGTCCCTCCTCTGCCTCTGACGCAGAGCCCTTGTCCGAGCCTTCCTCAGCCTCTAGGACTGGCCCAGGTTCCTCCCCAACCTTCTCACTATCTGACTCTGCTACCAGCTCTATCAGCTGCCAGCACACCACAACAGTTTCTGGATGAAACGGATTATCTTGATCCCTATCAGTCAGGATTCAGGCCTGGATTTGGGACAGAACCGGCATTGGTTGCACTTTTGGATGATCTCTGGCATGAGTGGGATGGGGGTAGTGCTTCCATCCTTGTTCTGCTTGACCTCTTTCAATACCATCGTGTTATGTCTCACCTTTCCAAGGAAGATGAAAAGTCCAAACTCCGACAAAATACAGGCAGGCAAGAAGATTCAGTATTTACAGAGTTAATTCCTTTAAGCAGGCAATGTTCTTGGCATTATCACAAATGCTGCCTGCCAAGTCCGACAAGATAACCAGAAACATTAATCACTAAAGCTTTCAAGAAACAAGACACACCGAAGCTCGACAGAATTTCCCGTACAGAATTTCCAGAGAAAACACACCCACTTTTATCTCCTGCGGGGTGTGTCTCCATTACTCAGCTCACTCTCTGATTTGTCCACGCCTCCTACGCTGCAGCTCACACTTCTTCCTGCGACGCTGCCTAGCATCAAGCCAGCATTCGTCTACTTGATTCCCTGTCAGAGGCTGCTCTGATATGCCCTCCTCCTCCTGATTAGTCTCAGGCTGTCCCTCTTGGTTATCTGCTGAAACCTGAGGCATTATCAGGGAGGAAGGCATTGCCGAAGAGGAAGGTCCTGGGGAGGAAGGCATTCCCAATTCCTCCTCCTCATCTTCTGAGTCCTCTTCCTCTAACAACACAGGCTCAGGACTTGGAGCTACAACCCCATCGACCATGGGATTCTCCTGGGACGGCTTCAGAGGATGGGAGGGTGGCCTTGTGCTGTCCTGGTTCACTTCCTTCCTCTTTGGCTTCTCTCAGTCAGTGTTGATAGGAGGGGAGACATCCAGCCCTCACCCACTGCTTTATGGGGAACTCTCTCCACTCCTGTTCAACATTTATATGAGGCTTCTGGGTGATATCATCCATCATCATGGACTGAGGTATCAGCAATATGCTGATGATACTCAGCTGTACGTCTCGGCCCATGGTGAGTTAAGTGATGCTGTGTTTTCCCTCTTTCAGTGCCTGGAGGCTGTTAGAGGCTGGATGGGGAGCATTGGGTTGAAACTAAACCCTTGCAAGACCAAGTGGCTCTGGGTTTTAGGTTCTTTGGCTCAGGGAAAATTGCCACTTTTGCTCTTGAATGGGGTGGCACTACCCCAAACAGACTCTGTGCATAATCTAGGGGTTTTCTGGACTCACGACTCCTGCTCAAAGAGCAGGTGGTGATCGTGGCCAGGAGTGCATTTACGCAACTGTGGGTTGTGCACCAGTTATGCCTTTTCCTGAACCAACAGTCCCTACTCACAGTCACCCATGCTCTAGTCTTGACTATTGAAATGTGCTCTACATGGGACTGCCCCTGAAGAGCATCCGGAAGCTCCAGTTGGTGCAAAATGCAGTGGCCCTCATGGTTTTGTGCAGTCCCCAGTGTGCACATGTATCCCCTTTCCTGTGGGAACTCCATTGGTCACAAGTTGCTTCTGGGTACAATTCAAGGTGCTGGTTGTCACCTTTAAAGCCCTTCATGGCTTGGGACCAGGTTATCTGAGGGACCATCTCTTGCCAGTCATATCTACCTGACCCATCAGAGCAGGGAGTCAGGGAATGTTGTAGGTCACATCCTTGAGGGAGATACACCTGGTGGGACCCAGAAGAAGGGCCTTCTCCATGGTGGCTCCCTCTCTCTGAAACATCATTCCCCCAGAGAACAGAATGCCCCTCACTCTAATACTCTTCCGGACAGGGCTAAAGACCTGGTTCTGCTAGCAGGTCTGGGGAACTCAGAGCAGGATGGAACCCATTGAATGGCTCATGTGATCTGCTGTTGTCAGGGTGGGGGGAATTGAGGGATGATTTTGTTATATTGTACTATATTAATTTATTTGATTCTTTTTGTTAGTCTTTATTGTTTTAAATGTGGTTTTATATTCTGCAAGCCGCCTTGAGTTACCATGGGCGAATAGGTGGCAATATAAATTAAATAAATAAATAATAAATTGGGTGGATCATGCAGTTGTTAAGCAAATCTGGCTTCCCCATTTACTCTGCTTCTTGGAAACCAGTTGAGAATGTTGCAAATGGTGATCCTGGGATGCCACAACCATTGTAAATACACCCTAGCTACCAAGTGCTTGAATTTTGATCATGTGACTATGGAGATACAATTCAAAGTGTGTGGACCAGTTGTAAGTCATTTTTTCCAGTGCTGTTGTAACTTCTGTTGCAAAAGGAATGGCTGTAAGTCAAAGACTATTATATTTATTAGTATCAGTTCTAATGGGTCTGTCTGTAAAACATTAAACATGAAAAATTACAGATTTTCTATGAATGTGTACTGTATTTTTTTTCTATCACATGCTGAAAAATTTAATTTCCCCTTCTCGTAAAAGGTGTATTCATCCAGCGATGCAAGGAAATTATGCTACTGTTGCGAAATGCAGAAGAGATTTAAAAACGATCTGTAGCATCCCCACCATAACTCTTCTTCACCTGGTCTATCAGATTAATTAATCTTTGCCCACCATCTGGCTCTAAAGATTTAGCCTTCAGCACTACACAAGACAAATGGTTTTATAAAATAAGTCCTGCATAACTAAAATTAGCACTCAGATTCTAAGCTTTTGTACTGATGCATTTTTCAGCTGTATGCCAACTGAAACGGGGAGTTACATATATTAGTTACCTTCTCATTTTCATGCATACTTACATTCTGGCACCATATCCCGCATTTACAGCCTTCTTCTGTGAGTCTTTGTTTTGGAATCTTATGGGATGCTTCTCACAAAGAAGTCAGCCTTGGTGAACTCTGATGTTGTTTTGCTGTTGTGAAAGAGAAAGGAGGTATCTAGAAGGAATGGAGGGATGATTTCTGAGGTCCCAAAAGGTTTTGGGAGAACAAATGTCATCCATATTAAATGGGAAAGAAGGACTTGGAATGATGCAGATCTGTGGCAGACATGGTCCTCAAATAAATGCTCACAAGCAGCATTCTTGTGATCAATTTCATAAGGCACACTTCACTTCAGACCCAGAAGAGTTTGTCACAAACAATGCCATAGACAAGGGGTGTCAATTTCATTGACCTTCATCAGGGCTATGGTTGACCTTGGGGGGTGGGGGGCGACTGGATGGGTGTGGCCAGCTTGATGCCACTCACTGGGCATGGCCAACTGAGTGGGCATAGCCAGATGGGTGGGCATGGACAGTTTGACGCCACTCCCCAAACTGCTGGCATATTTCCTCTTCACATAGGGTAGACAGGTCAAAGTCACGCTAGCCCAATGTTTCCTCTTTGCATTGGGTAGACCAGGTTGAAGCCACATGGGTAGACTGGGCCGAAGCCACATGAGCTGGCCCTTTACATTTTCCAGGACAGCCCCATGGGCCAGAACCGACCACATCACAGGCTGGATCCAACCACATCACAAGCCAGACCCAACCATATCGTGGGCCAGATCCAACCACATCACAGGCCTTGAGTTTGACACCCCTGCCATAGACAGTTCATGTGGACCATCAACAAAACCACCTCAGAATGCCTCGTGGTATTCCATTTTTAAAAAATGGTAAAATATGGCTGGATGATAGCATTGTTAGATGAACTCACTGTTGGCTGCATGACCCACTCAGAAAAGGCTTATTAATAGCTCCAATTCATCTTGGAGGAAGTACTGAGTAAAGTGCCACATGGCTAAGTGCTAGGTTCTATGCTGTTCAATATTTTTATCAATGTGGCAGGTGAGAGGGATTTTTATCAATTCTGAAAATGACTCAAGGCTGGAAGGTATGGCTAATAATATAAATGAAAGACAGAAGATAAAACCGGAATAGACAGGATTGTATGAAATGACTAGAGTAGAATTTATCAAACAGAAATGTTAAGGAAAATGTACATCAATTATATAAGTAAAGAAACCCACCCACCCCCAGCTATCTACTAATCTCTATGTATCAACTAAACTATGGGCCCTTTGGTCCATAATCTGCATAGAAGAATATAGATATAGACCAAGCATTTATAAATCTATTTTTCATCTTTTGCCATCTCTTAATTTATTAACCGCTTAGGTCAATTTTTCTAATTTTCCAATTTCAAACTCTTACCAGCCAATTCTTCCATGATACCTTTAAAGCTGAAAATAACAACACAAACTTTGATTCAGCAAAAATTCATTATTCTCAGGAAAGAAAGAAAAGAGAGAGAGGGGGAGGGAGGGAGAGAGGGAGAGAGAGAGAGAGAGAGAGAGAGAGAGAAAGAAAGAAAGAAAGAAAGAAAGAAAGAAAGAAAGAAAGAAAGAAAGAAAGAAAGAAAGAAAGAAAGAAAGAAGAAAGAAAGAAAGAAAGAAAGAAAGAAAGAAAGAAAGAAAGAAAGAAAGAAAGAAAGAAAGAAAGAAAGAAAGAAAAAGAAAGAAAGAAAGAGAAAGAAACAGAAAGAAAAACTGAATAAATATGACAGTGACATCTCTTTCCCAAAGTGTTTAATCAGGGCTATGTAAAGCACATACAAAGGCATGTGTCCATTCTCACACACAACTTTTCAAGATATTTGATACAGCCATATAAGAATAATATACTACCAGTGATTTAAGTAAAAAATTATCAACTAAAAGTAAGATTGCTTTGAAAGGTAGTTTATAACTGAGATAATTCCATTATGAATTTGAAAAAAAAGATCAATTTTTATAATGCCTTTAGAGTTACACATTTTTTTAAAAAAACGAAGTTAGTCAGTTATGAATGGTGAAAATTAATCTAGATTTGAAGTTTGAAGAATACAAAGGTCTCATGCATTAGTTAACTTGACTTCACTTTTAATAAGAATGGGGCTAGGGTGAGGAATAAATGGACTGAAAAAGTCAAAGCCCACTTTAAAAAAAGACCAAATGACCAAACTTTCAGCTCTTCCAATAGAACCTATATTAATTATATGCAGAATCTTACAAATATAATTGTTCTCTTCCCAACACTCACATTGCTTATATTTAATCGCAGCACAAAAATCAAGACAACTTTTTTAAAGAAGGAAGATGGGGCGGGGTGGGGAGAATAGAAGCTTTACCCAGCAATGCCCAAATTCCTTCATTTGCAGAGTTGTAAAAGGGCTGAGGGAATTTCCACATTCAGCTGTAAAAAAAGGCTTTCCATCTGCATCCAAGCAATATAGCCGATTTCCTTACTAACACGTAAATAATTACAAAGTTGACAAAGACATAGAACTAGATTAAAGATTAATAAACACCTTCTTTGTATTTTGTAATGTTTAGTCCAACAAGTAATTATTTACCTCCTTGGATAATCCCTCCCCCGAAGAAAGATTGCCAAGACATAAATGTTTTACTAGATAGTACATATGGAACAGACTGAAAAATAAACGTAATACAGGATCAAATCATAATTTTAATTGAAACTGTTATGTCCTGAGGACTCAAGGAGTTCTCACTCAGGTCCACTCACTTTGTGTGGGCGTTATTCCCCCATTCCCATTGGTCGGTTCTCCCCAGCAGCCAGCTATAAAAGCAGGCTGCGGGGTCCAACTGGCTGCTGATTGCTGCGAGCCAGTTCCAGGCTTGGCAAGCACGGTCAGCCCTTTATTTGTAAAATAAAGTACTGTTGCACTCATGCTCTGGTTCAGCCTCTCATTGCTCAAACTTAACACTGGCGACGAGGGTGGGATGGCTACCAGAAGCACCTTGCAACCGCTGAGTCACTAGCCACCGATCTACAGCCCAGAGAGAGCGATCGGCTGGCGACAAGGGAAACGCTGATCCGCAGCCAGAGAGAGCGGTCAGCTAGCGAAACGAGCGATCAAAAAGAGCAAACGCAGATCCGCAGCCAGAGAAAGCGGTCTGAGTCAAATAGTTAGAAGCGTCTGTAGCCGCTTGTTAGCCCCGCTACGGGGAAAGTGAAGCGCTGCGAGCCGCAGCCGCTCTGCATTTGGCGCGAAATTCAAACGGGTGTCATTTGAATTTCAAGCCAGTAGGAATCACAGCACAGCGCTGTAGAGAGTCACTAACGCCCACTTTTTTGGCGCGAATCAAGACACCTCCAACGGCTAGCAGCCAACGTGGTAACCCAGAGAGAGAGAAAGAGAGGGTAGCAAAAAACCTCTCCAGAGCTGATATCACTAGTAACTCACGAGCGTTCGTAGTCCCAGAGAGATTTTTTCCGCAGGTAGCCCAGCCGTTCCAGCACCATGAGTTCCAATCCAGTATTCCCGGCGTTTAAACCAGACGAAGAGAAGTGGGAATCGTATAAGAACCGTTTCAATCATTACATCGATGCGGTCGGCCTGTCGGATGCGGGAGAGCATCGGAAAAAATCCTATTTCCTAATCTACTGCGGAGCCACCGTTTACGATACCGCTGCAGCACTCGTGGCGCCAAGAGAATTGAAAAACGTTCCGTGGTCTGAGTTGCTTGAGATCCTCACAAACCACTACGCTCCCAGGCCTTCACAAATCGCCAGGAGGTTCACGTTCCGAATGAGGAAGCAATCAAGTAAGGAGACCATCAACCAATATATGGCCGCCCTCAGAACAGCAGCCCTGCACTGCGGGTTTGGAACATACCTGGAGGACATGCTCCTCGATCAATTAGTTTGTGGGGTCAAGGATCTCAACCTACAGAGGCAACTGCTAGCTAAAAAAGACCTCAACCTCGCGCAAGCGGTAGAGGAGGCCCTAGCAGCCGAGCTAGCAACGAACTCAGCCACCGAAATTCAGGGCCCAAGCGCCAAGCTAGCAGCGTTCCCAGTCCATTCCGAAGAGGTGGAAGCGGAGGAAGGCCACAACGATGAGAACGATGTCCATCGCCTCACCAATGACAGACGGTCGCAGGTAGGGGCCAAACAAGAATACACCGGTCCACCCAAGCACATCACCCTGTGCCTAGCCTGTGGGGGATCACATCAAAGGGCCACCTGCAAGTTTAAAGGAGCCGTTTGCAACAACTGCCATAAGAGGGGGCACATTGCGAGAGTCTGCCAAGCCCCCCAAAGCGCTGCACAAAGACCCCCGTCCTCGCACTCGGGACCACAGAGGCAAGTATTAAACTGTCGCACGCACCGCCTTGCCAGGCGTACTTGCCACTCTGTTAGTAAAATTTCTCTCTCCGTTTCCCTAGAAGGTAAACCGTGCCACATGGAGGTTGACACAGGGTCAGCGCTCTCAATAATCTCATGGAACACCCTCAAGAGACTCCACCCCAGCCTATCTACTACCCGGCTTCAGAGATGCCAGTTCGGTCTGAAGGACTACCAGGGGAAGGCCATTCCCGTGATCGGCAGAGGCAAGTTCTTTGTCAGTTTTAGAGCTTTTAAAGGCCACCTACCTCTAGTGGTAGTTAACGGCAATCTACCCACCTTATTGGGGCTCGATTGGTTTCCCCACCTCGGCCTAGGGTTAACAGGAGTCCATGCTGTCTCAACCTCAGACACTGACTCCTTATTCGCTGACTACGCAGATGTGTTCAGCGAGGAGCTGGGGTGTTATAATGGAACCCCCATCTCGTTCACCGTTGACCCCCAGGCAGTCCCAATCAGATTAAAACCACGTAGAGTTCCATTTGCTATTCGACCAAAACTAGACGCTGAATTGGATAAACTACTAAAACAAGGGGTCATTGAGCCAACAGATTTCGCCAAGTGGGAGACGCCCATTGTCACACCCCTCAAAAAAGATGGTAGCCTGAGAATTTGCTCGGACTACAAGACAACAATCAATAAATATTTACAAGTTAGCGCCTACCCCGTGCCCGTCATTCAGCACTTATTGCACACATTCGAACCGGGCAGTATTTTTGCTAAATTGGACATGTCTCAAGCATATCAACAGTTCCCTGTTGATAACCAAACAGCGGAACTTCAGACCATCGTCACTCACAGGGGTGCCTTCCGATGCAAGCATCTCCAATTTGGCGTAAGTGTTGCCCCGGGTATTTTTCAATCCCTCATGGAGCGGATTTTACAGGGCCTCCCTGGTGTAGTACCCTACTTCGACGACATCTTGGTCTCGGCCAGGGACAGACCCCAACTCTTCCAGAGAGTGCGAGCAGTGTTAGAGAGGTTCAGACAGCATGGCCTCAAGTTAAAAAAAGAAAAATGCGCCATTGCCACTAGACAGGTGGACTTTCTGGGTTATAAAATTGACGCCTCTGGCATTCACCCCCTGGAGTCCAAGGTCAGGGCGATCCACGAAGCTCCCACACTGACCTCCAAAACGGAGCTACAAGCTTTCTTGGGGCTCCTAAACTTTTATGCATCCTTTTTGCCCCATAAAGCCTCAGTAGCCGAACCCCTACACAGATTACTAGACAAAAAGTCACCGTGGCACTGGGGGCACAAAGAAGACCAGGCGTTTAACGCCGTCAAATCACTACTTACGTCAGAGGCAGTGCTCATCCAATTCGACCCCAACCTTCCTTTAGTACTGGCAGCAGACGCATCCCCTTTTGGAATTGGGGCGGTCCTTAGTCACCGACTCGCCAATGGCGCCGAGGCCCCCATCGCCTTTTTCTCCAGGACGCTCTCGGCCACGGAGCGAAATTACAGCCAAATAGACAAGGAAGCCCTAGCAGCTGTTGCAGCCATGAAAAAGTTTCACGAATTCCTTTTTGGCCACTTCTTCGAACTGGTCACCGACCATAAGCCCCTCCTGGGCCTACTGGCCGGCGACAAACAGACACCTCAAGTCCTCTCCCCTCGGATGACAAGGTGGACACTTTTCCTAGCGGCCTACTCATACAAACTTATCCACCACCCGGGCAAAACTCTATCCCACGCTGACGCGCTCAGTCGCTGCCCCTTACCCGCTCCGGCTGAAGACCCAGCTCCTGTCAATGCCATTTTTGAAATCACCCAGTTGGACCTGCCCATCACCGCCCTTGACATCGCCGCCAAAACCAAGGCAGACCAAACGCTCGCCCAGGTGCTCGACTGGGTGAGGAGGGGGTGGCCGGGAGGCAATGTTGATAACAAATTCGCACCCTTTAAGACTCGCATGCAGGAGCTGTCCAGTTTGCAGGGTTGTCTACTGTGGGGCACTCGAGTGGTCATTCCGACCTCGCTGCGTACCCGAGTCCTGGAAGCGTTGCACGAGGGACACCCCGGCATTGTGAGAATGAAGGCGTTGGCACGCAGCTACGTGTGGTGGCCGGGTCTAGACGAGGACATTGTCAATTGGGTAAGTTCCTGCAGCATTTGCCAGGAATCCCGTCCTGCTCCCCCCATCGCCACCCCTACCAGATGGGAGAGCGCCAGCGCCCCTTGGTCTAGAATCCATATCGATCTGGCCGGCCCCGTGCATGGAAAGATGTTCCTAGTGGTCGTGGACGCTTATTCCAAGTGGATAGACGTGGCGCAGCTATCCACGACCACCACACTAGCAATCACCAACGTGTTAACGCGCCTGTTCGTTACACATGGACTACCCGACTCCTTGGTCTCCGATAATGGCCCACAGTTCGCATCAGTAGAATTCAGCCGTTTTGCAGCCAACCTAGGCATTCGCCACATTTTCACAGCCCCATTTCACCCTGCGAGTAATGGGTTGGCTGAAAGGGCCGTCAGGACCACCAAAGAGGCCCTCGCTAGGTTTGGCAGAGATGACTGGCACCACAAACTCTCACGGTTCCTGATGAGCCAGCACTCAACCCCCTGTGCAGTCACCAATAAGTCCCCAGCGGAACTTCTGATGGGCCGGCGCCTGAGGACTGTATTAGATAGACTGCACCCACAATACTGCCCTGACTCTCCCCTCGCTTCCACTTCGGGGGTTAGACATTTTATGTTACAGGAGCCGATATTCGCAAGGAATTTCGCTGGGGACCCACTTTGGATTCCGGGCGAGGTCATCGCCGTCACCGGGCCGAGATCGTATAGAGTCAGGCTGGAGGATGGTCGCGTCTGGAGGAGACACATAGACCAACTCAGAAGGCGCCTCAGCAACCTCGCAAACAAGAATCCAGAGTCTCCAGTCGAAGGGGAACCGTCTCATCCGCCACCCAGCCACACCGCACCCAGTGACCAGTCTGCGCCAGCGGTCGTTCCGGTCAGCCCAAACTCGGACAACAGCGCCCAGAGAGTTGACCAACCGGATCCAAACCACGAGAGCTTGACCCCAGAAACCAACCCGGTGGTTTCCGAGGATGCCCAGTCCAGAGAGAGTGTCGGCGACACTATGCCAGCTCAACCGTCACAGACTGATACCGAACAGTCAGACAATGTTCCCGAGTTGCGCCGCTCCGGGCGCCAACACAAACCCCCCATCTACCTCAAGGACTATGCGTGTTCGCATCTGGGGGGAAGGGGTGTTATGTCCTGAGGACTCAAGGAGTTCTCACTCAGGTCCACTCACTTTGTGTGGGCGTTATTCCCCCATTCCCATTGGTCGGTTCTCCCCAGCAGCCAGCTATAAAAGCAGGCTGCGGGGTCCAACTGGCTGCTGATTGCTGCGAGCCAGTTCCAGGCTTGGCAAGCACGGTCAGCCCTTTATTTGTAAAATAAAGTACTGTTGCACTCATGCTCTGGTTCAGCCTCTCATTGCTCAAACTTAACAGAAACCGTCTTCCAAAATAGTGACAACTTTCATTCAACCTTAAAAGAAACTCTCATATTTATTGGGGTCTGGCATATCTGACCTGGTGACTGTAGACAGAAGGAACGAAGTGTTTGAGAAAGTCATGATGATGGAAGGAAATTGTGTCTGTCCACAGCAGTTTTATGCTGAAGATGGAAATTTCCAGCTTGTTTTTTTTTTTTTGCTAATAATACTTTTATTTCTGAATTTCTAATATGAATGCTCAAGATGCACTAAAGACATCTGGATATCTTTTATTTCCAGTGCTTGGAGTCCAGCCCACTTATATAATGGCTTGGTATAGATTTTATTTCCACCCTTATGAATATGGCAATCATAATCAACGCCTTTCAATAAATGCTATAAAGTTACTTTTTTTCACTAAGAAATTTCAAACCAGGAAGGCTTGTGTCTTTACCATAGGGCACTATTGAAGTGCCATTCCGAAATTTAGCTTTGTGATCTTCCTCATAATAAAGGAGATGGTAGAACACATGTAAGAAAAACAAGAGTAGAGCTTTCAGTTGCATGGTTGAGCTGACATATTGACTTGTCACCTTTTTTGACACAGAGACCCTTGTCAAAACCCTCCCTGTAAGAACCCGTTTCTTGTGTCATTAATATAACCAGTGCAGGAAAATTCCAACAGCTTTTATAACCCATTAACTCCTAAATGCTAGTCATATGGATCCTTAAGGAACGGAAGCTAGATTTTTTTGTCACTGCCTGTAGTTCTCTACAGGTAGACCTCAACTCATGTGATGACCCAGGATGGAGATACAAAATAAACAGTCACAAAAACCCAGTTTAAAATAATAAAAGCCCCTTTTATTCCTTCACTTTGCTTCCAAGCTCCAAATATCCTTGACGAAGACAAAAAAAGCTCCCACACAAGCAGTTTATTTATTTTATTTATTTGTCAATTGTTTACGAGATAATAAGTAAAAGTGTATACATAATTATGAATACATGAAATGAGTACATATAAGAAAAATGAAAGAAAAATAAAAGAAACAATAGGACAGGGACGGTAGGCACGTTGGTGCGCTTATGCACGCCCCCTACAGACCTCTTAGGAAAGGGGTGAGGTCAATAGTAGACAGTCTAAGGTTAAAGTTTTTGGGGTTTGGGGAAGAAACTACAGAGTCGGGTAGAGTATTCCAGACATTGACCACTCTGTTGCTGAAGTCGTATTTCCTGCAATCAAGCTTGGTGCGGTTAACCTTGAGTTTGTATCTGTTGTGTGCTCTTGTGTTGTTATGGTTGAAGCTGAAGTATTCATTGACAGGTAGGACATTGCAATGTATGATTTTATATACCATGCTTAAATCAGACCGAAGACGGCGTAATTCAAGGTTTTCTAGTTCTAGAATTTCAAGTCTGGTGGCATAAGGTATTCTATAACGAGTAGAGGAGTGGAGAACTCTTCTTGTGAAATATTTCTGGACTTTCTCAATTGTGCTAATATCAGATACGTAATGTGGGTTCCAGACTGATGAGCTGTATTCGAGTATTGGTCTAGCAAATGTTTTGTATGCTCTAGTTAGTAGTGTGATATTACCAGAGAAAAAGCTACGTAAGATTAGGTTAACAACTCTTAATGCCTTTTTGGCTATGTAGTTGCAGTGGGCACTAGCACTTAGATCATTAGAGGTGAGTATTCCAAGGTCCTTTACAGAGCTTGGATCATCAACAAGATCTTGACTATTCAGCTTGTATTTTATTTTCGGATTTTTTTTTTGCCAATATGTAAGACAGAGCATTTATTTGTTGAGATTTGAAGTTGCCATTTGTTTGACCATTCTGATACATAGTCAAGATCTTTTTGAAGGGTAGCAGTATTGTCTGTGGTATTGAACAGCTTTACATCATCAGCGAAAAGAACACAGTTGATCACAAAGGTCATTTATGTAGAGTATGAAGAGAGTTGGTCCTAGAACACTGCCTTGGGGGACACCACTATTGACAGGTACAGAATTTGATAGGACACTCCCAATTTTGACCATTTGTTGTCTGTTTGACAGGAATGCTCAGAGATACCATAGGATTTTATTTTTAGTAGTAGTTTGTCATGTACCACTGAATCAAAGGCTTTACAGAAGTCTATGTAGATTGCATCTATTGTTTTGCCCTGATCAAGTTGTGTAGTCCATATGTTTTTGCAGTGTAAGAGTTGCAGATTACAGGATAGTTTTTTTCTGAAACCAAATTGTTTATTGGAGAGTAGGTTGTTTGTCTCTAAGTGGAGGATGATGGATTGGTTAATAATTGATTCCATGATTTTACAGGTGACGCAGCATAAGGAGATTGGTCTGTAATTTTCAACTAGGCAAGGGTCTCCCTTTTTGAAGATGGGGATGACTGTGGCTTGTGACCATAGGTTAGGCAAGGAACTGGTCCTGAAAGATTTTTCAAAGATTATGCTTAGAGGTTTGGCTATGGCAGTGGATAACTTTTTTAAGAAATAGGCACATATTCCATCCGGTCCAATAGATAGGGATGGTTTTAGATTGCGTAGTGCTTTTTCAACATTGTCTTCTGTAAAATCGATATGTATTAGATCACTGTAGTTATCTGTGGTTCGGCTAGGAAATGCTGGGCATGATCCATTGCTGTTTACAAATACTGAGCCAAAAAATGTATTAAAGATGTTGGCTTTAATGGTGTCGTCGTTGCAGTCTTTACCATTAGGTCCTATCAGGGGTGGGATGGACCTTGAATCTTTTAGTTTGTTGTTTACAAAATTGTAAAAAGCATTGGTGGAATTGGTGCTTAGAAGGTTTTCCTCTTGTTTAATGTGATAATTGGTGCATTCGGTCTTTATTTGGTGGCATAAATTTTTGTATCGGCTTTTGAAATTGGCAACGAAGGAGGGAAAAAACAACACAAACCAGGCAAGATAAGGGCTGGAGGATGTCCACAGATAACAGACACACACTGGGAAGGACACCAAACTCAGAGAGGAACCATAAACTAGAGATATTTCCATGCTTTGTTTCCAGCACTCGCCTGTACACATGTCCGTCCTCTTATTCCGTTGTCACAGCGGCAGCCCATGAAGAAGATCAAAGCCCTCTCCTCCCAAGTAGACCACGTCTCTCCCTTATCCTCTCCTCCATCCCCCTAGGATGGAGAGAGAATGGGTCTGGGTCCTCCTCTGATTCCCCAGCCTCCTCCACAACCTCCGGAGCCACACTTCCACTCCCTGTCGGCTGTTCCTCCTCTGACCCAGAGTCAGTCTCCACCAGGGGCACGACAACTCATGACCACAATTGGGACCAGAATTTATGTTGCTAATCAAGGCAGGTGTTAAGTAAATAGTTGTTAAGTACCGCTTTATAAAGCCTTAGTAAGGCCACACCAGGAATACTGCATCCAGTTTTGGTCACATTACAAAAAAGATGCTGAGGCTTTGGGAAAAGTGCAAAGAAGATCTACAAAGATGATTAAAGGCCTGGAGACTATAATATATGAAGAACGGTTGCAGGATTTGGTTTTGGCTAGTCTAGAGAAAAGAAAGACTAGGGGTGACATGATAGCAGGATTCCAGTATTTGAGAGGCTGCCACAAAGAGGAGGGGGCCAATTTATTTTTCAAAGCACTTGAGGGCAAGACAAAAAAACAATGGATAGAAACTAATCAAGGAGATAAGCAACCTGGAATTAAGGAGAAACTGCCTAACAGTGAAGACCATTTGCCAGGGGAAGAGCTTTCCTTCAGAAGTTGTGGGTGATTCATCATTGGAAGTTTTTACGAAGAGACTGAAAGGGTATCCTGCTTGACCAGTTTGCTGATTTAGAAGATCTTCAAGATCCCTTCCAGCTCTATTCTGATTAATTGAAATCACACTCAATTTTACTACTTTCTTTTTACAATTGCACTTGTTAAGCGGATTTGGCTCCCCTCCATTGACTTTGCTTGTTAGAAGCCCTTTGGGAAGGTCACAGATGAGGACCAAGTGACCTGAGGATATTTCAACTGCCACAGATACATGCCAATGGTCAGGTGCCCAACATTTAATCCCTCGAACATAGGGATGGTGTGATGGTCATATGTATGAGGACTGGTTGTAAGTCACTTTTTCAGTTCCGTTATAACTTTGAACAGCTACTAAATGAATGGTTTTAAGCTGAGGACAACCTGTATATTTTATTGCCATACAGATACAGAATCCCTATATCGGGCAGCTTTAGAGGACAGGAATTCAGATAACAGCAGACAAGTTTGGCTTCGAGTCAGTGGGTCAAGGCTCTGTTTAATGATATTTCTATCACCTTTTCTCACTGTATCTGTAAATCTTTGTTCTGAAACATGTACTTTAGAATGGATTCGTTGCACCAACATTTCTGATCCTGTCCAGATAAGGTTTCAAATTTATTCCAAGAGAGATTATACTCTTGTAGCACATTCTAAAATTACTTGGGCAATTGAAGTGTACTTCCAGGTCTGAATAAGAGACAGCACCAGGAGGCAATCATTCTTCCTTTAAAGAAGCTTTTCTCAGTCTTTGCAACTTTTTTTTTTTTGTAAATTTTATTTGAGTTTTCACAAAAAGAAAAATACAATTAAAGCAACTTTTTTGAAAGCAGCATAATCCCGGGTTACATTTCTTCGTACAGACACAAATTCAGGTTCATGCTCATTTTTATATTCTATTCCATATCTTATTACAATTTTACATTTTCTACATGGCTTCTCCCCTCTTTTAATTTCTTCAATTTTATTGTATCTATTTTATCTCAATTCAAATCATTATATTTATATTTTTTATCTGTCCTGTTTCAATTGTCTATTATCTTTTCTCATTAAACAAAATTTCTCCTGTAGTTACTGATTGGAGTATGACGCCTTTATATCTTTCCCCTAAAGTTATAACACTCAATATAATACATAACTTCCATTCGGATTCTGCTTGGTACATTCTTAAAATACACACTGTATTCTTAAAAAATAATAATTATAAATGTATATAATTAAAACAACGTTCCATTCCAATTCAATTCTATCATTAATATTAATATTCACTGCAGTCTTAACATTTTTCACATTACTTTTCAATTAAATATCATACTTCTATGGGAGCAATTATAAACTTTCCATAATCAATTCCCCCCCTCTTCACTTATATTTTATAAAACTTTGACTAATTAAAGTGTTCCCATTCCTTCCTAATTCAATTTTCTCATTTATTTTATTTCATTTACTTTATTCACAAACATTTCACTAAATTACACTAACCATTCTATCCCTCATTCTAATCATATGTTGTTTCCAATTTTCTAAAGTTATTGATATTTCAAATATAACAACACAATCTCATGTACCTGTACAGAATCCCCCTTTCAATTAGATTTTCACCCATTATCTCTAAATAAGTCCTGTTTCTTTATATCTTGCTCCGGACCTTTGTAACTTCTTTTCCTTTCCTTCTTCTTCTCTCTTCCCTTTTTACCCCTCTCTACCTCTATTTCCATCTTCTGTATTCCCTTTTTCTGTTGCTTTCCAGTATTATACTTATTTTTTGAATTATTTTTCTTTTCTTTGGTTGTTTTTTTAAGTCTTAAATTCTCCATCCTCTTTCCCCCCTTTCCTTTTTCTTCCCCACATAGAGTTACTTGTTCATTAAAGACGGCTTCTTCTTTGTCCCAGTCTTCTTGTTTTGCAGTCTTTTCTTGTTGTTTCTCATAGTTCCAAATCTCCATTTCTAGAAATTGAAAAACGAAGCCAAAGGAACCCTTCCCTTCTTGTGCATCTTCTTTGTACTTTTTAAGTTCAATTTTCAATTCATCCAAAAGTAATGCCATTGTAGAAATTTGTAAACAACCACCCGATTGATTTTAGTCATTTAAATATAATAGCCAAAAATCCAAAAGTCACCAAGTAATCCAAATACACACAAGCTGTTTCTTTTTGCTCTTTCTTTTTTCCCCCCACTTTCTCTTCCTGGGGTTACTATTTAGTTGCAAAGTTTCAGTTAAAATGTATCTTTTAGAAGTCTTATTGAAATTTTACTTTAGATTCTTTTAAAGTCCAGGCAGTCTCCTTCCTCTTCCAGATCCTGCCCTTATTCTTTTTCTCTCCCTTCCCACTTATAGAAGAAAAAGTTTTTAATGTCCAGAAATCTTTATTGTCCCTTTGGCATTTAGTTATATTTTCAGCTTAATTGCCTATTGATGCCAAAGGGGATTTTTCCAATTTCTTATTCTTGATTGTCAATAGGAAGGAAGGAGAGAGAAGGAAAAAAAAGTCAAACCTTTCCCTTTTCACTTTCCTTCGCTGCTTCCGACTCTTCTTTGGGAGCGATGTTATTTCTTGTAAAATTTAAATTCCAGGGTACCTTAGTTATTGCTTTTTCAACTTAGCCCAGTCAGCCAAAACTTTCACTTCTTATCTTCCCCCTGCACGTTCTTTTCCAGTTGAGATCTTCTTTGAGGTGGCCATTTCTGACCACTGCTCCTACCGTCTTCGGGAAAGGGAGTAATGGCCTGCTGAGGAGGAGAGATGCGGCTCTCCTCAACCCTGCTGGCAGTCTCCCTCTTCTTCACCACCTCTACGGGGTGACTTAGCCCCAAAGCCAGCTGGTTCGGGGCGCTCCAGTGGTGAGCCCAGGCAGAAACCATGCATGGTTGCGGATACCTGTCTGTTGCCGAAGCCCTTCAAACCAGAAGTCCTGTCTTTGCAACTTTTAATAAGTGTGAATTTCAATTCCTAGAATTCCCCTGCCAGCATATCTAATTTCTTTTCTCTAGCAACATCAACATAACAATTGCATTCTTTGGCTGTTGGAATGTTGACTTCAACATCAGAAGTTTTTCTTAGAAGTCATCGTGCAACATAGAAAGCTATCTTCTTGTGGGAAAGATATACATTGTTCATTAACAAAGTGAGTTATATTTGGCATTGGAATCCCAGCAGGAGCCTCAGCTATCAATTTTAAGTAAAGCTACAGAACTATTCAGATTCAGCACTGAAAGCCTACTGAATACCGGTATGACAAAATTATTTTTGCCTCTTGGCCTGGATTCCTTATAACAAGTAAGTTTCATAGTAGGTAAATTAATTGTGGGCAAATCTGCAGTCAGTTTATGTGCTATTCTGGTCTAAAACCCTCTGAGAGGCTTATCTTCTTTTTTAGCAAGATGGAAAAATTTAAAAAAAAAATGCAAAAAATACTTTGGCAACCAAGGAACACTTAGTCATCAAAACACATTCCATAAAGAAGTCTCACCATCCACAAAATCTGAAGCTCTCTTAAACAGGAGGGGGGAAAAATAATTACTCTCCTAAACTTCAATAAGTGGCACTAGTTTGATTTCCGGAGATTTCCAAAAAAGGGGCTGCAGTTGAGAAGACCCAACGCTATAGTGCCTGAAGAAGGCAATCTCTGAGAGAGATCTAAAGCAAACTTACCCTTCTTTATCTTGTCATACAGGTAGAAGTTTATCTAGAGTAAAGTAAAGAGCAATATTGTTGGGATCTTTCAGAATACACTTTTGTTGTGATTATTATGTCAAGAGTGAACTTGATATATACTTGTCCCTGTCATCAGCAAGGAAGGCAGCAAAGCACATCGGATGGCTTAAAGACTCTTCCAGGAACAAAACGTTACATATATATACGGTTCTATCTCCTTCTCAAGTACCGTGTTTCTCCAACAATATGGCCTCCACCAGTAGGAAGGCCCAGCATGATTTCTAGGCATGAGGTGAAATTAAGCCCCGCCCCCAAAATTTAGGCCTATTTAATCCATGAGTTTCCCCACCATTTCTCACATCATTCATTAAGAACTACACGAGGTGAAGAGAAATGGGGGGCCACTTCGATCGGCCGGTAGAAGCGGCCTCGGGGTGAGCAAACACACACACACTCCCCTCGCCCTGAGGCTGCTTCTACTGGCCGATTGAAGTGGCTGGTGACTGCCCTTGGGAAGCTTCCATCACCCGAAAGAGACTGCCTAATGGTGTGGGGACACGGGCAGCCACACCACGCCCTGAAGTGCCTGGGGACTCTGCCTTTGGGAAGCTTTCGTCAGCCAATAGAAGCGGCCTTGGGGTGAGGGGAATGCGTGTGTGCGCATGCCCCGAGGCAGCTTCTACCTGCCGATCAAAGTGGCTGGTAACTGCACTTGGG
>NW_020769349.1:37936-199660 GCF_900518735.1 Pseudonaja textilis
AAGGAAAGGAAAGGAAAGGAAAGGAAAGGAAAGGAAAGGAAAGGAAAGGAAAGGGGAGGAGAAGAGAAGGGAGGAGAAGAGAGGAGAGAGGAGGGGAGGGGAAGGGAGGGGAGGAAAGGGAAGGGGTATGTTGTATGTTTTGTGAAGAATATAAATTCCGGGTGAAACTAACCTGTTCTTACAGACTGACGGTAATAAATATAGAGATGGAAGTGATATTATGAATTTAATTATGAATGAGCTAAAATATGTGTCAGAAAATAAGAATTGATATCATCTAAATGAGCAAGAAAGTAGGAAATAACCAGACTGGTGATAGCTGCATGTTTGCTTGGATATAAAATTTATCTGACCACCTCAAACCAACCAGACTTTAAGCATTTTTCAGAATTTATATACTAAAAAAAGAGAATATGATTTCTGAATAACATTAATTAAAATAGCAGCTAGAGGTGAAAGACTAAAATTATGGAGAGAGAGAAAATGATGCCACTCTATATAGCTAATATCTGAAGCCCTTCAGAAACACCATGTTTTCACCTCTTTCTGAGGGGCCATGAGGATGGAGGCCATCTATACTTCAGGGAGCAAAGTATTCCATGAATGGGGTATTGTCACAGAAAATGCTTGCCACTGAAACTCCTCACATTGTACTTGGGAATAGTTGGGTGTCCCTTAGCAGGCACTCTCTTGTTTTTGGATAGGATGTGCAGAAAACTATAGGGCTGAGGCGAATGACGGTAATAAAAAAGCCAGGAATTTGCTGTGAGAAAAAATGAATTGGATTCCAAATGGATTATTTTGTATGAAAAAGTCTATTCATATGTCAGCTCTTCAAGATAAGCCAAGTCAGGAGACAGATTCCACAAGGAATGCTGGAACTCCATTTTATTATATAGGGTATAACAGAATCTTGAAAGCATAACAGAGACTCTCTCGTCCTCTCTATGATACCAAAGAGAATGAAGGCTGGTTAATTTTGACTTTCTTTCTCATATCAACCTTCCTTTCAAGGCTAAACTGGTGTTAATATCATGGCAATTGAAAACTTTCATCAAGGCCATCTCCATATTCTCTACAGCATGTTTAATGAGTTAATTCAGATGCATCAAAACATATACACGGAAAAGGAATAAATCAAATAGTCTGATTTATTTGACTGTCTAGATGAAAGACTGCAAGAATTAGCGAAGGATAAAAGGCTAAGCAGAGGTTTTGAATGTGGCTCATAACATTATTTGGTAGTGTCAGAACTTGGGGAAAATGCATATTTCAGAAGGAAAAGAAGTGGGGGGAAAATCATGCATGAGGGAAAAAAAACATTAGAAAATGAATTAATCTCCAAACCTAACAGGTAGAAAACTGGCATCAAAGGTTTTATATAGAAACTTGGAAGCTTGGAACAGAATTGAATGAATTATGATCCAAAGTGCCAAAGAAGTGTTTGGAATTATACTGATGACAAGATGGGAAAATGCTTAATGGGATGCTAAAATAAAAGCAAAAGAGGATGGGAAAAAGTTTTTGATTGCTGCAAAAATAAAAACAAGGCAGAAACATTGTGTAATAGAGAAACAGAAAGCAATAATTGCAATGATTATAGTCAAAGAGCACAAGGAATAGGTTTTTAAAATACTTTTGTTTATATGCTAGTCTATTACAAGACACTGACTGTCACAAATACTTAAGAAAAGTGAAATTGAAATGAATCCTATAAACATTAGCATCTAGACTGGGGGAAATAATTAAAAGTAAATCATAAATACTTTGTGAATATTTGTTGGTTGGCACCACTAGAAAAAAATTGTTAAAATGTGAATCTGATTTGCTTATGGCTTGGTTGTGCAATTTGATTAATACATGTCTGAAAATGGGGCAGCAATTTAATTTAATGGCAATTAAAATAATACTTTTAATGTTTTTGTTATTTAATATTTTATATAAAGGGGAAATTATAATGGGATTAGTTTATTAAAGACACTTGTGAAAAAGTCTGACAGAAAGGGTCAAAGAAGTAACAAATAGTATAATTTGGATAGTGCAATGCAGCTTCCACTGCAGTTGTGGTACAGAAATCAGATTTTTTTTTGCTTTCCAGCAGAACTTTGAGAGATAAATGAATGTGAGAAATAGGATTCTCTATACAAGTGTTGATTTAGAGAATGGCTATAATTACATTTTGTCGCACAGTCAGTCAGATGTTCAGATTGGATTTGGCATTTTTGTCCACCTATCAAGTCCTTCCTGGAATAGGCAGATGTGGATGTGTTAAAGATATTGTTGCTACATGGAAGCTGTATGTTCCGAGTAAATTATTATTACCAAATTTACTTGCCACCCATTTTGCAGCTGGAAGCGAATCTGAGAGGCTTACAATAAGGTAAAATATACAAATATCCAAACCATATACAAACATCAAACCAATATGTAAATATGACAACAGCTTAAAAATTACATTAATTAAAACAGACTAAAAAGCATAGGTTTGGAAGGGAGAGGTGAGGGTTTCTTCTCTGTTAGTGCTCCAACCATTTCCAGTCAACAGCTTCTCCTTAGGAATCCCATGCTGGTTGGTAAGGCCAGGTTTTAAGGCTTTTCCTGAAGGTTAAAAGAGAAGGGGTGGATCTTGCTTCCTGTGAGAAGATGTTCCAAAGGGCAAGGACCATAGCAGAAAAAGCTCTTCTCCTGGATCTGACCATCCAAAATTCCTTGGTTGATGGGATCTGCAATAGGCCACTTCTGCTGGCACAAAGTAATCATACCTCTTCAGCCCTTATTCTTAACACTGGTACACCACAGGATTGCGTGTTGAGTCCCTTACTCTATACTCTTCATGTGCATGATTGCATTCCCACTCACACTAGTAATGCTATTGCTAAATTTGCAGATGATACAACAGTGGTGGGACTCATCTCCAGGGGGATGAAGTAAGGTAGACTGGTTGCTTTTGTGGTGTGGAGACAATAACTTGGTCCTCAACACCAATAAGACCAAGGAGCTTTTGTGGACTATCGAAGGAACAGATCAGACATTCATTCAGCCGTTGCTTATCAATGGAGACTGAATGGAGCAAGTAGCCAGTTTTAAGTTTCTGGGTGTTACCATAAAAGAGGACCTGACCTGGGGTGCTCACATTGCAGCACTGATCAAAAGGGCCCAGCAGAGATTATACTACCTGAGGCTTCTCAGGAAACAACTGAATGAGAAACTGCTGGTGACCTTCTACCGCTGCACCATAGAGAGCATTTTAACATACTGCACTCTGTATAGTTTGCAAATTGCACAGTGGCAGATAGGAAAGAACTCCAGAGGGTTAACGTCATTGCCCAGAAGATCATTAGTTGCCCTCTCCCTTCTTTGGAAGAGCTTTATAGCTCCCGCTGCCTTAAGAAAGTTCAAAACATTCTCAAAGATCCATCTCATCCTGGGAACCCTTGTTTTGAACTATTACCATCTGGCAGACAGTACAGGATAATAAAAACAAGGACAAATAGGCTGAAAAACAGCTTCTATCTCAGGGCAGTAGCTCTGCTGAATTCTACTGTATAGTGCAGTGTTGGTGTGGTGTCGGGCAGTGATGGGATTCAACCGGTGTTACTACTGGTTCAGTGACTACGTTTTGCTGTGCACACGTGTAAAAAACCCTTTAGCTGTGCCACCTGGACAGCTGAAAAGTGCTGCACGCAGGTGTGCAGCATTTGAAAAGCCTCTTTTTTCCTGCTTTTTCAACCTCAGCTGTGCTGCGCAAAGCAGCTGAGGTTGAAAAAGCAGGAAATAAAGGACAGGTAAGAGCCCGGGTGGGCAGGTGGACCAAACAGCAGCAGACACACAACTGGTTCTGTGTCTGCTGCTCTTCAGAGCTACTGGTTCTATAGAGCCAGGCAGAACCGGTAGCATCCCACCCCCTGGTGTCAAGGTTTTCAATTCAATGTGTGTAGTGTGAAGGATGTGTGTTTGTGTTTCTTTTCATGGTCATGATGTGCACTGAAGATGGTGTTTGATTTCATTGTACGAGGTGCAATGACAATAAACTAAACTAAACTAAACTAAATGAGTGAATGGTCCAATTCCATTGGAGAAAGACAATTCCACAGATATCCTGGACCTCTGCCATAAAGGGCTTTAAAGATAATAACCAACACTCAGAAACAGATCGGAAACCAGTGAAGCTTGCCACCCTAGGAACTTGCAAAACTGTGCTGCTGCATTCTGGACCAACTGTAACTTCCAGATACTCTTCAGGGGTAGCTCCATGTAGAGTGTATTGTAATAATCTAACTGGAAGATGACCAGGGTGTGAGTGATTGAGCACAGGACCTCACAGACCAGTAAAGGGCATAATTGCAGGTGTGTTTGAGCAGTGGTGGGATTCAAACAAATTTACTACCGGTTCCGTGGGCGTGGTTTGGTGGGCGTGGCAGGGGAAGGATACTGTAAAATCTCCAGCCAGAGGTGATATTTGTTGGTTCCCAAAACTACTCAAAATTTCTGCTACCGGTTCTCCAGAACTGATCAGAACCTGCTGAATACCACCTCTGGTTTTGAGGCATAGTTCAAATTGTGTTTGATTATGAGTTGCTTTACACAAATATGGAATTGAAGTTTGGTTGCTAAATGTGATAAAAGTGATACACAATGTAAGTAATGAATACATAGGAATAAATGTATGGCATGCTTAGCATATACAGTACTTCAAAACTGGGCTAACAGTAAGACAAGGTTGTGTGATGTCTCCTTGTTTTATTTATAGATAAATGCATAATGCTTGTGATGATGAGAGAAGTGTGTTGTTTGTCAACATGAATGCAGATAATATTGCATTTTTATGCAGATGATGCTGTGTGGTTGGCTATGAAACTTAATGATTTGTAATGAGTATTATGCAGACTGCATGATGCTGTAAAAGCAGGATTCTGAAAATTAATGTATCAAAGATAAGGTATTTGTATTTGAGAGGGAAGAATGAGTGAATGGTTGCAAGTTAGATATAAATGATGAAAAAATAGAGTAAGTATATGAATTCATGTACAAATGGATCAAAAAGATATTAAGTCATGAAAGTAGTACTAGTGGAAAGGTAGTGATTAGAATATGGTTTGTTCTTGGGAATGAATGTCAAAAAAAGTGAAATTTTGTATGTATGAGCATGCTTCTTGCCAGTTTGTTATGTCACGTGGAAGGGACATTTAGCATGCCAGGAGAAATATAAAAGGGAGTTGAATGCAGTGGGGATGGATTGCGTGCGTTTAAACCAAAAGTGGTTGATTCAAGAATAAATAGGTCTCGAAGTGGACTAAATGCATAGTTATTGATCATAATAGAAGGAGCATGTTGGGGTTGCTTTGCCTTAGAAAGAATGAATGACACTTCTGAGGAAACAGCTGTGGATTGAAAATGATTCCATGGAGAGCGAAGCCAACACCTGCAGCAGAATAAGTCAGCTCCTTGGAAATCCTCTCTGGAGCAAGAAAAGGATCTGTGATTGCCCACAAGTGCTCCCATACAGTGGCTTTCCATGAGGAAAGGCAGCAGTGTCTATCAGTTTTAAAGTTCTGGGACTCAAGGGAAAACCATCTTTGCCCAAACCATAGTTAGGAGGTTTCAAAAGGGCATTTATAAGTTTCATAAATCACTTCTCAAAATTGCTTTTTAATGGCTTTAAGAACCTTTGGAAAGGTAAGTTTCATTACATCAAGTTTCCCTCTATCCTTGAAGAGAGAAGTTTTATGTAAGTTTGAGAACTTATTCTAAAACAGAACAGCAAGATGGACGTGGATATACCTGTATTTCTTAACATCTGGCTTTATTTTCCTCTCCTTTGTGTCAATATCCACAAACACTGTATAACCCTGCTAATGGAGCACACAACGTGATGCAGCTGAGAATCAAATGGATTCTCTTCTTAAGGCACAATCACTGCTCTGAAAGTGATCATCGGAGAAGTGACCTTTTGCCCTGAATATTAATACACATATCACATTGTACTAGTAATTGTGCCATCTCATTTTTGCCATCATCTCTCCATTTGCAGAGGGTTGAGAGCTATGGTTTAGTGTGTGTTATCTGATCATATGTGAACACAGCAATCAATTGTACTATTCTGGAGAGATATACAAGATTGGAAGCAATCAAAAAATTTTACAAAAGCATTTATTGAAAGTTCAAAAAATGGAAATGGCATCAGTGCAATAGAAATTGTTCACTTTCCTGGAACTAAACATTGCTATATACTACCCATAAAGAGAATGTATAAATACTTGAGCAAGACAACAGTCAACTCATCATCTTCTATGTTCTTATTCAAATTAATTTCGTTGTTCTTTCCTAGTTTCCCGTTTTTACTCTTTTACATCTTCATTTAGGAGGCCATATGTCTTTGTGTAGCAATGTGCACAGTAATAAATGCAGAGTAATATTTACCTAAGCATTTCAGAGCACTCTAGGGATAAAACTGAAGCAGTTTATCAGCATTGCTGTGGAGATCCACGTGTGTAGAAAAGTGGGCGTTTATGTTGCGTCCTGCAATTACATTTGCATCTACATCTGCTTGGAGCACTGTACAATCATAAATTGTTTCACAAGGTATACTTGTTTAATTAAGTCATTCTGGCTTTGATTGCAAAGTAAAGTGTACATTATAGTTAATCAGAAGCTCAATTCTGTCAGGCTAGATGTCCTGAATGGCCATTGTTCATTTATATTGTTCAAGCAGCCATTGCTGTGCCCAATTTACAATACCTACATCCCAGAATCCTGTGGTCCCACCCAAGCGCAGTTGGACAGGTTCTTTTGATTATTCTCCTGTAGCCCAGTCTAGCTTTTCAACTTAGCCAAGCACTATTGCATCTCTCCATCTTTTTGAATGTGGACTAAGTTTGCTGGCAGCATTCTTGAAAAATATGTGAAGATCTTGATCCACATCAGAGTCTAATGGCTCCCAGGAGGGCAATTTAAGGTCTGCTGTAGGTTTGGTACAACTGCTGGACCTAGATCTCCGGAATTTTCCAAGAAGTCAATACACTTAAGCAATTAAAGGAAAATTAGCTGTCTAAATACAGTAGTGCATACGTATAATGGAAGCCCATTAAAAAAAATAAAATTTTAAGGAACTATTCAGTTATGGAGCTAGGGTTAGTAGTTTTCCCATGTCAGGCAAGCTTTTAAAAAGACGAGGGTTTAGTATTTTGATTCCTTTTATTTTTGTTCCTGTTTGAGCTCTTTCCCTGAGGCAGAAAGAGGCAGATCAAAAAAAGAAATTTTGATTCACAGAGATCTAGACTTGGGAATCAGGAATTCATACCTGATCTTTCAGGTCTTTTACTGATGTATATATCGCCATTGTAACTGAATCCATCCATCTTGCTGATGGTCATCCTCTTCTCTTTCCTTCCCCCCACCCAGCATTAGAATCTTCTCTGAAGTTTTTGCACAATGAGTTCAAAGTAGGACAATTTGAGCCTGATCATTTGTGCTTTCAGCGAGAACTCTGGATTTATTTATTTGGTGATCCATCAGTTCGCGTTCTTGGCTACCCATGGTATTCTCAGGATTTTTTTCCAACACCAAAGTTCTAAGTTTTATTTGCTTCTTCAAAGTCCAGCTTTTGCCCCTATAGAGTGTCATATGGAATACCTTGGCTTGCATGAGTCAACACAACATTTGAATATATTTTCCAAGACCTTCATGGCTACTCTATTAAATAAATGTCTATGGAGATTCTCAGTCATGGTTGTCCCCAAAGTGCTTTTACAAGAGACACCTGGACTTTCTGGTTTTTCTTTGAAGACGTTTCGCTTCTCATCCAAGAATCTGAAGAGAAAGCTGAAGAAGCTCCTTGAATGAGAAGCAAAACGCCTTCAAAGAAAAACCAGAAAGTTCAGGTGCCTCTTGAAAAAAAAGCACCTTTGGGCTCTATGAATTACGAGTCTGGAGTGTCCAGTCTTGACTACTTGCTTCTTTACTGTTGATGGATGATCCCAAGAGACAGATGTCATCTACCACTTTGATAACTTCATTGCCAATATAATGAATTAGCAATAATTATTTTGAGGAAGATCTTTAAGGCAAGGTTTTTAATTCTGGCCAAGTTTAGAGATGGAAGGAGGATCGCCATTTGCCTCCTCCAGAGTAAACTAGGATAGAAAGGAATTTCTCTAGAGAGAAAAGATTGGTGGCAACATTATTGAGGCAGCCCAATAGGGTTGTGAGTTTAGAGCCTTCACGTGGGAGCCAGTGATGTCCAGTCCATCTCATCTATGCTCCATTATTGTCTGCTTCTTGGAATATTTCTTCTTAGATGTATTTCCTGATGAGGACTCTTGAGACAGATCCACATGCATCCTATTTGTTAGGCGGTAGTGAGGTATTTGGGAAAAGAAAACATAAAAGGCAATGTGTTTCCAGTAACAGGTAGTTCTTGACTTGCAACCACAATTGAGCCCAAAATTTCTGTCGCTAAAGCAAGACATTTCTGAAGTGAATTAAGTGACCCCGGGACACCGCAACCGTCATAAATACGGGTCCGTTGCCAAGCGTCTGAATTTTGATCAGGTGACCACGGGGGTGGTGCGGTGGTTGTTAGGTGTGAAAAAAAAAAACGGTCGCCAGCTACTTTTCCCAGTGCCGTCGTATCTTCGAATGGTCACTAAACCAACTGCTCCAAGTTGAAAAGCCAAGCAAAGCCGCAACGCGGACTTAACAAATGTCTCCTCTCCCAACATAAATCTGGGGTGGGGGGTGGGGCTCAAACGCGGACGGTAAAGCGAGGACTGCCTGACGCTGGGCTGATCCTCTTCACCTTCCAAGCGCGGGACCGCCCTGAACTTGCTCGAAGCGCTTCAGGACTAGATCTTGGGGTGAACTTCACCGAAACGGGCTCGGTGTCTCCCCCTCAACTTCTACGCCGCGCTTTCACGGGGGGAGGGGAGGGGAAAAGGGGGCGTCGTGGGAGGCGGGTGGGCGGGCGAAGGAGCCCTCCGCTGTGTCTGCGAGGCGACAACCTAGAAACACCGGCGGGAAGCGCAGCCAGTGGGAGATCGTGGCTGCGTGACGTCACCGCCCGGGCTGGCTATAGGCTGGGAGCCCACTTTTTGCGAGAAGCGGCGGCGGCGGCGGCAGCTTTGCCCCTTTCCCTTCAGCGCTTTCCGCAGCCCGTGGTCGGGGGGCGTCCTTGCCGTCTTCCTTTCCCTCGCCCTCCTTCCTCCCCGTTCCGCAGACCCCAAGGAGCAGGTGAGCGAGAGAAATCCCCCTCTTCTTGTTCTTTGCCTTCCTTCCGTTCCTTTCTCACAAAGGCTCTCGCCTTTGCTCCGTGCAGCGGGGGCTTCCTTCGAAAGGCGCCCGCGGGTGGGCTGGGGGGCGGGGGGGTTTAGGTATCAGCTGTCATGCAGGAAGGGGGCGCGGGTATGCCGTGGGGCGGGGGGGAAGGGGAAAGTCGTGGGTGGGGTGGGGGAGAAAACCCCAGCAGCTGCACAGTGTGGAAACTTTCTCAACCTTCAGAACTTGAGGTTCTGGAATGGTCAGGTAACCCGAGCTATCGAGCTGCTGAGTAATTGGGGTGTGGGGGAAGCGGTGGCTGGTGTATATAAATGTGAGTCTCCGTGACAGTCAGCAATCCTGACCCACGAATTTACAAGCTCTCTCGCGCTCTCCCCTCCCCCTCCCTCCCTCCCCCTTCCTCCCTCTCTCCCTCTCTCTTCCTCCCTCCATCCCTCTCTCTTCCTCCATCCCTCTCTCTCCCCCCTCCCTCCCTCTCTCCCTCCCTCTCTCTTCCTCCCTCTCTCTTTCTCCCTCTCTCTTCCTTCCTCCTTCCCTCCCTCTTCATCCCTCCCTCCCTCCCTCTCTCCCTCCCCTCTCCCTCTCTCTTTCCCCTCCCCCTCCCTCTCCCTCTCTCTTTCTCCTCCCTCCCTCCCCCTCCCTCCCTCTCTCTCCCTCCCTCCCTTCATCTCTCTCTCCCCTCCCTCCTCCCTCCCTCTCTCTCTTTCTCCCTCCCTCCTTCTCTCCCTCCCTCCCTCTCTCTCTCTCCTCCCCCCTCCCTCCCTCACTCACTCTCTTTCTCGGGTGTGGAGGACACCCGGGATGAATACAATGCAGCCCTGCGTTTCTCACCTTTGAAAAATCTTGCTTATCACAGATGGTGCTTTTTGGGGGGGTGAGAATCGTACTGTGGCTGAAAGGATTAAAAAATGGTAATAAAAGGTGTGTTTTCTCCCCCCCTTTCCCCCCCCCCTTGGGTCGGGTGTCATCTATTTGGTTTGTTTAAGGCATGGAACATTTTATTATTTTGATTATACATTATCCCCCCCACCAATCTTTCTTTTCTCCAGCAAAGAAAAATGAGGGAGGTGTGAAGGGCTGGGCACAAAGCATTCCCTCCCTTAGCGTAAGGGGGCGAGCATCATCTCGGTGGAGAAATCTG
Source organism: Pseudonaja textilis (assembly GCF_900518735.1). The sequence continues at coordinate 48,351 of NW_020769349.1, forward strand.
CAGCGGATCTTTTAGGGGGAAAGGAAAACAAAAACAAGCCCCCGACGACCACCCTCCTCCTCGATGAGTGCGGCGGAGCTGTCCAAAGGGCCCGGCCTCTCCCTGCCCGCCTGCCTTTTGAATAGGACATCTGGCTCCTCCAACGCCAGCGGCACCTGCATCACACAATTGGGGCAGTTCTTCCAGTCCTTCTCGTCCACTTTCGTCTTGATTGTCTTGGTCGCCCTCATCTGCTGCCTGATTCTTCTCTCCCTGATCACTTTCCACGTCCACAAGAGGAAGATGAAGAAGCGGAAAATGCAGAAGGCACAAGAAGAGTATGAACGGGATCACTGCAGCGCCAGCGCCAGCACCCAGGCGGGGGATTCGTGTGAAATATCCCGAGGAAAAGAATCATCCAGTCCGGGGAAAATCGCCCAGGATTCTAGTATCCTTTCTCCTTCTGCCCCAGAAGCACAGAATCCCCATCCAGAAAGATTGCATTTGGAAACAGATACTCCTGGGCTCTTGCAAACAGTGGTATTGTCTTGATTTTGTTGACTTCTGTTTGTGGGGACCTCACCAAAAGACCTCTCTCTTTTTTTTTTTGGTGTTTGTATATATTTGAGTGGCTATTATAATCTTGAAGATAATGATGATTATTGCTAATATATACAAAAGAACTAACCAACCCATCAGTTATTCAAACGCATGTCAAATTAAATTGTGTTCTTCAATTACTTTTTTTTTTTTTTGTTCTTGCAAACAGAAGGATGGGTCTTTTTTCTCCCCCCACCCTCCCAAGTGGAGAAGACGAGGAAAAACTGCCCAGTGCTACCAAATATAAAACAATTTTCCCTGAAATCAAAGGTTCAGGCTGTACTATTGGGATGTACATACAGAAATGTTTCTGATTATATATTACAGCAAATTTACGTTTCATTCTTTTGGGAGGGGTGGGATTACACAAACATATAATGGTATTGAAAGGACTGGGTTTAAATCTACTGACAATAATGAAAAACTGAGGGAGAGTTTGGCAAGTTTTATGCAAAGGAGGGTCTATTTCTAAGGCTGCATTTGAAACCCTGTCCCAGAACTTGACAATGGGGGACTAGTCGAATTTGAAAGAACCAAGAATGCATTAACCTTTTTGTGAAATCTGTAATTGTTCTCCCTTCCGCCTCTGCTTTTCCAACTTGTCTACTCTCAATTTTAGAGATTAGCTTTTGTTTCCCTTTTGTAGGATCAATATCTAAATTTAGAAATGATCTCCACCCTACAACAATCTCCACAATCCTCTTTTTTTTGGGGAAAAATGACTTTTTCTCTCTCTTTCTCTGCAGTATTACATACCCTGTGTCTTGCAAACCGTGAATGCAGAGCAGTTGAGCTATGCTTGTGTATCTATATCGATAAGAGAGAATGGAGTTATTACTTCATAGGAATGTTTTGGGATGTATCTGTCTCTCTCGAAGGCTTTTCTTTATTGTATCAGCCTTTTTCTTACATTAAATCTGGATCAAGATACCTTTTCATTGACTAACACCAAGGTGATGTACAGTAATTTATTTTACCATCCGATGTTGGCACTCTGGGACACCCACCTGATACATCTTGTGAATTGTTCTCTACAATATGTTCTGATCCAACGAGACTTACATTTTCCCCTACTGAAAACTGACTTCAGCATTGATGTAGTATTGAGCTGTCTTCTACTGTCCTGATTAGATGATATATTTGTTTTTTCCCCTAACCTTTAAACAAACACAATGCAATGGCAGCATACCTCTCTTCCCCTCCCCATGGATCTCTCTTGTGAATCTGGACTATGGAGGTTTGCTGTTAAGGTACCACCTATTAAAAACAGGAAAGCATTTTAAAAGAGACTGCTGTGTTTTTACCGCCCCCCCCCCCAGGAGAAATAATCCTTCATTGCTTAAGGAAACTGAATGAGTGGCTGCTTGTGCTGTATGTTTGTTAATATTAATAACAAGGAAAATAGTTCTGTTTCCATTAAACCCTTTGAAGTGCCATTAATTTCAGTTGAAGAGACTTAATCTTAGGACACAATCTTCCATTCATAGATGTGGAACTAAGACTTTGCCTTGAAAGATGCAAAGGAAAGATTTGCAGGACTATCTTGTAACTATCCTAAGTATTCGTAACTGTACTTTGGTTCTCAACCAACGGTAGAACTGACGTGGATGACAGTGGATCACTCGTTCTCTCCCAGACCAGACTGCTTTGCAGGGTTGTTGTAGGGATAACTGTAGGAGAGATCTGTCAAGGTGAACTTTGAGCACCTAGAAAAAAAGACAGAACATAAATGCAATAAATAACAGTATTTAAATGGGTTTAACTTTACATAATTGTACTTAAGCTGGGTGGCTTTTTTTAATGAACCTTTTCTTTTAATTAAAAAGTTACTTCAAAAATAATTTTTACTTGATTAAATATTTATTTATTTGATTTCCATAGCCACCCATTATGTATTTAATACATAAGTAGCTATTGTTTAATCAGTAGGTCCATACGTTGGTGAACTAACAGTCCTAAAATATTTTCCGTACGATATCCAGCTAAGGACTAGGTGCGTCTTAATTAATATCAAATATATTGCAAAACAATAGAAGAGCTGTTTCACTGTTCAAAAATAAAAACTAACATGATACAATGTTCTATCTTTAATATTGTTCTGCCTACTCTGTCTTACTCCTGTGGTGATTGAAACTGATTTTTTAAAGCAAAATTATGTACATTTCAGTAATTCAATTGTAATACTTTACAAGATCATTGGTGGGTAGAATTCTCAGAGAATAATAGCACAAATCTAAACATCCAATATTTGCAGTGCCATTGTGGCATCAAAAATCAAGGGATTTAGTATCTATCGTTTATTTTTCTTTGTTTCTTAGGTTTTCCTTTCACTCTTGATCAATTAGACTGAAAAATAGCTGCTGAGTGAAATCTCTCTCTAGTGCTTAGAATCATAAAACTAGAAGGAGCCATTCAGATAACTGAGCCCAATCCTTTATTCCTGCAGAAATCCCAATTAAACTGCTTGACAGGTGTTTATCTTGAATATATCAGATGAAAGGAAGCCCAACACCTCTTTCTGAAATTAGTTCAAGTGTCAAACTCTACTGTTCAAAAGTTTTGCTGACATTTAATAGAAACCTGCTTTTCTGTAATCTAAGCTCACTGTAGGAACGGATCATGGACATCCTTGGTGTGACTCCTTTTTAAGTATTACAAGTCGGTTACAGTTGTTGGTTATCTTTTCTCAAAGCTAAACTTTGCCAGTTAATTTCTCCTTGTTCTTTATTATTCTTGCTGTTACCATTATTTGCACCTATTCCTATATGTCATAGGTCTTTTGTAGTAGCTGTCCATAAAATTCAAGACTGCTGAAGGATATGGTTCCTTTTATTCAACTTATCTATCCTCAGTGAGAATAGTTCAGAAGCTTAGGATGATACATCTTCTTTCTGGCATTTTTATTTATTCATCCCTTTTTAGTTCTTCTTTCTTTTATTTTTCCTTTTAATTCTTTGAAAGGTAGAAGTAAAATGCTGTAGAAATAAGTTTAGCATCTCAGCAAAGGTAGACCACAGTTCTGCTGAAATCAGTAACTATGACTGACTTGTTCTCTAATGATCTCAGAAGATTTTAGTTTAGTTGGACATATTTGGACATAGGCTGTTTTTCATTCCAGGCTGCTGGTAGGGGCCCATATATGACGTGTTTCCATTTAAATTAGCTATATATACATAGAAAAGTAAATTCTGTAGCAAGGAATACATTTTAACATCCCCTTTCTCCAATGTCTAGTTTAATTTTTAGCGGTGGTGTTTGAAAGATGGACCATTTGGTGATGAGACCCCTCACTGGCAGTTTAAAATTCAGGGGGACCAGGTGTCAAAAATGTGAAGTCTAGGATCTATTACTTCAACAAGACTTAGGCTTTTAGCACTGAAACTTCATAGAGTTCTATATCGATTTATGGATGAATTACAAGTTTTGAGCAGAATGATTTGACACAATCTACTCAAAATTAAGACTTATGCTGCAAGCATAATAGTTCAAGTCTTTTAAGCTCTAAATATCAGTTCAAGTCTTTTAAATTCTAAAGCTACATGCTTCACCTGAAAGAAAGCCAATTAAACTCAAAGGGACTAACTACACTTCAACTAAATATTAAAAAGATTTATTTAATTTCCTTTCATTGGAAGCAATGAGAGTGATAGCAGGTTAACTGGATTGAACTTGTTATGAGCAAATTCTTACTCATGTTGCCAAACAGTATGAGGTTGTAGTTCATGCTAATGTAATGAAAAATAAGGATTCTTCTCCAATGTCTGAAATTGATCTTTTCCTTTTGCAATACCTCTTTAGATCCACTGACAGTTATGAAGAAGTATAAATGGAATGTGTCAAGAAATTTGAAAGACCTTTAAATTTTGAATGCAAATAATAATAGCATCACTCCATTTGCAAAGCTGTCTGTTTTTACTTAGCAATAGTTTTTTTAAAGAAACACATAGTTCAAAATTAAAATACATAGTTCAAAATTAACTTACTTTGCAAAGCTGAGATATATTTTATTTATACTTCAGCATGAGCAGCACACAAATTATTATTAGTGGAGTGTTGTGAAGGTTAATGAGGTTTTCCACTTAAAATTACTTTAACAAACTTTCAAATCCTGGCTGATTAATTTACATAAACAACCCAGGCAAAAGCAAGAAGAAATAACACCCAGAATGTGTAGGATGTCTTTTGGTTTCTTGCAGAATGGTCTGAAATTAGAAAGGCTTTTTCTCCTCCCAAAGAGATTTGAGACAACTGTTTGGTTAAATCGCTGTTTCAAGTTTTATTGCTCTTCTTGATTTATCATTTGTATTAGTGAGACTGATGATTCTTTTTATCTGAATCAGAAGATAGGGGGGAGAAATCCTTATTATTCACTACTTAGGAATTGTCAGTGTTGGATGTGTTAATTCATGAGGGTGCCCTCTTGTTTTTAATTAGGTTTTCTCTTCATGAACTTATAGAGGATTATAATAAAAATTTGCCATTGTAGACACATTTACCCAGGAGTACGTACCACTGAACTATCTTTTCAGTATTCCTAGAGAGAATTGGGCTGTACTGCTATGAAACACTCATTTTGAAGAAGCTTGAAGAAGCTGATTTTGCAATGAACTGGTGTAAATTAATGATGTTTAGCTCTGAGAATTGCCCTTATAGAGAAGATTGTATAGCACGTTCAAAATTTGTGTGTCTTTGTTAAATTAAACTGTATTGTACAGGGACTGTTGTTTTGTTCAGAGGTTTTAGGGTGCTTATCTCAGAAAAGCCAAGCCAAACCCTTAGAAGTGTGACCAGATTTTACACAGTCCCTTTGATGTGTAAGGTACACAATGTCAGTGACTGGATTCACATATATTTAACCATCATTGGTTTGGTTTATCATAGAATTGGAACTGACTCTGTATAGCTCGTTAAATCCAACCTCTTGCTCAGTTTGAACCATGCTGTAAGATCATTGTTTAATATCATTTGAGGTGAACCTACTATCTACCTAGGTAATTGTCAACTCACAAACTGCCCTGACATTAAAATTCAATGTGTGTTGTGATATCAGAATAACAGAATTACGGAGTTGAAAGGGTCCTTGGAGGTCTTCTAATCCAACCCCCTGCTTAAAGTTTAAAATTATATGGTTTTCATTATGTTACATTTTGTCATTCACCCCTCTGTCCAGGAAGCTACTTTTAATATCAGATTCCCCTCAATAGTTAGCTTATTGTGCTTATTGTTACTCAAGAAATTATAATTAAACATGGCTAAGCACAATATCTAAATCCAGTTAATAATTACCATGTCTTGGAAATATAGAAAAATGATTTGTTAATGAATGTGGGGGAAATGGCTGTATATCCACCCATGTAATCTAAGTCTAATTTGATGAAAGAAATGAAAAAGAAGTATTTTCTTTGACTGCTAGTTTTAGAAACTACACAGAAGAGGTATGTTTAGATTAACTTAGAAGGAATAGAGCTCCTGGGATTGATTGTAGCTATCGCTGCCTTTTTCTCAGTGATTTCAAAACTATATATTGCTTAAAAACAATCCCTCCCTTCAGGAGTAAACATTTCCTTGCCATAAAGCTGACTGATTTTCAAAAAGGGTGAGTTTGCAATGAGAAAAATGAACCAAATACATTTCCATCTCACACTCAGAGTTTTTAGACACTTTTCCTTCTCTATTTAATGTTTGCAAAGCAACAAGCAAAACTGGAACCAGCAAAATGTCCAATTAGTCGTCGTGTATTTTGGTGCACCAGCTGCTTGGCAACTTTTTTTTATTTTTTTATTTTTTGCAATGCCAGAATGGAGAAAAAAATCTAGAAGGTTTATCAGATTCTTGGCAGATCTTAATAGATGGCTTAGTGAGCTGCATATATCAGAAGCAGTCAAAGTCATTCTTCCTTTGAGATAAAGTTATTGGTTCACTGCCTATAATATTATCTAAATTGCAAATATATGTTTCTTTATTTTGATTTTTGAATGTTGAATAAATCCTGACAGTGGAGCATCTGTCACAAGAAAAGTAATTGTTTTTAGCATCTAATGACATGGTGAAACCTGCATGGTGGAAAAATCTCTCTGTACTTTAAAATTGTTCACTGAACAGAGGCTATCCCAGGGTATCTCCCTCCCCATTGCAGGGACCGTGAGTTTAGCTTTAAATTCCAACATCATTTGGAAACATCCCAAATGATGTTTCATTTGTAGTGTGGAGTAGTACAATCCATCTTTCCATTTTAGGGCTTTATAACCAGTAATTGACTCTCAACCGATAAGAATTCTGTGTCTAGCATCATCATGGCTTAATATGCGTGAACCCCACAATGGTTTCATTTTCATTGTTTGTAAGGTATGAAAAAAAGATATTAGGGTACACATTCAAAAAGGCTTGTGGTATACATGTGCTATTAATTGTCTGTTTCTACTTCCACAGTTTTAACAGGGTCACTTTTCAGAATTATCTTTTGGGATCTAAAGCTTAACGCGTTTACAATGGCAATTAGCTGGAGTCTTCTCAGTTACAAGAAACAGGATTAGAATTTGCCAAGATCTGAGATGTACAGGATATGTGGTCTTGAGAACTGGCATTCCTCCCTGTTTTTTAAAAAAGATACATACCACTTATCTTTGGCTATTAAAACTATACATAAGTTTAGCAGGAAGAAAGTTTAGGCTTCAAGGGTTAGATTTACCCTTAAAGACTTAGATTTTTGTTTTCATGACAATCCATATTATGGATATTAATTTCAATTTATTGATAGAGGAGATAATGCTGTTTATCTATTATCAATGCAATTATCAGAATCTGTAGTTAACATAGCTGTTGCATTTTTTTAAAAAAAATTCCCCTTCTCCAGGGAAAACTGGTGCTTATACAGCTTCCCTGCTTTTATATACATATTGTCTTAGGTATGCTAGACAAGGATATGATTTTTGAATAGGCAAGGTTAAAATGGAATGGATGTTTTGTTTGGCCACAACATGATATGTGAACACAGCAATCATATTTTGTTAATCTGGATTTAGGAATAAGCATGTTGAGTGAAGGCAAATGTTTTTGAGTTCCCTAAGATAAGCCTAATTGTTTAACTACTACATCATGCTGGCTTTCATTATGATAGGACTGGAAGACTAAGCTATATCTCTGTTAAACAGTATGCTATCTTTTTCTCTGCTTTTTCAATAGGAATTTCCCATAAGGTTCAACACAAGACACCGAATTGATATGCTTTAATCTCACTATGGTTTCATACAGGATATTAGAAACTGCATGAATGAATAAATTGTATCTCATGTGCCTCATTTCCCATTTTTCTTCCACAACAGAGTTTTGATATTTCATTATGTTGTTTTTGGAAGAAAGTGCGTATTTTTTATTTTTATTTTTCCCCCCTCAGCTTTCATTCTCTTGAAATTCATTTTATTTAGCTTAAACGGAATCATGAGACTTCAGTAACGTAGTTTTCACCATATAATAATCCATCAAAATACTGATAATGCCAATATGGAATATTTTCTATTGAAAGTCATATCTATTTAAAAAAATGTTTGGGTTCAAAGAAACCTATGGACAAAATTATATTCTGTTAATTGCAGAGGAATCTATGAACTGAAATGAGAAATCTTGATCATCTCGGCTCCCTGACTTACAAAAGGTTTGCTTCTAAAAAAAACTGGTATATTTTTCCTCATGAGAATCTGAACTAATACCATAATACCAGTTATACGGAGAAAAAAAATAATGAAAAGAATGGATTAATGAAAAGAATTAAAGTTCACCCCAATTATAGGAATGAAGCAAACCAAAATGCAACCCCAGTATAGTAAATAGGAAAAAAGAGATGTAACAGATTGGAAAATAATTTTTATGCTTTCTCTCTCTTTTCATAATATTCAAATGTTATTTAATTTATTTTCTTTTTAAATTAACCACTACTGAAGCCTTTTGTGTGAGTTATAATAAACCTAAATGTAGCACTTTAGAATTAGTTGAATCTATTTAGTTTGTACTGAAGTCTTCAGCTTCAGATTGTGGTTGATTAAAGGGACAAAGTTAGAACCGGGAGATAATGTGCTCTAGTCACGCCTTGGGCACAAACCCATCTGGATGATTTCTTCCTTTTCACCCTTACGAAGAACAAGACAACCGCTTCAAAAATGTTGACAAGAAAACGAGAATCAAGAGGGACTCCAAAGCATAAATTGCACTGGACTCCAATGAATCGGACTGAATTTGTTAAATATTGCTTGAATATATACTGTATAATATCAGAGTTTAACTGAACTCAGAATTATTCAACAATGAGCATCTATTGTTGGCTATTTCTAGCCTGTCTTAATTTTGGCAGAATAATTACAAATCAGCAACACTACAAATAAAGTATACTAAAGGTTGGTAATTCAGAGGCCCTGTTTCATAGTCTACCCCTTATATAGTCTATTGTAATATTGATTCAAAATGAAAACACAAATCTATTTAAGATGATATATCAGGACAGATAACAGATAATCAGAGTTGGAAAGGACATTGCAGGTCATCTAGTCCAACCCCCAGCCCAAGTGGGAGACCCTACACCATTTCTGACAAATGGCAGTCCAATCTCTTCTTGAAGGTCTCAAGTGATGGCGCTCCCACAACTTCTGAGGGCAAGCTGTTCCATTGGTTGTTCTCAATGTCAGAAAGTTTCTCTTTATTTCCAGGTTAAATCTCTCCTTGTTCAGTTTCCACTTCAGTCTCACTTTTGCATATAGGTGTGTCCAAGGATGGGTAGTTAAAGTTTAGGATGCTACGCTCTTGTGGAAATCCATTGTGTTCAAACAACAGAGGATCCGGGAATTTCTATCATGCCTTACTGGTATTTCTACGCTCAGAGTCTAGTCTTAGGAAATGCATGCATTACTTCCTTTATATATTCCTACATTGTTAATGCAACACCAGGAGGATTCTCTTATTTTTGAAACATAAGAGTATGGTATTCTGTAGATTTAGAAATTATTCATGAAACATGTACACCAAAGTTGGTAGAAATCTTATAGCCTGTCTTAGATCTATATGTTGAGAAGTTTTGCGAATTTGCAGATGTTCACATAGTCAAATCCCATGCATATTTACTCAACAATAGGTTTTCTTACAGCTTCTCCCATCCTGGTGCTCTCAATGTGTGTTTAATTGAACAAATCCTCAAGGTATCAAAATTGGTGTCTTTAATGTGTCTTACTTCCAAGTGAAATGGCCATGGAACTGCAGGTATAGAGTGAAAGTACTAATGCAATTTTTGCTATTCTTTGCGTTGCTAACAAGTTTTATATTATTTTTTATTTTACTTTGCGTACATTAGACTGGGATAACTTTATTTTCATACATATTTGTTTATTCAAATTTAGTTTTAATTCCCCTTGAATACCTTATAACAGTCAAGTCAATTGTTTTATAACTGATGTGGAATTATGTCATTGTGCCTGACCTATTTTATAGAATACTGGAAGTTGACAAGTGGGAGATCACAGCAGTAGATAATAAACAGCAACTAATTCTTCTGCTAATTTTAGAATGAGCAGATTAATTTTGATATATAAAGTTCAGAATTAAGAATGATGAATTTAAAAATGCACAGCATTTTCATGCATGTGGACCAGTTTAATGCCAGGCTGCTAAATTTAGTTATGGTGTTGCAGCTTGTGATGTATTATACATTGGTTCTAAAATATATACTGCATTGATATAAATGTACTATTCTTAATAACATGTATTTCATTTAGTTAACCTATTGAACAGCTGCATTATAATCTTAACACCTTTTTTCTCTAAGTTTACTTTCTTAAAGCCATTACTCATCTTTCTTTTGTAACTTTGTGTTTGTGGGAGGAAAGGAAGTGTGTGCGTGTGTGATGTGTGTGTGTGTGTGTGTGAAAGAGAGAGAGAGTGCTTAGGAAATGAAAAGTCAGTAAAATCAATCAGCTATAAAGGGGAAAATAGTGGCAACAACAGAATTCCTTAATGGCTTGATACCTGAGAAGGTTTTTGTGTTGGACAAAAGCTACTTTTATACATCAACTTATTTGCAAGGTTTACTTAGTGTCAACAAGTATATTTGCGTGTCTGGTGGATCTGAATCCACCAACTAGAATAAGACAACTCACTATATTCTGATAAGGTGTCTTTCCATGTTGGTAAGTGTGAGATTTGTATAAAAATAAATCAACAGACTTTTGATAATCTGATCCATAGGATGCTTTATTAGGAGTATCGGACCCCCAACTCCAAAACCAACCATGTTTAGGAGGAAGGAGATGCTTACATTTAGTGAATACAGCTTATATAGGTTTATCAAATCACATGTGTTGAGGTAATTCCCCGTTAGGAGAATGAGCGCATACAGGGAGATGTATAGAGAGTAGTGTTTGAATGATGCACACACAGTACACAGATACACTGTACAGTAAATGTAGGTTTTTACTTCCAGAAAGTTTAAGCAAAGTTCAAAATAAGTCCAAAATCATTCACAGGTAAATCGGTCAATTTTTTCAATCCAGGAATAATTCAACAAAGTCCAGTGTCAATTAGGAAAAATGGAGGAACAGCAACTCTTTCCAACAGAAGGAAACAGAGATACACTCACACTCTCTTCTGAGACTCAGACCAAGACAAACCAGGTTTTTGGCTCCATCTTATGGCCGTTTGAGAAACCACACCTAATTACAGTTTTGCATTTTCTTAAAGATACAGTTTTAAAATGTTTATCCTGGTTTATATATTTCTATCCCAAATAGCTGTTAGGTGACTCATATTTCTAACAACATGGTTACATAACACTTCCTGTTGTCCATACATAGAAGTTATACAACATTTTTCATAAGAAAGTTCCATCCTCTCATGGAAAACTCCCAACATTCTCATTAGAGTCAGATTTCCTGCTATTCAAATACCAGAAGATTATAAGAAGACCATTAATATCTCTTAATGTGACTTATAATGTCAGAGCGCCCCAGCACATACCTCTAACTTATGCCAACTACATAGTTTTGCAATCTTGTATAATTTCTAGCAGAAAACACATTGCATAAATATTCTGAACTTTAAAAATTCAGACTGTGAACACAAAATGGCTTCAGTTTGGCTCTTTACATTCTCAGGTGTAATAACCAAATTTTCACCTATAACAGTAAGATGTTGGTAAGATGCAAAAGATTGTACATTTAAGGAAAAACCAGTGCTTTTTTCCTGCCCTTTTTCTATCTTACCATTTCATGTTTAGTTGGTGTAACTTGACTCACAGCAAGGAGTGGAGCAACCAAACAAAAGCAGAGGCCTGATGCCTTCACTGTGAAATTGAAGGAATTGTCACTGAGGGTTAAGCATCTTATGTTTTTATTGGTTATTATACTCGTGTCTCTTGACCTTGACTTGGCAACATTGGGCTGAATGTATAACATTCTGTTGCCTAGATCACTTTTTATGGTTATATGTCATGATGATTGATAACTATAGGTTCACATAAATAGCTTGATTTATATGATTCTTGCTTATAAACCAATTGAACTAAATTGGGGGAATAAGCATTTCCAGACTTTTAAGTATTGGCCAGGATTTATTCTTATTTATTGCTTATTTAGGGTATAGCCTGTCCACAATCCAGGTCCTCTAAAACAAGAGATTGTATCTTGTGGCAGGCTACAATTCCTAAATCCAAATAAAATAATACAACCAAGTAAAATAATAAACTGATTTAAAATGAACACTGGGCACTATCTAAATGAAATGCAATGGTATAAAAAGTAAGGTTCTACATTTAGGCACGAAAAATCAAATGCACAGGTACAGTATATGTGGTACCTTGCTCAATAGTAGTAACTGTGAGAGGGATCTCGGAATCCTAGTGGACAACCATTTAAATATGAGCCAGCAGTGTGCAGCAGCTGCCAAAAAAGCCAACACAGTTCTAGGCTGCAAAAACAGAGGGATAGAATCAGGTGGGATTCAACCGGCATTACTACTGGTTCGATAATTAAGTTTTGTGTGCGCATGCGTGCATCGCACGCATGCATGTAAAATACCTTACGCTGTGCCGCCCCGACAGCTGAAAAAAGCAGCTGAGGTTGAAAAAGCTGGAAATAAAGGACAGATAAGAGCCCGGGCGGGTGGATGGGCCAAATAGCAGCAAACACTGAACTGGTTCTGTGTCTGCTGCTCTTCACAGCTATCGGCTCTATAGAACTGGGCAGAACTGGTAGCAACCCATCCCTGGATAGAATCAAGATCATGTGATGTGTTAATACCACCTTATAATGCCTTGGTAAGGCTACACTTGGAATTCTGCATCCAGTTTTGGTCACCACCATCTAAAAAAGATGTTGAGACACTAGAAAGAGTGCAGAGAAGAGCAACAAAGATGATTAGGGAACTGAAGGCTAAAACATATGAAGAATGGTTGTTGGAACTGGGTATGTCTAGTCTAATGAAAAGAAGGACTAGGAGTGACATGATAGCAGTGTTCCAATGTATCAGGGGCTGCCACAAAGAAGAGGGAGTCAAGCTATTCTCCAAAGCACCTGAGGGCAGGACAAGAAGCAATGGATGGAAACTAATCAAGGAGAGAAGCAACTTAGAACTAAGGAGAAATGTCCTGACTGTTAGAACAATTAATCAGTGGAATAACTTGCCTCCAGAAGTTGTGAATGCTCCAACACTGGAAGTTTTTAATATGAGATTGGATAACCATTTGTCCGAAATGCTGCAGGGTTTCCTAAGCAGGGAGTTGAACTAGAAGACCTCCAAGGTCCCTTCCAACTCTGTTATTCTATTCTAATGTTGAGATAAGTGCATAGTCAAAGAAAATGCAATCAGGAAGTACAGAGAATAAGGGACAGAACAGTACAAGAACTATTACCAAGGCAAAAAGAGTAGAAACTATAAATAATTGAAAGCAAGATAATATTTAGAAATGGCTCAGGAAAATTGCCTGCCTGATTCACTGGAGTATAAGAAGGACACTAGATTTGAATATTATTTATAGCCTATTTCAATGAAGTTTATTTCTAATCTTCCTATGAAGTTGATTTTCTGATGTGGTGGTATACCTAGTGGGGATGGCAGGATTTTAAGGACTTTTGTTATTTGAACTACTAGTTACTCAAACTATTGGTAGACAACCAATGGAATTCATTTAGACTTATGTTGCATAGTTTCTGGAAGGTGTTATGCACAAGAGCCTTATTGACATGTTCTGTACTAGTTGTAATTTCCAGGTTCCTCAAGGACGTACATATTTAGAGGCTTTATTTACCAAAGAGATTACCAGAGGATGGATTACTGAGGCTAGGAGCTCTCTATCCATACAGAGTTGGAATTGCTAGACCAGATAAAGCAGACTGATGCACTCTAAGGCAACAATGCTACTAAATCTCAAATGACAGAGAGCAATTCAGAAAAATACCCAAACTCCATGTCTCCTACTTCAAAGGAAAGTGTTACCTAGGACTGGAGACTTACCAGCTTCCACTTCCATGAGCTGTCAGTCCCACCTTGCCTTTGTCTTGAGCATGATTCAACTTCAGTTTATTGGTCCTTACCATCCTATTAACAATTTCCAGACCCTGATCCAATACTTTCATTTCCTCCCTTGATGAACCCTTGTGTTATCAGCAGCCCAACAGATCAACAGTTTAATCAGATGGGCACATAATACACAGCAACCGGTAAAGGGATTAAGGCATTTGACTCTCAGAGGTGTGATAACAAGTTGTCTCAGAGCAAAAAACCTTTCTCCTTCATCAGCTGGCCAGAGAACACATTGGAGGATTTGTCAGGTGCTCTTACAACAATTCAGTTTGGAACTGTTCTTTTCCAGTGGCATTTACTTAAGAGGTGTTTCCTAGAAAGATTCAGAATAGCTCATTATTTCAGTGCCTTAGCATTTAACTTTTACTAGATGAACTAGAAGCATCTGGAAAAATAGATGTTACTTTAGATTACATATTACAGATGTTGCAGAATTTTGTTCAGTCCTCATTCTTAAGCCAGTTCAGCTAATTCATGTTCCCTGACTAATACAAAGATTGGAACAAGAGTTACCCTTTGATCCCAAACATTTCTGGTTTCGCAATAACTTTCTTACGGAATATAAAATTAGATTTATACAAAATTCAAATTTTTTGTACCTCTTTTGAGATTACAGAATAGTGATAATTAACTGAACAGGTTTATCACTGGCCCCATGCAAAACTGAAAATGACTAGATAAAACTGATATATAGTTTGTAGTGAGTAAAGAGACAGGGAGATAAATCATCTTGGACATGAGAAAAAAATTGAATTCCCCAGAGGAGGTACTTTTATCAGACTAATTACAATATTTCAGGTGGCCTAAAATATATCATAACATCCATATGCCAGATGTATACCATCCAATAATGCTTTTATTTATATCTATATATTAATATATCTGCATCTATGTCTTTTGACTAGAAAGAGTTTGATTCAAGATGCTGATTTAACCTCCTCAATGTGTGTTCTAATAGCAATAATGCTTACAATTCTATACCACCCCATAGTGCTTCACAAGTACTCTCTGGGTTTACAATATCATCATATTGCCCCCAACAATTTGGATCCTCATTGTACTGATCTCAGAAAGATGGAAGGCTGAGTCAACCCTGAACTCATCAGGGTTGAATTCCTGGCTGTGGGTTGAGTTAGCCTGCAGTATTGCATTCTAACGAACACTGCGCCACCACAACTCCTAATAGCTTGGATGATGAATAGGCCAGCAAGACATTCAATGGTAAGAGGGCAATGTTATCCTTCTACCTTCTTTTACCTAAATGACCAGGGTTAAATTATTATATTTTGGACACATTATTTAAAAACTGAGTTCTCTTTAGAAGTCTTCAATGCTGGAAAAGATGAAAGGAAGAAGAAGCAGAGGACAACCATTAATAGGATGGATGAATTTAATTGTAATGGTGATACTGCACCATTGGAAGTCCTGAAAGGTTCAGTTGGGGACAAATCATCCTTGACAAGGTCTATCCATGTGGTCTCTGAATGTCAGTACTGACTTCATCAATTAAAAAAGTCCAATCATTGAATTAAAATTCCATGGTTATTTCCAATAATCCAAAAACTACTATAGTTTAATTCTGAATCATTTTATAAATCATACTATATTTTATTATATTGAGTTTTCTATATTAAAGCAGGAATATGATCCCTGCTGCCATATCCTACTTAATTATTCAAACAAAAAGAAAGATGAGACTTGGCAAAGAATCAACATATCATCGCAGTTCTGGATAATCTGATCTTTATTAATAGTTATTTAGTTTAGCATTTAAGATTTAATTCCAGGTTCATCAGTGATTTAAAAGAAAAAAATCTGCATTGAAAATTGTTCAAATAAGGTAACATTAGGTGAGAGAACAGCATGATAAAGATGAAAATAGCAAGATATAAATAAATAAATAAAATATTTGCTGACTTTCTATGTCTGCAGTATGTCTCATGTACTATATAAGCACAAAGTCTTTGTGGGCAAATTTTACTAATCACTTAAACCAAAAGCTGCAACTCACTAAAGAACTAAAGAATTTAAGAAACTTCAGCACCCTGGAGAAAAATTTTCCACCCCAGCATTGCATATAGCAAATTAAAGCCAAATACTGTTTTGAATTTCACTACGTTATGCATTTTATGTGCACTTGCAATTTTCCAGTAGTGACCTCAGTCAATTTAGTCAATCTTTTCTTTTCAGTTAAATTAGTCTCTATCTTGACTAATGACCAGAGATCTGCTGCTTTTAATTCTACAGCATTAGTTTTGCGTTTGTCTTTTGTCACACTTCATGTTTGGTATGTTCAGATAAGGGCTGCTTATTTATATTTTGAACACATGCCTGTTGTATTGATATTTTTCTTGCCACTGAGCCTGTACTATTAAAATAAATATTCTGAATATAATTTATATAGATTACTGGAATTGATTCCCTTCTATATATAATGTTTAAATGTGTAACTAACAAGGTTTCTCGTAGTTATTTCAGTTCACACGTTCAGTTCGTTCTATTCTCATACTAGTTCATTTCTTTTCCACTGGAAATTGTGCATATCTTTGCATGTATTTCATTCTCGACATTAATGCATCTCAACCTCCTTTTAAGCCGGCCCCAAATCCCACATATTTATTTGCTAGATTAAATGCTAGATTAAATCCTACTTTTTGTACAGGAGCTTGGCATTGTTCTTTTGTTCCTTCCCCCTTCTCCCTCCACCCAACAATAACCCTGTAAAGTTAGTTGTGCTATCATGAGTGACTGGCCCAAAGTCACCCAAGAATGTGATAAATTAGATCCTGGCTCTCCTTGGCACTATTAAGCATTATGTCTGTGTAGTGAGAAGTGAGATAGAAGATAACAAATAGAGAAAGTTATGCATTCAGTAGTGTCCATGGAGCAAATTAATCACGATGATAGTCAAGCTATGTGACTGAAGTCCACTCTTTTTTAGGTCATCACAAGTCATATAAAAGACAGGTGGTTCAATCACATGATTGTGATCACCATATTGATCATGTTTACCACCCCACAGACACCCCAATGTAAATGCTCATGAAAGAACAGTATACCTGCTGTATACATGTTTGTGCATCTTGGTGAGGGCAAAGTTTGCATGGGTTTGGTAAATTCCCATCTAACACTGCTCTTTCTTGTTATATATTTTTGCAAGTTGGAAGTGCATTTCGTTCCAAAAAATAAAATCTGTCTGCATCGATATCTTTCCTCATGTCCTCCTTTCTTAAGATTTTGTAATAGCCATTTTATCACCAAGGGAATTCTCATAAAAATGCCCAGCTCCAGGTATCCTTTCTACAAACCTTGCTAAGAAAAGGCTCTTAGCTCTGATGAAAAAGAGAAGACAACCTTGAATTTACAATGGGTTTACGGTTGTCAGTCTTAGTTTGTCTCCTGTCATAACCTGGGGAGAAAGAAAAGGTTTGACCAAAAAAAGGTCAATCATGAGCTTTCTGCTCAAGAAATTGTGCCAAGTATCTTCTTTTTAAATCAGGTTTCCCTCCATAATAACTAAGAAAAATCCTGCCTTTACTAGCCAATATCAGGCCAATGGCATTCGGAGATAAATAACCCCAATAAAAAGGTATTATGGGGAAGCAGTTATTGATTCTTCAAAGTAGCCCAGTCAGGAAGTCAAAATAATGAGTGCTGCCACTGCCTTTCTTATAAGGTAGTTAGCCTTATAGTCGCCCAGAGTCAGTCAACAGTAAGATGGCATATGAATGCAATAAATACATAAACATATGTAAGGTTACAGTAAGATTATCTTGCAAGCCTCAAAGCATTCCTTCCCTCCCTTGCCTTCTTTTTCCAGGAAACAGGTTTCTCCAGCCCCATTTCTTCTGTGGGCTAAGGTATATCTTTTCTGACCATTGTCCAGGCCAAGGGTGTCAAACTCAAGGCCTGCAGGCCAGATCTGACTCATGGGGTGCTTAGATATGGCCCACCGGGCTGCCCTGGAAACAGCGAAGGACTGGCCCATGGTGCCTCTGCCAGCAAAAGCAGAGCTTGGGAGGGCCATGTGCAGCCTTCCTGAACTCCGAATGCAGCTCTCCCAAGCTCCGTTTTCACCGGCAAAGGGTTGAAGGAGGCCATCGCAGCTGAAAATGGAGCTCTGGAGCCCGTTTTCATTGGCAGAGTGCTCAGGCCACCACAGGCGCCCCGGACACAAGTGATGTTGAGATGGCCACACCCACACTGTCCACACCCACCCCAGGCCCCTGAGGTCAAACACCCCCCTGATGCGGCCCTCAATGAAATCAAGTTTGACATCCTTGGTCTAGGCTGTGGCTCTTCCTTCTGGCCCTCAAAGTTATTCTCACAGCCCACTACAGTAGCACAGGTTTATCTATTCCCCCCACCCCATTCTTATAGAAAGCTGTGTTTGTGTCAGGAGCAGATTTGCCAGGGAAGAGGATGAAGCACCATCTTAGATAGCAGTGTCACCAGGGATAGCAAATGTTAGTTATTTAATTGGTTATTTTTGCATATGTATTGCCAGGAAAGAGATTTGCCTTCTTGTATCAGGGGCTCAAAGAACTGGCTTGAGGAGAGGGAGTGGGAAGATTTTCCAGTTCAGGAGCAAAACATCTCGAGTCAATCCTGGTATGTCTGTAAGTCAGTGAATGACACTTAATTCCCCAAATGAATTATATAAAACATTTTGAAATACCAGACTATTATGGAGGGACTGACATCTTTACCAGCTTTTCAGAGTGCTTATTAATGCACTGAGGGTACAAGACTATTAAAAAGGAAGTATCATGTTTTGCTTTTCATTTAAACAGATGGATTACATGTCAGATGTTTTTCTATCTTTATTGTACAGTTGTTTGCTAATTAGGAAATACAAAATTAGTGTCCTCTTTTCCCTCCCCTAGTCCTTTCCCTTGCTGTCTTTCTGGCAGTCTAAATGGATGTTACAAGGCAGTCACTTTGTTCAGTGGCTGAATTTCAGTCCAACAATAATGTGGAGACTCCTACTCCACATGTGTAGTAAAACCAGTAAATTAATGATTGCCACTTGGATTATGGTACAATCTAAGTGTTAAATATTTAATTGAAACCATAAAGAAATGCTGAATGGAATCTGGAATGACATCTAACAAGTGTATGCATTTTTAAAAGGGTACAACATGGGAAATAAAACGGATAAGATTTGGGTGTCTCACATATTGTATGATTCAAAGATTTATTTAAATCTACTGTGCTTATTGAAAATATTGTGAACAGTTCCAGTCAGTCTTCTCCAAGGGGCAAGATGTTATAGATAAGGAGGAGGGGAAAGCAAATTGTAAATTTGATTCTAACCATAGGAAAAACATGGGATTTATCTTTACTAAATTTAATTTCATATTAATTAAATTAAAATGAACATTAAATCTGACTTAATGTTTCTTAATGCCAAATGTTCCATTTGTCTATGAGTGTCCTTCCCACCTTTTGGAGTGAAATAAGTCCAGGTTTCAAGAAAACATACAACGCAAAAGAAGTCTGCCACATGATGTTGTTATGACTACCATCCAAGATCACATTTCATATTGCTTCCCAGCTGTATCTAAGATTTACTTTTTACCATGTTATTATTGCCTCAGTTAACTATTCACTATAGTCTGAACTGAGATTTAAAATGGAATAAAAATGGTCTATCACCCAGAACATCATCTTTCTGGCCAGGTCCCTATTGCCTGTAGCTAATTGCCTCTGAATATTATCAAAGGAGGTTCATCTCTGATTTCCCCCGCCTATTTCTCTCATAACAATAACAGAATAACAAAAGAGTTGGAAGGGACCTTGAGGTCTTTTAGTTCAAACCCCTGCTCAAGCATTATACCATTTCAAACAGATGGTTGTCCAACTCTTCTTAAACACTTCCAGAATTGAAGCACCCTCAACTTCTGGAGGCATTAATCCACGAATTAATTCATCGTCTGAAAATTTCTCCATTCTTAGTTCTAGGTTGTTTCTCCCATTAGAAACAAAGCTATAGAAAAATTCTTCCCTTTAATTAAAACAGTCAGTTTTGCCATCTCTGCCAACTCCATCATCTTTATTATCTATTCTTCCATTGTCTTTTCATCTTTGTACATATACGATTCTTGTCGCTGTCAACAAATAGAGTTCCTTTGTCCATCAAACCTAAAAAGAACACTTCTGGTTTCAGTTTTATTTTTAAGAATCTTCTGAATCAAAATAAAAATCAGGCCCCAATATTTCTTTGCTTTTTCACAAGTCCTCCAGAGATGATAAAAAGTACCCTCTCTATTGTTGCATTTCTATTTGAAACTCCTTGATACTTCTTTGACAATTTCTCAGGCATTAAGTCCAATCTAAGCATAGTACACAAGATTGTCTGCTACAATGCCTTGCCTATGAATGACTTCTTCAGCTTCAACCGCAATAATACACACGCAAACGATCGATACAAACTCAAGGTAAACCGCTTCAAACTTGATTGCAGAAAATACGACTTCAGCAACAGAGTGGTCAACGCTTGGAATGCGCTACCTGACTCTGTTGTTACAGCCTCAAACCTTCACAGCTTCAATCTCAAAACTGTCTACCGTGGACCTCACCCCATTCTTAAGAGGTCCTTAAAGGGGGCGTGCCTAAGCGCACCAGCATGCCTACCAACCCTGTCCTACTGTCCCCATTTATCTGTATTTACTTCCTTTGTATAGATATGTTGATACCTATACTTGTTATCTTGTACATGTTTGCCAAACAAATAAAATTAAATAAATAAATAAAAATAATGAAACATCGATGATCCAGTCCCACTGAATTCACTGGAACTGCCTATTTTGCACATCTCTTTTGCACTCCATGTTTCTTTTGTATTTATGTTTCAAAGTGATTTAAAAAAAATTTAAGGAGGGGTGGAAGATGGAATACAATTGTCAATTGATTAACCATGAATCTGACAACTATCATTTTAAGCATAAAACCCCATTCTCCGTAACATGTATTTTTATTCCTAATAAAATTGTGCATTGATTTTTAAAATGAATATTTTTTGTAAAGCTGCCATTTTTCAGCTTGATGGCTGATTGAAAAAGTCATGTTTGCTCTTTCTGCTGTTCTATTGTTATTTTACAAGCACTGCTGCATTGTTTTGCTTCAATGATTCCTCCATCCAACATAAATTTTGTTCCTCAAATTAAATACACAGGAGAGCAGGAGAAGCTTGACTTCTAGCAGGTTTGTGGCTTAATCCCTCTTAGATATTCAAGTAGATGTTCTCTGTGTCTACCACTATTTAGTAATGAGGCAGCCAACACTGCAATTAGATATGCTTGCAGTGTTGGCTCCCTCATTACTGAAGAGGAGTAGACAGCGAGAACTCTCTTCAGTCCTGCTCCATACAAACTCTAGCTTGATTCTGGCTCAATAAAATGTTGTTTCTAAGGACATCTTTCATTTGCTTCCACTGAGATATTTGACAAATGTTTATAAACTATTCAGCTGAAGAGACCTAAAATTATTAGCATCCGATCACTGGCATCCGTGATCATTTCTGTGATGTAAGGAGTCTTCTAGGAACATTATTCTGTTTGCATGCTCCTTCCTTATTCCTTATGTGTCTTCTAACATCAGCACAAATGGTGCAGGCAATGGGGTTGGCCCAGCTTCCATCACCCTTTGTCCTCTATCTATGCTGCTAGAATTCGACATGATCAAGGTTGTGAATTCTTGGAGATGTAGTCTCCCAACACAATAAAATTAACTTCCTTTTGAATGGAAGCATATTCAGGTAAACTGTTCCGGACTAGCAGGCTCGAAAGCCTGCAACTCTGATTGGCTGTCGAATAGCCGATCGTGATTGGTCGCCATAGACTGATGTGATTGGCCAGTAAACGGGCTGCCACGATTGGTCCTGCCAAGAGCGGCAAACTCAAATCGCCTTCATTGGCTGCCTAGCTGCAGCCAGCCCTATATAAGGGGCTGCTGCGGCTGGGATAGTTCGCTCAGATCTGAAGTCACTAATAAAGAGCTGTTGTTGCTATCTGAGTCTTGCCTCCGTTCTTGAACCATCCTCCCAGATCCAACACTGGCGACGAGGATGGGATACGGAGGCAACGAAGTCTACTGATTTGAACTAGGTGAAGGAGCACGTGGCTGACAGAGCGCAACGACGGCGACATGGCCAGCAGCGCTATACCACCTTCCCCATTCGATCCAGCTAGTGAAGACTGGGACTCATATATGGACAGATTTCAAATGTTCCTAGAGTCCAACAACCTCAAAGATGCCACGCCCAGCAAGAAACGAGCCGTTTTTCTAACCCATTGTGGGCCAGCCGTTTTTAAGATGGCTAAAGCCTTAGCAAAGCCAGCTGAGGTTAAAACCATGGATTGGGACACCCTTGCTCCCATCCTGTGCAACCATTATGCCCCAGCAGTACCAACTCTCATTCGCAGACACGAGTTCTATCAGAGGGACCAGCGTGAAGGTGAGAGCGTTGGGGGTTTTGTGGCAGACCTGAGGAACCTGGGCGGTTTATGTGGCTTCGCCAATCTCGAAGAAGCCATGAGAGACCGCATCGTCCTTGGCCTTAGAGACCCAACCGTCCAGAGCAAGATCATGGCTAAGGGAGACATCTCACTTGCAGATGCCATAGCAGATGCCACCGCAGCTGAAGCCACTCGTAAATCAGCAGCACGAATGCGCCGAACCAGTGGAACCAACCACCAACCCACCAACGATGCTGGAAAACCTTCAGACAAGTACACATTGACCACCCATCATGAAGATGTCGAGTCATCCTCAGACAGCGAAGAAGAAGAAGTCCACAGGCTCCGGTCAGAACATGAGCAACGGGACCAGCGGGGTCATATATCCAACTACCAATGCGCTGGATGTGGGGGAAACCATCCCCGATCCGAATGCAGATTTTTAGACGCCATGTGTCGTTTTTGCGAGAAACGAGGGCACATCGCAAACCATCCTCCCAGATCCAACATAAACATTAATCTAAATTAAAACAAACATTAAAAGTATTGCCAACATTTGTTTTCTGAAAGTTTTCTTGTCCTGCAAATCCTTTCCCTTCCCCTATTTCTACACTTTCATAAACCACTTTTCAAGCTTTCTTTATTGTTTGAAGGTGGCAGAAAATCTTGAGGTCATACCAACATATTAATGCCCATTATCCTTTTCCTGCCATTTTTTTCTTTTAATGTGTGAGTGTGGATAGAGCATCATTTTGCTTTTAGCATCAGGGAAGCTCATGATAATTTAATAGTTACTCCTCTAATTCTGTGATTAGATTAGAAGAATTAAGGAGTACTTAACATTGTATTATATGTCACAGCAGTACAGGCAGAGATTAAAAAGGTCAAAAAGAAAAAAATCAGCTACTTTTTTTCTGTAGCATTTTTTGACTTAGAAATTTTATAGATTCCTTTATATCATGGCTGTCAAACTCACCACATCACGTTGCTATCATGTGACGTATTGTGATATTTTTCCCTTCGTGGAGCTGGGATGGATGTATCCTGAGCATGGCACATCTGGCCAGCAGGCCACCAGTTTGACACTGCTGCTTTATAACAATTTGAATTTCATGGCTTCAGAAGAAATTTGAACTCAGCAATAGATCTCAAAAAAAGAACAAAGACTTTATTTATTTACTACAAATGCTTTCATGCCTCTTCAATCATTTAAGTGCCCTATAATAAAATATATAAAACTTAATGCTGAGTTCACAAGCCTCACTTTCCAATCACGTTCAGAAATTGGTCATTAACTATTTTTAAGCTATTAGAGACCTTTGAATCAATATGTTTGAAAACACTGGGTGAATTTGCCTTCAGAACTAAATGAAAGAAAATTTTAATCATAAGCTTAAGGATTTGAAGAATGTCAGATAAACAACAAAAAGCCAAATAAGATTCTGATCTTAGAAAATTCTAAACAGAATTTTAGAATTCTATCTAAAGGGTCCAGATAAAACTTGAACATTAGAATGTTTACTATAAGATTTTGGAATTAATTATAAAGAACAAACAACTTCTTGTGGGAAATAGATCCTGTTTTAGTTTTTACAAGATACAAGTAATTTCATAATTTTGAAAACTTTAGGTAGAAGAAAAATAATACAAGCCTACAAAATTATGCAGAACATTATAACAATGATGCCAGCTTCAGTAGGTAGATCATGTCCCAAAATGCTATTGAATAAATGAGAGATATAGAGCAAATTTATCTGAGAAAAGAGAGATGGCATTGAAAATGGATTTATAATGTACAAGACAAGATAAAGATTTAGAAAAGGAAGTTTTACTGGAAGTACAATAGAAACTGGCAGAAATTTTAAAATTCAAAAGTGAAATACAAATGACTAACCAAGAGAGGGACCAGGATAATTTTTTCCTATTGAATTTACAAAAGTGGTTTATTAAAGCCTTGAAGAATTCTGTGCACCAGGACAAAAAAGAAATGATGAAAATCAAATCATATAGCAATGTTTGAATGTACTAAAGATTAAGACTGTTTGAAGTTAAAGGAAGGAATATAAAGTTGATGTATTTGGTCAAGGTTAAAATAAGACATATTGTTACTTCTGCAAACCCTTTATGGGCTTTCTGTTGATACCAAGATGGATTAGTTTATAGATAATTTAGATGGGATATGTGATGAAGAGATAAATGTTGGTAAACTTAGAGGAGGTAAAGAACCACTAAATTTGTTTATACTTGTAACAGAAGTTGGGAGGAATTTCATACTTTTCTTTTTCATATATTTCTTTTCTCTTTTTATATATATTTTTGTATATTTCTTTTCTTTTTATTATATTCTTATCTTTTGATTTCTTTTCTCATTTAGATTTCTTTTTCCTTGTATTTATTCATTCTTCCTATTCTCTTTTCTTTCTTTAAGTTTGCATTAGATTTTACTATTATAATCAAATCATTTATAAAATTATATATTAAAGAACAGAAATGACATAAGGTTTATTTCTGTATTCCTTGGATTTGGGGGCAAAGATCCAAAACATCTTCCTTTCTAATAGTCTAGAGTTGTGCTAAAGGGAGAAATTATGGGTTGAACATTCAAGGTCTTCTGGATGGATTAAGGTTATCAGGAGGGTCTAAGACAACTCACCATGGCCAACTCAACACAGCCAACTTACCATGGTCAACTCACCACAACCAATTCATTCTGGGAGAACTTGCCACAGCCAACCCACCATAGGACAACTAGCTGCAGGAGTTACATTAATATCAAAGAAATGGTGGAATAGAACCAGTAAAGAAAGGATGCAAAAGGAGGAACAAAATGAAATGTGAATGACAAAAATTTTAAAAATAAATAATTGTTTTTAGATACTTAAAATCATTGAATTGTCCCTCAGTGAGTTGTCCTGAAGTGAGTTGGCCATGGCAAATTGTACCACCACAAGTTGGCTGTGGCGAGATAGTCACAGCAAGTTGGGCACAGCAAGTTGGTCATGGTAAGTTGGCTGCACCAAGTTGTCCCATTCCTGTTGTCAGGAAGTTCAGCCTCTCTTGTGGCATGTTTGGCTTCCTGGGAAAGAAAAATCCCAAGTTTAAACTCAGCAGGCAAGTTACTGTATTTCAGCAACATGCAAAGGCCTTCTGTGGATTTTCTAATAGCTAGTGAGCCATGGTGGCACAGTAGATAGAGTGCAGTAATGCAGGCTATTTGTGCTGCCTGCAATTTGGCAGTTCAAATCTCACCAGGCTCAAGGTTGACTCAGCCTTCTATCCTTACAAGGTGGGTAAAATGAGGACCCAAATTTTTGGGAGCAATATGCTGACTCTGTAAACCATTTAGAGATGGCTGTAAATCCATCCATTTAGAGATGGATGTAAAGCAGTATATAAGTCTAAGTGCTATTGCTAGTTGAAAGGCTAGTAAATGGGCTATTAGCTCTCTGAATCATCTGTCTATCTTGCTTCTTCTAGATGTCTCTTTAAAAAAGTATTTCTGTTGATCAAGATGCCACAGGAGTGGTAAAACTTGCAGAGGGAAGATATTTTCAAAGTTGATTAGGTTGGCAGGTGCCAGCCAATTCGGGAAAGCTACAGAGAAATTATTTATTCAAGAGAACAATGAGACCTGAGAGACCATTTGTTCTGAACTCCCTCACCTTTTGGAAGCATTGGCTATTCTAGGGGCAAACAAGGGAATATTTCTTAGGTGGCTAAATGCAAATAGCTACTCTGATATTCAAACATCCAACAATTGTGCTTGAACCCCACAGGAGACCTTTTAAAACCCTAGCTAGAATATCATCACAAAACCAAGTGCTTGACTTTGAAATAACTTCTTTAACTGCATTTAATTTATTTCTCTTAGTTATGAAATTATCATATAATTCTTGTTAATTTGCCCCAACTCATCTCCCACATAAACATTCCAATATTGTTTTGAGGTTTTATCTCTTGCTTGCACCTAGTTCCCATATGACCAGAGCTTGCTGAATTTTAACAGACCAATTTATCTCCTGAAACAGCTGAGTAATTGTAAAAGCCATGCTTTGGGTTTTACTTTATTTTTTCTTTCCTCTGAGGAATATTGTGAGCTTTTTTTTGCAAAACCTCATCAAGTAATCTTTAATTGAGGTAGATGCTCAAGTTGATACTCTTCAGGTCAATAGTTCTTTAGCCAACTAATCTGAATCCTTGTTACACTTAAGAGGGCAAGTGAAATACATATTATTTTAAAATAATTACCTACATATTTTTTGAATCAGTAATGAAAAATAAATATTTTAAAAGGAATTCTTTATTAAGGTGTGGCAAACAGCAATGGATCATGCCCAGTATTTCCTAGTCAAACAGACAACTACAATGATCTAATACACATCGATTTCACAGAACACAATGTTGAAAAAGCACTATGCACTTATTGGACCAGACGGAATATGTGCCTACTTCTTTTTAAAAAAGCTATCCACTGCCACAGCTGAACCTCTAAGCATAATCTTTGAAAAATCTTTCAGGACCATCTCCTTGCCAAAACTATGGTCACAAGCCACGGTCATCCCCATCTTCAAAAAGGGAGACCCCAGCCTAGTTGAAAATTACAGACCAATCTCTTTATGCTGTGTCCCAATCTCTTTATGCTGCGTCACCTGTAAAGTCATGGAATCAATTATTAACCAATCCATCATCCTCCACTTAGAAACAAACAACCTACTGTCTAATAAACAATTTGGTTTCAGGAAAAAAACTATCATGTAATCTGCAACTCTAACACTGCAAAAACATATGGACTACACAACTTGATCAGGGCAAAACAATAGACACAATCTACATAGACTTCTGTAAAGCCTTTGATTCAGTGGTACACAACAAACTACTCCTAAAACTAAAATCTTATGGTATCTCTGGACACCTGCATAACTGGATAGAAGCATTCCTGTCAAACAGACAACAAATGGTCAAAATTGGGATTGTCCTATCAAATTCTGTACCTGTCAACAGTGGTGTCCCCCAAGGCAGTGTTCTAGGATCAACTCTTTTCATACTCTACATAAATGTCCTCTGTGATCATATTAAGAGCAACTGAGTTCTCTTCGCTGATGATGTAAAGCTATTCAATATCACAGACAATACTGCTACCCTTCAAAAAGACCTCAACTATGTATCAGAATGGTCAAACAAATGGCAACTTCAAATCTCAACAAATAAATGCTCTGTCCTACGTATTGGCAAAAAAAAAATCAGAAAATAAAATACAGGCTGAATAGTCAAGACCTTGTTGATGATCCAAACTCTGTCAAGGATCTTGGAGTACTCATCCAAAATGACTTAAGTGCTAGAGCCCACTGTAACTACATAGCCAAAAAGGTGTTAAGAATCATTAACCTAATCTTACGTAGCTTTTTCTCTGGTAATATTACACTAATAGCTAGAGCATACAAAACATTTGCTAGACCAATACTCGAATACAGCTCATCAGTCTGGAACCCACATTATGCATCTGATATTAACACAGTTGAGAAAGTCCAGAAATATTTCACAAGAAGAGTTCTCCACTCCTCTACTCGTTGCAGAATACCTTATGCCACCAGACTTGAAATTCTAGACCTAGAAAATCTAGAACTATGCCGCCTTCGGTCCAATCTAAGTATAGTATATAAAATCATACATTGCAATGTCCTACCTGTCAATGAATACTTCAGCTTCAGCCATAACAACATAAGAGCAAACAATAGATACAACTCAAGGTTAATCACACCAAACTTGATTGCAAGAAATACGACTTCAGCAACAGAGTGGTCAATATCTGGAATACTCTACCTGACTCTGTGGTTTTTTCCTCAAACCCTAAAAACTTTAACCTTAGACTGTCTACTGTTGACCTCACCCCTTTTCTAAGAGGTCTGTAGGAGGCGTGCATAAGCGCACTAACGTGCCTACAGTCCCTGTCCTATTGCTTCTTTTATTTTTTTTATTTTTCTTATATGTATCTATGTATTCATAACTATGTTTTTACTTATACCTATTATCTGGTAAGCAATTGGCAAACCAAATAAATAAATAAATAAATAAATAAAACATTTGAAAAAAGTGCTTTACTAAATGTATCAGCACAATCAGTGTATATCTTTCTTGATATGAAGGCAGCTGCGTAGGATTTATAAAAAAAAGCTGTATTTGATTATATTTTACATGCATGACCACTTTCTTTCATCAGCAGTCCCACTGGAAGTGTTATCGAACAACAAATGTGCAGACAATCCCTGCACAACTTTTTTTCACCAGCCACCTGAATTTGCAGCTGTTTTGATGAATCAAAAAAAAAGATGCTATACTCTGTTTATTCCTATTTTTTAAATTTAGAATGGAAGTTAGCATTTTGGGGAAAGCTTCCAATGACTTGATGATATCTCAAAGGGAGATGCTCAGTGTTCAATCCTTTTTATATGGTTTCAATCATTGTAAAAATAAAGGTTCCCCTTGCACAATACGTGCTCGTCATTTCCGGCTCTAGGGGGCAGTGCTCATCTCCATTACAAAGCCGAAGAGCCAGCGCTGTCTGAAAACGTCTCCATGGTCATGTGGCCAGCATGACTAAACGCAGAAGGTGCAAGGAATGCTGTTACCTCCCCACCAAAGTGGTCCCTATTTTTCTACTTGCATTTTTATGTGCTTATGAACTACTGGATTGCAGAAGCTGAGACAAGTAATGAGAGCTCACTCTGTTACGTGGCGCTAGGGATTCGAAACACCGAATTGCCGACCTTTCTGATCGTCCCAGCCACTGAGCTACCACGTCCCTGTTTCAACCATACAAAGTGCCAAATAGGGGTGGTAAGCCTCAAACTTTAAAATATTTTCTGAAATGAAGGGAGAAAATTATGATACATTCATTGTGTCTCATAATTTTCAATCAACTTTTACATAGTTTTTGCAACAGGAAACCCCACTGTTGGTTTTTTTACTACCATTGTCTGAAAACATTTGGTTGTCTACTCTTGATTTATCTTGTTTGCCTCTTATACTAGATGCTCTAAAGATTAATGATTAATGATGGGACTTACAGGTTATTTTTTCCAATGTCAATGCAGGAAATAATGAGCAGATATTTGTCTGGTTGATGCCTGAAAATTGTCAGTGAAATAATTGGCTCCTGAGCCATAAGGGTTTATAGGATGTCCAGTGCTTCAGTTTTGATCTCTAATAGGTGCTTCAAAGAGTCATACTGCCCCAGGAAAAGGCACAATTACTTCAAAGTATTGCAGGCAGGTGCTCTGTTTGCATTCCTGAGTTCTCTGAAATATCTTTCGGAAATAAAATTCGAAGACTGCCCAGTCCTAATATTTTAACTGTTAAAATTTTTTATCCCAAGCAATCAAAATTTACAGCCCCATAATATGCGAACCTTTGGAAGCCTTAACAAGCCTTTTTTGAAATAAGGAGGAAGTCATGAGAGCTATTAAGCAGAATAGCCTGCTGCCTGGAGTTGCTAGTGCTTCATCACTGGAGGTTTTTTAAACAAAAATTGAACAACTATTTGCTTGGGGTGATCTAAGGATTCCTGCCAGGGATTTGGGGTAAAAGGTCCACTCCAACCTAACAATAAAGTTACTTTTAGAAGCTAAGATAAATCTACCCTGAAGATCATCTTACCCAGAGGTGGTATTCAGCAGGTTCTGACCAGTTCTGGAGAACCAGTAGTGGAAATGTTGAGTAGTTCAGAGAACCAGCAAATACCACCTCTGACTGGCCCCGCCCCCATCTATTCTCTGCCTCCTGAGTTCTAGCTGATCCGGTTGGGTCTTCTTTTGTTGCCCTGCACAGGAGAACGGATCTGGAAAGTAGGTTCGTGGGTTGGGGAGGGAATGGGGATTTTATAGTAACTTTCCCCCAGGAGTGGGGAGGGAATGGAGATTTTACAGTATCCTTCCCCTGCCACACCCACCAAGCCACGCCCACCAAGCCACACCATGCCCACCATGCCATGTCCAGAGAACCAGTAGTAAAAGTTTTTGAATCCCACCACTGATCTTACCTAATAAAACATGGCAAGCTTCCTTATAGAGAGCAAGCTCATTTTTGCTCTGTATCATCCACGGCAGTCTTTCTTGACCTGGTTTACTCCAGTTCAATTCTGGAAATATTTAATCTGCCTGACCATTTCCACACTGGCTGGGAATGTTCTGAGTTGAAATGGTGAAAGGAGTGTTCTCCAGTATACCTAGAGAATACCAAATTAGAGACAGCTGAGCTGAGAGGACAAAGCACGACTGTGCAAAGTTACAGACGAGGGGTCTGTCCGATGTAAACTGAAAACTAGAACATGTGCAATGAGCTACATCCCTTTTCCCAGCTGGGTATTAGCTGATGGCTAGATATAATCATGATTTTGAGGCATTTCTCTCACCCCCTTCGCAGTCTCATTCAGAACAAAAGAAAAAAGATAGAAAAGAAAGAAATAAACTTTTTATATTTCTTAGTCCATTAAAACAGTGCTCTTAAATGTATATTCTCTAACTTTCTTCTTGATCTCTTTTATTTTGTTCATCTTTATCTCTGATGCACTAACGACAATCAAAATTTTCCAAAGGTACCCATTCTCTCTGTCTCTTTCCGTCTGTGTCTGTGCCTCTGTCTCTCTCTCTCTCTCTCTGTGTCTCTCTCTCTGTCTCTCTCTGCCTCTCTCTCTCCCTCCCTCCCTCTCCCTCTCTCATTTTTATGTTTTGCTGGATAGTTTATTTAATAGATTTTCTATCCTTGGCACCAGATTATTTTTCCTCTCCCAAACAAAGCTGAATTTGAGATCCAGGTCAACATATGGTTGACTGGAGGTTTATATAACATGGCCAATTATGTTTCACCAAAACAATGACCAAGGAACTCCTTCCCAAAACACAATTGCATCTTATCTGTCCCTCTATCAGGCTTGGCCACTAAATCTTGCTCTAAGTCAGGGCTGTCAAACTCCTGGCCCACAGGCCAGATGTGTCACATGCTGGCCACGCTCATGCCCAGTTTAGCAAAGGGGGAAAATGTCCCGATACGGCATATGATGTCACAGTGACAATGTGAATCTGACACCCCTGCTCTAAACCAAAGGGGCCTGAAGGGGAAAGGGGATAAAAAATCAAAATGTCTTCTACAAACATATGATTGAAGACAGTGGTGGGATTCAAATTTTTTTACTACCGGTTCTGTGAGTGTGAATTGGTGGGTATTGTGTGGCTTGGTGGGTGTGGCAGGGGAAGGATACTGTAAAGTCTCCAATCCCACCCCATTCCAGGAGAAGGATACTGTAAAATCCCCATTTTCTCCCTATCCCACTTTCCATCTCTGTTCTCTTGTGCAGGGCAACAAAAGAAGACCCAGCCAATCAGCTGGGACTCAAGAGGCAGAGACTAGATGGGGGCAGAGCCAGTCAGAGGTGGTATTCTGAACTACTCAAAATTTCTGCTACCGGTTCTCCAGAACTGGTCAGAACCTGCTGAATACCACCTCTGATTGAAGCCCCACACCCATAGATCAGAGATGGTATTCAGCAGGTTCTGACCAGTTCTGGAGAACCGGTAGCAGAAATTTTGAGTAGTTCAGAGAATTGGCAAATACCGCCTCTGACTGGAGATTTTACAGTATCCTTCCCCTGCCACGCCCACCAAGCCACGCCCACAGAACCGGTAGTAAAAAAAAATTGAATCCCACCACTGCCATAGATGTAAAAGGAGGCAGGGTTTTGATTGTACAATTGCAGCTATCTATCTTGACTGGGGTTTTTTTACACAGATGCCTCTGCTCTAAGGCCGCTTATCTACAAGGTCTTGCTTTGAGAGTCCCTTTGGATTCCTCAGGAGCTATCAGACCAATGCAGCAGTTCTTCCTGTTTACATTAGTTTGGTTTCTCTTTCAGTCATACAAGTTTATGGGATTATCTGCCCTATTTGGTTTCTCTGTTATCAATATATAAACAAGAGTTTCTCAAGAGCAGATTCAGATACTGTCCCCTACTTCCTATCAAAGTGACCCCAGAGTGCATTTTCCTGACCCATTTCCTAAGTAGCTATTTCCATGCCCCACAACCATGCCTATACTTTTTGGGGCTTAAATTGCATCATGGCTATGATTTTGGTTTGAGTCTATTTATTATTTTTGTCTATACCCAGGAAGGCATATAGATACGTGGTTGCCCATTCTAAATGCAGCTGGGTTCTGTTCCAGACTCCATCCAATTCAGAGTTAGTTCTGTTGAATTCGATTGGTCAGAGTTCTGAACTATTGTAATGTAGCCAATATTTATTTGTTTCTGTCCTGTGCTGCTTTCATTAACCAAAAGCTTTTGTCCTCCTGTTAGAATAAGAGGTTTTCAGAGTCCTTTCTGCCTTCATCTTTTTCTGCAGTTTACGTTCTTGCAACGCTGTAGACCAGGGGTGTCAAACTGGCGGCCCACGGGCTGGATGCATCACGTGCTGGCCAGTGGTGAGATTCAAAACTTTTTACTACCGGTTCTGTGGGTGTGGCTTGGTGAGCGTGGCTTGGGGGCATGGCCATGTGACTGGGTGAGCATGGCTTGCTTTTTTTTTTTTTTTGCTTTTTTGCAGCTACTCCCCACCCATTTTGGGGGCCTTCTGGGCCTCAGGGTAGCCTCCTGGGGGGGGGGCTTTTTGCTCCCAGAAGGCTCCCCTGGGGCTCAGGAAGAAAAAAATGGAGAAAAAAATGGAAAAAAAATGCCTCAGCGAATCCTCGTGGGCAAGCAATAAGACAAGCTAGGGGAATCCCAGCACAGCTAATCGTATGAACACTGATTGTTGGGAGGGGAGAAAAAAGAAATACATTAAGGGCGCGTGTCAGGCGGTCAGGGAGAGCGAGCATTGGGCGGGCAGGGTAAGCAAGCCAGCAGCCACTGGATGACCAGGTCGCGGGCATGGCCAGCCAGAACTTACTAGCAGTTCCGCTACCCATGCCAAATCCTTGCTACCAGTTCGCCCAAATCGGTGCGAACCACCACTGGTGCTGGCCCTGCCCCCACCCACTTTAGCAAAGCGGGGGGAAAGTCCCAATACATCACATGACACCACCATGATGATGTGGGTTTGACACCCCTGCTGTCGACCATTTAGCTCCTTCATGGAAAATAAATTACACATTTTTTTTCTTTTCATGTTCCAGGAATCGAAAACCTATTCAAATTACTGCTGCAACTCACATTCTAAAGAGTTAGAAGATGTAGTTTTCCATTACCCACTCAAAGGACACCATTTCATAAAAAGCCCAAGGAATTTTGCATTAAACATAAAACATTTACGTTATATTTCTCTGGATAAAGTCCTCAAGTAGGGCTGGATAGATTTTCTGCTCTCTTTGTTTGTCTTACCTATACAATAAGTTTATGTGACCTCTTGATGTTTGGGATCCTGATATTTTATCAACTTTAACCAACAGCCATTTGTATTGGATTCTGGGAGCTTGTTTGCTCATTTATACAATTTATTAGGTCGCTCCACTCGTAAATTATGACTCTGGGTGGTATCTATTGATTTTAAACAGGTAACTAAAATGTGCAATTGATGCAGTCTCAGTGCTATATCCCAGTCTGAAAACAGATTGAAAGGGCTCTGGATAATTCATCTCTCTATGACTTTTTGAAGCTGCAAGCCTTCTTGAGAGATAACCAGCTGAGCTGGCGGAATTAGCCCCTCTCTTCAGGAGGGAGTTATGACTGCTTAGTTCCAAGCCCCTGCCATCTCCCAGGAGGTCAAGCAAATAGGTGTGGCATGCATCCAGGGTGGGATTCAGCTGGTACGGACCAGTTCTGGTGAACCGGTAGTTCTGGCAATTGTTTGGCCCTGCCCACCCGCCCCTTCTCTATTCTGTCCTATATTTCCTTTATTTGAAGCCCAGTTGATTGGCACAGCAGCGTGGATTGCCATGCCTCGGCTGTTTTTACTCACTGGGGCTGCAGCAAAAGGTAAGTTTTCTTGCTATTTTCAAAAGCATTGCATTCATACATCATGCGTTAAGCATGCATGCGCACACAAAGTGCGCACCCACCGAACTAGTTGTTACACCGGTTGAATTGCACCACTGCATGCATCTAAATCATAGGCCGTTGCATTTGTAGCCCTAAGGACGTTCTCTACTTCCTCAAAACTAACATGTTCATCCCAGATAACTTGTGTTAGCTAAGCTAGTATGTATCTCAGTCAACTCCATATGACCTGCAGACTAGCATCTAGTTCAGACAAGATCCAAGTGGCTTTATCTGTGAGATGCCTAATGTAATCTTCACAGCAGCTCTGCAGATGTTGGGGCATAGTGAGCCAGCCTGCAGATATAATAAGAGCAAAAAAATGCTCACTTGTTATCATTCTTATCACCACAGGATAGTCCTTCTAAAAGCTTTTTAAATGCTGAAGTTCAGTTTGCTTTTCTGCCAGTTCTGCTCCTAAGCATTTCTTCTATCACTTCATCTCCCTAGATCTGATGACAGGTCAAAAGGGAAGAGTCTAGAAGCCTGACTGTACAAATAGCAAGACTGTGTTCTCCCTGTGTCTTTGCCCCGTAGCATCATTATACCTTCCCCTGCCTAATAGCATTGTGGTGTTATTGCTTGCTCTTAACATCCCCTTCACACGCAAACATACATTACCTAACCCTCTCCGTTCCTTCCCAGGATGCTCCAGGTATTAAGGAGACTTCTGCCTTGTATTCAGCACCCTGAACCCCCAGGCCATCAGCCACACTACCCTCTGATTATCCTTACTTTTACCAGGTCAATCAGGTAAAAAGAATCATAGTCAATGGGTTAGCTAGGATATTCTTTTCTGAAGATGAGAATAAGCAGTACATCCTCAGGTTCTTCAATTTGATTTCCTCATGTTGAATCAAGTTCATAAATCCGTGCTTCTCCTCCATCTGCTTCTCTGGAAGCCACAGCTGAAAAAACACAGAGATACTGCCAAGTAGAATAAGCAATCCAGATTCCGGGTTCGTTGAGTTTTCCAAGTCCTGCTAAAGAGGCCAAAGGGCAAGATGGCCTTTGTCTCACAAGGCAAGCCATGCACCACCCGCAGAATACTGGCAGACCCTCATTAGTTGATTCCTGCTCCTGCCAATGTTCAATATGTCTGGCATTCATACAACCAAACCCTCCACTACAGTAAGTAAAGACACTACCCCCAAAGACACGCACGCCTGACGTGATGAGCCTTCTGTCTTTTTCCAGTTTCTGCTGATACATTTTCATCATTTCTGCCATCACAGCTGGATTGTTCTTATTCATTTGTAAAGCAGAGACACTTCCATCTCTGAGCCACTCTCAGCTGCCAGCAGCTGCCAATGTTGTCAATGTTGCCAATTCATTAGCAATAGCAATGGCATTTAGGTATATATACTGCCCAATAGTGCTTTTACAGCACTCTCTGGGTGGTTTACAATGTAAGCGTTTCTGCATATGGTTCCCAATAATCTGGGTCTTCCTTTTAGTGACCTTGGAAGGATGGCAGGCTGAGTCAACCTTGAGCCCCATCAGGACTGAACTCTGTGGGTAGAGTTTGCCTGCAGTATTGCACTTGAACCACTATGCCACCAGGGTTCCATATCCTTATTCAGTTTGTCCACTAGGAACCTCAAAAGAATTCATGCCACTTCCTTGAGTCAAACTCACTACCGCAAACAGCAACCAACAGCCCCCAAGACCTGTTCTCAAACAGTTCACCAGTCTTGATGCCATAATGCATGAAAACCTGTAATCTAAAATAACTGGAAGACAAGCAGGCTGTGTCTCTGCTATAAAACTAATTGTGCTAGTCTTAAAGAGCAAGAAAATAGTCCAAATGCTTTTGCTTCTTGACTGTATAGAAGAGATTCCAGGTATTGCACTGAGTCTCTTATCTGCGATACCTGAAAGAGAAATATTATAAGAATCAACTGGGTTAAGTCAGGAATGTGTTTGACAGCTGCAGGCTGGAAAAATGGAAGATAAGAGTAATATTTTCTTATTCCCTGCAAAAGGAGAGGATATATTTCGCTTGTCTCAGGACTTAAATGAGTGTAATCATACCTATTGATAGCAATCTGTTCTTGACAGACATAATTTGCGATCTTTAATTCACAGGGGATATTTAATTCACAATGGAAGAAGAAAACAACAGCATGCTACACTTCCTGGATCTCACCATCAGCAGAGGAAAGGACAACAAAATAGAAATACAAATCTATTGAAAAACAATTGACATTAACCAAGTATTCCATTACTAAAATAACAATCGAACCTCCCACAAGAGGAACCATGTAAGAATATTATTCAGATGAGCACAAACACACTGCAACAACCCAGGACACCAGAAAAAGAAAACAGATCACGTATATAATATCTTCCAATAAAACAGATATCCACACAAGTTTATCAAAAAGTGCCTGACCACTTAACTCATTATAGCACAACCAATACAAGTTATGAAAAAAAATAACTTATATCAAAAACATCGCAAAAACAATCAACTGACTATTATAAATACACCTCACCATAGCACACAAATCAACTAAAGCCATTCAAAACATCTTAAATAAGCTAAAAGACTCAAGTAACCCAGGAAGGAAAAATGGGATTCCTCTACAATATAAAGTATAAGGATTGTAACAGCCACCACAGGTTATCTGCAATTTATGGTCATTTCTTTAATGACCATTCCAAGTTAAAGTGGCCTCAAAAAGGGACTTATGACCTGTATTGACACAATCATCACACCATCCCTGCAACCACATGATCATAGTATGGGTGTTTGGCAACTGGCTCACATTTATGACCAATTTCAGTGTTCCATAGTCATGTGTTGGCGGTTTGTGTCCTTTTTTTTGCCAATTTCCGGCAAATATGCCCATTGGGAAAATTGAATTCAATGGAAATTCTGGCCCCAATTGTAGTCGTAAGTTGAGAATAGAATAGAATTCTTTATTGGCCAAGTGTGATTGGACACACAAGGAATTTGTCTTGGTGCATATGCTCTCAGTGTATATAAAAGAAAAGATACATTCATCAAGAGTCAAGAATCATTAGGTACAACACTTAATAATAGTCATAGGGTACAAATAACCAATCAAATCATACTAGGAAACAGTCAATATAAATCGTAAGGATACAAGCAACAAAGTTACAGTCAGACAGTCACAAGTGGGAGGGTGATAAGGAGTGATGAGAAGATTAATAATAATAATAGTGCAGACTTTGTAAATAGTTGGACAGTGTTGAGGGAATTATTTGTTTAGCAGAGTGATAGTGTTCAGGGAAAAACTGTCCTTGTGTTCTGGTGTGCAGTGCTCAAAAGCATCATTTTGAGGGTAGGAGTTGAAAGAGTTTATGTCCAGGATGTGAGGGGGTCTGTAAATATTTTCACAGCCCTCTTTTTGACTCATGCTGTATACAGGTCATCGAGGACTTGAGGACTATGTATGTAGCCAGGCAGACAGAAGACAGTGCCTCGATAATCATCAACTAGTAGTCAGAAGACATAATGAAAACTCCTTAATCTCACAATATGTGGACACACTCGATCATAGTTTCAACTGGGAAACTCAGTGTCAACTCAAAATATTTATCTGGTCTTTTAGAGTTGTCAGCAGAAAGGGAGTAGGGAAAGTAATGCATACCTTAAATATTTTTATAGATAATTGCTAGGCAGCCTTTTGGCGCACAAAATTATTAGTGGAGAGCATGATTGATGACTCTTGGGTATGGATGTGTCCATTGGAGAATATACATCCAGGGGGTGGGGGATGACCAGAGTCAAGTTTGAGATGAATGATGTGTCTCAGAGTTGGCTGCATCCAGATAACGCCAACATTGTTCATTCCTAATAAATGATTCCTTTTTTAACTCTGAGAGATGTGGCTAGAGACTCATGATTTGAATGGGGGTGGATTGTCGGAGCCCTGACACTCTGAACATGCTAGATCAAGATGAATCCCAAAACACTAGGAAATTCCAGAAAGCTTGGCATGCTATCAAATCAGCCGCACATAGACCCTCATTTACACATCATTCAAAGGAGACAATAAGAAAACTAAGAAGGAAACAAAAAAGACCAAACCCATCCCCTCTAGCAACCAACACACTCAGATAAACAGGGACTAACTCCAGACAAATAATCTAACAGGTAAACAATGCCATAATCAAGGCAGTCCCATTAATATGGTATTGGTAAGGCAAGTTACTGCACATAAAGAGGGAGCAAATGCCAACTCACTAGGACTGATGATGTTACCTAGGTGGGTAATGAAATGTCTGAAAGCGAACAGCCAAGCCCAGAGAGTATTAAGAAGTCCACAATTTGAATCTATTTATCTGCCTTTCCAGGGCCTCCCAAACTGTTTGTGCCAGCCAGGTAGTTTCCATTAAGTGTTTTGATAGATGCTATAATAGGCACTAAGTGCTGCAATGTTCCTTCCAATTATCTAGCAAGCGGAATATCTGCAGAGAGTATTTCCTTTTATTTGGTAATTTAAAAGTATATTAGTTGGTTCTTTTTATCCAAAGCAAATGCTTTCTGTCTCCCTCTGGCAACTAAGAAAGAGTCAAGTTTACATTTGCTTTTGAAAACCGATGAGCAGAGAAGCTTAAACAGGGAGCAGCCGCAGCTGTATTTGAAATATATTATTCAGTATTGTTTCCAAGAACTGAATCAGGGTTTTCTCCACCATTTCCAGCTATTTTGCACTTGAAAGATTGTTTAATGGAAAAGAGCCCGAGAACTGTAATAAACTCTGTGTAATCCTCTGAATTCAGGCAGAGAACACCCTTATTTTCCCATGGGCAAAATAAAAAACTCTATATAAGCAAGTAGAGTGATGGGTGATGAATATCTGGGTGATGGATATCTGCAGTTTTCATTGAAGAATGACCTAGGAGGATTTTTATAGCCAGCAGATGTAAGGCAAAACTGTCCCTCTGTTTCCTGATGTAAATGAATTGTGTCATAGGCCCTATATTTTACACCACAGATGATCAAGACAATGGCCGTTCTTGGTAGGTTGCTCTTTTCTTGTTATTAGCCCAGTAGCTACAAAGCCACACTTGTCCTTTTGTTGCACGAAGGCATTAAGAGCCATAGTTAGCCTCCTAATTGTATTAGGAGGCTCATCACATCCACAGCAGAATAAGAACATGAAGAACAACAGCAATAGCAATGCAATATCAACAGTGCAAATTATGCTGTGCAGAGGATAAGGGAACTCACTGTGCCCCAAGGAAACTACACCCTTAAATTTTAACCTTTGTCATAGGTCAAAGTGATATCTGTAGTTGTGAGTAGGTGTCTGCAGAGGGCATTTTTTTAAAAAAATCAAGATGGCGGCCATGATTGCATGACCAAAACCAACCTCCTTTTTATAGAGCTGCAGTGGTGCAGTGGTTAAAATGCAGTAGTGCAGGCTACTTCTGCTGCCTGCCTGCAATTTGGCAGTTCGAATCTCACCATGCTCAAGGCTGACTCAGCAGCCTTCCACCCTTCCAAGGTGAGTAAAATGAGGACCCAGTATGTTAGGGGCAATATGCTGACACTGTAAACCACTTCAAGAGGACTGTAAAAGCACTGTGAAGCAATATATAGGTCTATTGCCATATGCAATACCTATAAAGGCAAGTCTTTGATCATGAAGATGCCACCACCCCAAGTCAGGGCTGCATGTGGATAAGGATGGGATTTGGAGCAGGGGAGAGAGGTTGGGTGGAATTTTTTATAAATTTAAGTGGTATTTTCTTACCTAAACAGAAAACCAGCATAAAACAACAAAACCCAAACAAACAAAAACAATGGGAGCATGAGCAACTTCCAGCTTCCTACCAGCTTCACTGTGACCACAAATTTGACAAATTTCAACCCCGCAGGCTGAACAATGGGGTTCCAGCTGTTCAACCCATGGGTCCCAGATTTTGTATGAGTTTTTAAATTAGCCCATTTGAAGTGATCATCATAATTGGTCCGATGAAGAGCACATTGGGCAGCCAGTGATTTCCAGCAGTTTCGAACATTCATAGCATCTTCAGCATTGTCCCAAGGGACATTAATAATCTTAAGATCTTCCTTAAACATGTGGTTCAAAAACTGCTGCCCTAGTATATGATGTTTTAGTAATATAGAGATTATTTTAAGGCTTAGATTGTGGCTTTTATATGCTTCCTACCCCAAATGGTGATAAACCATGTGGCACTTTGGGGCAATGATGTCAGCAGGATTTCAGGTGCCATGCTTTCTCGATTGCAACAGTTGGCTTATGGAATAGCTCCTCCATCCCAAAAATTCAGAAAGCCTGACCCAGAAAGCCATGAAGACATCGCTTTTCCCACAAGTACTGGGGCTGTATTGTGTGGCCATGGATGATAGGTTTATAAAATGTTTCTTATAGGACTCTGACATGAATATTTTGATATCTTTTTGTCTGATTTTTCACCTATTTCCTATGCAGAGCTTCATTGGTACATGGATCGTCACATATATTTTAGGAAGGCAGGAAGGAAGAGCTAGAGGATTTGAGGTAAGTGAAAAGAAAGAAAGAACATGAGGTTTTAATTATGCATGCTTAGACTTGATGATAGGGCAGAAGGTTAAGGGGATGAAGGTTTTAGCTGAAGGCTTAGTAGAAATTATGGTTTGAAGAAAGCAAGAGGGAAATATATTGAAAATATATTGAAAATATATTTTGAAAGGCAATTTCAGTAATTAGAAACAATGAGAAACAAGACATGGAATTGTTTTACAAGATGGATTCCACCTATCTTCACTTTTTAGCCTCCTTCCTCTCTATAGCAAGTTGGCAATTAACATACAATATTGATAATGAAAACAAGGCTGTAGATTAAAGCATGTAAACAGTGCACATTATGGACGCATTCAAATGTTTCTACCTTGTTCTACTGAAACCAAAGTGTCAGGGTATTGCACAAAA
The DNA here is from genome assembly GCF_900518735.1 of Pseudonaja textilis. Next base: position 89,876 of record NW_020769349.1, read on the forward strand.
ATCAAGGCTATTAAAAAAACAAGAAAACCCATAATAATTTAAATTGCTATTCAAGACTTTAAAATGTGTTCTTTTGTAAAAGAAATAAACAATTAGACATAATTACACACCATTTAAGAACATGTTTTTCAGGTCTTCTGAAAAAAGCAGCATGAATGGCAATTCTCATATTCCACTGGAGAATAAATTCTTTATATGAAGACCCACTGTGGATGATGTCCTATTCCAAAGGTCAGCCACATGGACCACTGCTTCTGGAGACAAGCATCCCCAGATGAATCTAGTCTTGTGCAAAACTTCACTCCTTGGTAAACCAGGAAATCAAGTGAATTTTAGTTCCCCATTTTGTCCAAGAAGAAACAGTTTCACTAAGCTTGGAACAAACCACAATCTTAAAGAAACTTCCAACTATAGCTACATAAAATTTGAAGGTATGATTCAATGTAAATGTATGTAAAGGCAAAGGTGAAGAGCAAGAAAACCTGATTTATATCTCGATATAAGAAACTAGGATATAGTTGTCTTTACTCTCTGGAGACAGAGAGAGAGAACTAGTTTGATCTTTTGGTTAAGGCACCAGGCTAGAAAGTAGAGACCATGAGTTCAAGTCCCACTTAACTATGAAAGCCAGTTGGATGACTTTGGACCAGGGGTCACCAACCTTTCAGACCTCAAGGACCACTAAATTCATAATTTTAAATCGTACAAACCACTAATATGATCTGTCTAATGACCAGCTGTGCGGGTGTGGCTAGATGGTCACGTGACTGGGTGGGCATGGCCAACTTGATGTTACTCACATCAAGGGGTGCTTCGCTGGCCTCTACTCATCCCTCCCCTCCCAGCCACTCCTTGCTTGCCTGCCTGGGCTCTTTAGGGCCCCAACAGGAAGCAGTTGTTGGAGCTAAGCAGCCACCACAAGAAAGCGTTGGCAAAACAGCTGGCTCACTTCAAATTGTATCTGACCGAGAAGGAAGCTCAGCAGAAGCACCTCACTGAAGACTACGAGCATTGGATGTCGGAGCAGAGGGAAGACCTACAGGAGTGCAAGGCCAGGTACTGGTGCCTGAAGGCTCAGCAGGCTGAGATAGTCAGCCAATTCCAGGCCATGATGCACTGGAACAAGGCCCTCCAACTCTTCACCACCAGCAGCATTTCTCTCCAGCCTTCACCCAAAGCCCTGCACCAGGAGGCTGAAACAGACCTTGTCAGAGTTTCTGCCACCCCCACATGACCCACAGAAAGACCCCAAAGGGGGAGACTCTCTGCAGCAACACAAACATCCATTGCACGTATCAGGCCCAGGGGCTGTAATTTGAGGACCCCTGATTTCATGCAATATAAAAAATGCAAATAATTTTTCTGTGGACCACCAAAATTTTCTTGCGGACCACCAGTGGTCCACGGACCACCAGTTAGTGACCACTGCTTCGGACCAGTCATTCTCTCTCGTTGGGTTGTTGTTGTGTGAAAAGTAGGAAGAGGAGGTATGTTGGATAAGTTTGCTACCTTGAGGTATTTGTAAAAATAATAATGGCAGGATACAAATAAACCAAATTGCCATTTGATTCTTTCCTTCTTTGATAGTAGCTGAAGAAAGCAACAATAACTGTGTTTTATATGATTTGGGAGTTGTAATCTGCTAAAGTCTTCAAAGAAAGGATAAAAAACAACAATCTCAACGCTAATACTTATGTGGACAATGGGCCATAGCCAGAAGATATATGGGCTATTTGGAGAGTAAAAGGAAGATGACCTTAATGGAGATAGACATGTCCTATTATCAAAGTGATGCAGAAAAAATATTATCTTTTCTTTCCATTGGGATAGGAGTGAAATGTGGAATCTGTTTTAAAATTGCATTACATTTATGTGTGAGTCCTCATCTCCAAATGACAGGAAATTGGAATTTAATTGTACAGTCAAAGGGGCTATTGAGAAATAAAACACAGTATTGCCACCACTTCCCTAAACTAGCCAAAAAAACCCCTTTTGAAATATACATCTAGGTTCTGCCTACTTTTTCTTAATTTGGCGGTAGTGTTGCTCTGAAACAGTTATTTTAGACCAGTATTTTAGTCTTTGTTTTCCTCAGTTTTGCTGTTCTAATCACATGAACCATGTTCTGAAAGATTTTCAGTGGCAAATTATCATAGGAAAAGATTGCCTCTCATGGGATCAGTCTGAATTCTGTTCAGAGGAAGCCAAGACATCCTTGAATTTTGATTCAGTATAAATTGACTGAGAGGATAAACTACCTTGTTATAAAGAACTTCTTCTGAAAATGGCTCATGCTTCCAAAGCTAGGAGTTATATAGCCGAGGAAAACCATCAAGGAGAGTGAAATAATATTTCTTTCTTTCAATTTAAAAATCCAAAGTACTTTTCTTTTTACTGCAGTATTAGGGTCAAGCTGGGTATTTACCAGGGGTGGGATTCTACCAGTTCGCACCTATTCGCTAGAACCGGTTGTTAACATTCTAAGCAGTTTGGAGAACTGGTTGTTAGAAGAAATTACCGGCCTAATCCTGTAAGGAAGGCAGGAAGGAAACATTCTGGTGTTGCTTACAGAAACTGCCTCTCCGTTAGCCCTTATTACATTCTTGGCAGGACTAGACTTCCTATCTCAGGAACTTCTCTGGGTTTCCTCCTTTGCTGGTACTTTGTTTGTGTGGAGTGACCATTCAAAGTTACAGTGGCACTGAAAAAAGTGACTTATGACCATTTTTCACACTTACGAGTGTTGTAGCATCCCCACAGTCTTGAGAGGCCAGGCGAGGAGATGCATGCCTCAATGTGAGTGATATTGAGTTGGCCACACCTAGCCAATAACATGACCACTAACCCATGTCCACCCAGTCACATGACTACCAAGCCACGCCCACCACCTAAGCTATGCTCACAGAACCGCTTGCTAAATAATTTGAATCCCACCCCTGGTGTTTACCGTATATTGTTTTGCTGTACGTAGTATGTCTATTATCATGGAGAAACTCTATGTGGTCACTAGAATTTGAAAACAGCACATAATTAATAAATGTGCATATAACAAATAACAGATATAGCAGTGGTGGGGTTCAAAAAGTTTTACCACCAGTTCAGTGAGCGTGGCTTGGTGGGCACACTTTGCATGCATGCACGCACGCCAAATGTGCACTTTGTGCAGGCACAGAGATGTTCCAACAAGGGATGGGATTCAAAATTTTTAACAACCGGTTATGTGGGCATGGTTTAGGTGGTGGGTGTGGCTTGGTGGTCATGTGACTGGGTGGATGTGGCTTGATGGTCATGTTATTGGCTGGGCGTGGCCAACTCAACACCACTCACATCAAGGCATGCATCTCCTTGCCTGGCGTCTCATGACTGTGGGGATGCTATAACAGTTGTAAGTGTGAAAAATGGTCATAAGTCACTTTTTTCAGTGCCATTGTAACTTTGAATGGTCACTCCACACAAGCAAAGTGCCAGCAAGGGAGCAAAAAAAACTCTAAAGAAGTTCCTGAGAAAGGAAGTCTAGTCCTGCCAAGAATGTAATAAGGGCTAACAGAGAGGCAGTTTCTGTAAGCAACACCAGAATGTTTCCTTCCTGCCTTTCTTACAGGAGTAGGCCAGTAATTCCTTCTAACAACCAGTTCTCTGAACTGCTTAGAATGTTAACAACCGGTTATAGCAAATAATTGTGAACCTGTAGAATCCCATCCTTGGTTCCAACTCACCTCCTGCAAGCCTGCACACTCCCAGTTGCTTCAGCATCTGCCGCACGGCACTCTGCTGTGTCACACAAAGCAGCTGTGCTTCAAAAGCAGAGGATAAAGCTGAGTATGGAAGCCTGGGCGGGCAGGTGAACTCAACAGCAGAGCAGCAGAGAGAACCGGTTCCGTCTCCGCTGCTCATCGCCACTACTGGCTCGGTGGTAGAACCAGTAGAATACCACCACTGAGATATAGAAGGAAACAGAATTGGGATCTAAAACAAGGAGTCTTTAGCTCTTTGACCCAGCTGTCTTCTCAAGTAGCATCAGGGGCATAACTGGTGGAAAGCATTACTCACAGATCCAACATTATTCATAGTTTAACTTCTTGCTCTTGATTTTAGGATAGGTTATTGTTATCCTCTCATGTGGGCACTCACTTAGTGATTGTTCTAAATTATGAGAGACCCCACCCCAAAGAGGATTTAAGACATGGATCCAAAGTTCTGCCAGTTGGCCCACCACACCGCAATTACATGACCACACTTCAGGTGCTTGGCCACACAGTTACATTGACAATCACTTACATTGACAAGATGCTGTCAAGCATCCAGAAAATATCCATGATACCAATCACTCCGAGATGTTATCTCTCCAACTGATTTATTAGGAAGAGATCTGGCATGTCAAAAGCAATTTCCCAAGTGAAAGATTTTTCGCGCGTTACACAGAATCCGCATTCTCTCTTCCCTTCTCTCCTCCCACTTCTACACTTCATAAATCACGAGAACCAATTAACTGCAACTGGAAATTCTTAATACAACACACAGAATAACCTTGAAGTTTTCAACTCCTCTAACTCTCTAAAAAAACCTGTGGCAGCTGAATTTCAAAGCTGACACTTGCAACATTCCCCAGTAACATGCCCTTATTTGACTATGGTTTTGCTGAAAATTGGCAGTTACTTCTGGGTTTTGTCAAAATCATGCCCACAGTGAACCAGTGGTCTGTTTAACATCTGTGGAATTTGCATAACTGCCACATTCATTTTACAATTGATGCATTTCTTAATAACCACCACAAAAAAGTCATAAAATTAGGTAGCTCATATGACCAACCTGTTTTACAACTGTTATGGCTTATAACCATAATGGGCAGGCTTCATTATGCTCATAACACAAGGACTACCTGTATGTTTTGTGTGTGTGTGTGTGTGTGTGTGGTATGTGTGTGCACACACAATGCAAATTCCATGCTACCATCTTTGTACTACAATTTTTGGAGTTCTGCTGTTGTGTTTATAGTATATTTTCTTATGTGTTTCCAGCTATTTTGAGAATGTCCTCTCAGTTTTTGGTAGACTTCAAGGAATACCTTTCAAAACTCTTTACTGCGTGTTGGTCCAGCCCACCTCCCACAAATGCTACTATGGGAATCAGCACTTCCTTGTGTGGAAACAAATTGGAAAAGTTAGTAACTTTTAACTTATTTTTCCCATGCCAATGACAACAATAGCTCTAAGCAGCTTGGAAGCATTATAATATAAAAGAGTTTGTATTAGGAGATAAGCAACCAGATGGGACTCCAGCTGCCAGCTTTAAAAAGAAAACATTAGATGCCAATTAAAATGTACTTTGGATTGTATTTCATGAAAGTTTTACAATAATTTTAGAATTACAGAAAACAGCTCCTGTCATGTAAATCTGCATCTTCTATTTTGATTTTTAAATACTGAACATAAGAATGTTAGATTCTAGTTTTCTACAATGCATTCACAGGTCATCCAAATAGGAGATGATGTATCTAGCTCACAGAGGAGCAGTCTTTTCGAATGGTGGAAATATTTGAAATGTTGAGAGTTTATCAACAGCATTTTCAGAATGCTCGCAAATTCAAAAACTAGCGTACCATGGTGAGCACCCATTGCTTCCTCTTCTCTGGATAGATTTATTCCTATTTTGACAAAGGAATCGGAGTGTTGATTTTGATTAGAAAGTTGAGAGAAGTGCTCTTGCATAGAAAAAGTGTGGAATCCTACCACTGAATGCTCTTTCTAAGGTATCTTCTGCCCATATACTGTATTTTGCATTTGAAAAATTGCAGAGACAGACCAATTGAGGCAACCATACAGAATACTAAAATAGGCTTATTATATTTGGGAAGAAGACTGGTTATTATCCTGAGATGAAATTGAATTAATGATTTTATGATGCAGCAAAAAATAGTTGCTAACTGGACCATTAGATAATGGTCCGCCCTTGCATGACTGGCAAGGACTGAGGAGTTTAAACAACTACTTGAAAGCTCTTTCACTATCATTTGGGGGGTGGGGCTGGAAACCATCTTGTCAGTTCACAGGAAGACAGTTAAAAAGAGAGTGAGAAAGACTTTGCTATAATGTACATTGAGGACATATTGACCATAACTTACAAATGATTTCGGTTGCTGGAATGCCTTTCTTCTTAATAAATTCTTGCAAAGCAAGTTCTGTGGGAATTGTGCTTGTATCTTTTGGATTTCACGCAGAGAACAAGAGCCTGACAGTTCACATGAAAACAAACTGTAGTCCAAAATGGATCAAGGCAGGCCAGAAAAGGAAAAGGAAACAGGTACTGCCAAGTCTTTTGATTGAAGATACCCAGAGAGCTTCCACTAGTCAGCAAATATAGGTTGTAATGTGATAGCTTCTCTTTTCATTTGATCTCCTGTTTTTTAAAAATAGCTTTTCTGTTCTTTTTTTTTTTAAGATGATGTTAAATGGATGAGAACAAAGGGAGGGGATGATCTTAAACAGGAAAGGCATGGCAATTCAGCACAAGAGTCCTGAATTTCTTCATCTGGAAGATGTCCTCAGAGGTATCTATGTGCAGAATTAAAAAAAAATAGAATGGCAGCCATGTCTATGTAATAAAAATTCTGCTACTTTTTACAGGACTTATGTTAGACCCACACCATCATTAGTGCTGTGTTTATTGATTGAATATTTGTAGCTCAAGGTTGAACTGTGGGGTCCTTGATGCTCCTGAGCTTAGTTGCTGTGATTACATTCCATTGCAATAGCACTTAGATTTAAAGCACTTAATAGTGCTTTACGACATCCTTCTAAGTCAGGGGTGTCAAAGTGGCAGCCCATGTGCCAGATGCGTCAAACATATGTCATGCCCACCCCAGCCCTGTGAAGGGAAAAAATGTCATGATACGTCACGTGATGGCAACGTGATGCAGCAAGGTTGATACGCATGGTCTAAGTGGTTTACAGAGTCAGCATATTGACCCCAACAATCTGGGTCCTCATTTTACTGATCTCGGAAGGATGGAAGGATGAGTCAACCTTGAGTCGATCAGGATCGAACTCCTGGCAGTGGGTAAAATCAGCCTGCAACACTGCATTCTAACCACTGTGCCACCACAGCTCAACTGACTTGCTCTCCAGTTGGTTACTACAGCTAGCATGGAAATGGTGCCTAATCTTCTGTATCTTGATTTCAGATAACCATGCTTCCTGTTTTCACTTTGATTTTTCAGAAATTTGATATGCCACTTGTCAAACAAAGAACCTGCAGGTTATTTTTTAAAATGTTAAATACTTTATTCATTGAAATACTACCATGACACTATATGAAGACATAATTTTACTGGAGTTTATATGCTATTCCACTCCAACATAACTTATGTAAAATATTTTATTTATTAACATAATTTCTATTCTACTCCAATCTTCATTTCTGGCAGCAGGTACGAATCTCAATGAGCAACACTGAAACACAATCAATCACAATATAATATATAGAACACCCCAAATTAAAAGTGATACATAATGACAAGCAATATAATAGGTCATAATTAAATAGGCCACTCCATCATGAGCTCTCAAATGCTGAAATAAACAAAAACATTTTACAATACCCTTCAACTGTCAGTTTGCTTTCTTTCATGGACAAGGAATTAAAAATAAATGGAAAAATCAATCTGTAGGATGCCTGCATGGTGTGAAACAAAGAGGAAGCCTCAGAAAGCAATTTCAATGCTCAGAAATCTTTGGAAGAAAGTGTGTTCTCAAGTATTTTGATCTAAAGTTGTTGAAGGCTTTATAAGCTAAATACCACACTTTAAATCTGACTAGAAAAAGCATCAGCTAAACACAATATACAACATCCTGACAAGTTCTTGCTTCTGTATTGTGTATAAGGCTAATCCTGCATAGAATACATTATCATAACTGAGATGTGACATTATCAATGCATGGAGCAAAGTAGTAAAGCTATCACTTCATGGAATGGTGGTGGCTCTTAATAGCATGGATGGAGCATCAAAAGACAAGATGACGGTCATAATCATCTGATAGAAGCCTCACCTCATTTTATGCAGATGGAAGAAGCAGGAAGGCTTAAATTGTCCATTTGTGCCCCTATTTTACTTACCATCCCTCACAGACTTCCCTGGTTGTTGGCATATAAATTGATTATGTGCCATCAAATTTGGCAAGAATGAGTGAATACCTTTTATATTGTATCGATGTCCGTCTCTTTCTTTCTTATCCAGTTCTTGTCATTGTTGCCAGTTTTTATTATTTTTGCTTTTTACTGTGTTTTTTAATTACTTGTGAGCCAAGCACAGTCATTCAGAGTCAGAGAGCATGATAACTGAATTAATTAATATTTTAAAAATTATGCTGACCCTACATAGATGTTCTCTAGGCTGATCTGTCCCCAGCATGGTCCTTCAGGTCTTTGAAACATGCACCCATGGTCACTATAATTGCTTGTTCATCCTTTTCTCTTTCCTTCTATCTTTCCAAGTATTATATTGCTATGGGGAGCTACACCTTTAAGAGAATGTGTCCAAAGTATGATCATTTGAGCCTGGTCATTTGTGCGACAAATGAAACTCTGGGTTAATTTGTTTGATGGCCCATTTGCTTGGTTTAGTCAGGAATCTTTTCCATCAGTATTGTTTTATCCTGCTTCTTCCAAGTCCAGCTCTAGATTTTAAAGGAAACCACTGCCTGAAGAATTCTGATCTTTGCAGGTATGGTATAGACCAATGATGGCTAACCTTTTTGGTACCAAGTGCCCAAAGCGCACATGTGCACACATCCCCAAAATGCAACATGAGCATGCCCCGTGCATGTGCCCCATCCCCGCACATGTGCAGCAGAGTCGTGAAAACCAGCTGGCCAGTGGGAGGCATGCGCACATGCATAGCAGAGCTGAGCTGGAGCGATGACTCACATGCCCAGGGAGAGGGCACTGAGTGCCACCTCTGGCACGCATGCCATAGGTTTGCCATTAGGGGTATAGACACATCCCGACATCTGAATATCTTTTCCCAGGCCATCATGGCTATTCCAGTAAGTCATGGTATATACTTTTTGACTCCTGATTTTTTTATGGTTGATAGTCAATCCTAAAAGGCAAAAACTATCCATGATTTCAATATCTTCATTGGCAATTCCAATGGCATACAAATAAAAAGTGAAAACATTGTTAGATGTTGAAACTGATTTGGTCTCTGGCAGAGGTGGTATTCAGCAGGTTCTGGACAGTTCTGGAGAACCGGTAGTGGACATTTTGAGTAGTTCAGAGAACCAGCAAATGCCACCTCTGACTGGAGATTTTACAATATTGTTCCCCTGGCACGCCTACCAAGCCACGCCTACAGAAGCAGTAGTAAAAAAATTTGAATCCCACCACTGGTCCCTGGGAATATTAGGTTGGTGGACTGGTATGCACAACTTACATTGTTTGAGACTTCTGTGGCATATTTAGGACTGAATTTCCAAAAGAATGGGGGAGGGTAGTTGAAGAGAAGGAATGGAAGAGATGTCTTAATTATTTCTCCAAAACACAAAACTGGGATATATTTTTGATCCATGCACTCAGGCGTCTCTGACCACTACAAAAGTAGTGTATTGCTGTCAGCCCATAGGTCTGGTTTTTTTATAACTATTATTATTTGGTTGGGGGAGGTATGTCCCAGCCTTTCAGAGAGGTTACATCCTTGAAATGATGGTGCTTTGATATATCTGAGTAGATATGGTCGGATGCGCCTGCACATTGTCACAATATTTATAATCAGGAACTCAGTGCCTGGAATATCGAGTGGTTGAGTTGCATCTGTGAAGTAGCCATGACAGATTAAACACTTGAGATGGGAGCTTTCATATCACATCCAATTTCTTTATAGCAGATATAATGCTTTTCAATGGAAATAATTTACACCTCCTTCTAAGAGCCAGTAAGTGATGAGGGGGTCAAAAGTGATGAAGTTTCTAGCCAGACACAGCATGTTTCCTCCCCCCACCCCCCTATTTCAAATGTTGAATGAAGAGAACATAAGAGAAGCCAAGCCTGACTCTTCCTAAAATCTATTATCGAGTGTTCACTACTGGTCTTCAGCATTAGTGGATTGGGAAGAGGAGAGAGAGGGAGAGAGAGGAAGTGTTTATTAAATCTGTAGATGAAATACATTTGGGCAGAATAGCTAATATCCTCAGAGACAGAAAGAATATTCAACATTATCTTGATAAGAAAAACAGGCTGAAAATGCCATCATGAAATTTAGTAGAAAGACATTTGTTTTATTCTTGGAAAAAGAAATCAAGTGAGTGTTAATTGGCTCGGGAATAATAGTTTAGAAAAGATCTGAAACTGTAGTTCATTACAACCTGATATGAATTCATTTCCAAAACAACAGATATAACTTTTGGGTGCATTAACGAAAATGCAGTTGTCATTATTATTGTGTTTAATACATTTTACAGTATACAATTGGCTAATTTTGTCGTACAATAGCTCAACCAAATACATTCAATATTCTAACAAAAATAGAGTAAAATAGCACAATGCTTTATCGTTCTTTTTTAAACCAATAAATACTTGAACATGCAAATTCCTCAAATCACCTTGTATATACATATTAAACTGGATCAAACTATTAGAAAATAATCAGCTATAACAAGCTTTTCTTTCTCTGACTTCTCTCACAGTTGTGTGTGTGTGTGTCAGTTTCTTCATTAGGGATATTTGCCAATATTGTTGAATCCAGATCAATCATTCACTGTGTTCCAAACATATGCCATAAGTTGTTTATCAGCCATGGACAAAAACATTAACAGTTGTTTTTACTGCCACAACTTTTTATATGCTTCCTCAAATACTGATAAGTTTAACCTAGGATGCTTTGCAGTATCTTGATTAGTTTTTTTCCTTATTTCAAAAAAATATTTGCCAAAATCTTTGAATTTTTACACATGACTATCCACATAGGTAAATATTCCAATTCAAATATGTGGATAAAGGGTCTAAAATTTCCATTAAATTATAATTTAAAGGAAAAAAATTATAAGATGATGCATCATTGGTATTTAATACCAGGTAAGTTATCTAAGATGTATAAAAGGTATGCCATTGAATGTTGGAAGTGTAAAAGTAAAGAGGGGATTTTTTATCATCTATGGTAGACATGTGATAAAGCAAAAAAAAATTGGAGCATGATTCATATTTTAATACAGAAAATTTTGAAAATGAAGATAAAAATACCAGAAAATTTTCCTTTTGAGTCTCGTGGAAAAAGAACTGGAGGAAAAAAAAAATGGAATTTTATTATTACATATGTTGACAGAAGCAAGACTATTGTATGCACAAAAATGGAAGGACACTTTGATTCCTACCATGGATGAATGGTTGCAGAAGCTGATGAAATTGGCTGAAATGGCAAAAATGACTATTTTGATTAAAGAAAAGAATATAAATGCTTTTGTTTCCACATGGAGACCATATCTGAACTTTGTGCTTGAAGTGGAAAAGAGTGAAACTCGATTTTACTGATTAGACTGATTGATCTTTATAGAAATGGCTTGTTCATATTATTATGAAAAAACAAAAAGTTGTGATTTGATGTTAATGTCTTATTTTACTGCAACAGAGAGAGTCAGAAGTCAGTGCTTCTTTTTCTTTCTTTTAATCCTTCCTCATTTTTCTTCCCCTCCCTCTTCCTCCCCATTGTTTTCCCATTTTCTTTTGTATTTTGTATCTTATAACTCAATAAAAATGTGGATCACCATAGGTAAATATTCCAATTCCACCTTCATTGTGTGATCAATTGGTCTATTTGTAGCATCTCTTAGGTTTTAAGTACCATTTATATAGCAGCTTCATTGAACTTTCCATAATTTTAGGTAATATACGGTTAATTGTGTGGATTTTTGCCCATGCAAGAGTTTAAAATTAGTTCTCCAAACCTTTTACAAATATTCTAGAGTACTTGTGGAAACATCAAGCAAAATATTGAAATATTTGTGCTTCTGGCATATCTGAGTTGGATTTTGAATTAATATAGAAATATTTTTAACAGTGTTGAATTTGGGTGTTAGAGAAGACTCCTGAGAGTGCCATATGATAGTTTAAAAATATATAGATATGGATCACAGAGCAAATCAATCCACTCAAGTCCTAAATGTCTATACTTAAATTGGGATATTTTGGAAATATGTGAAAATCATTTGAAAAATTGATAATGCTGGAAAAATAGAAGGAAAGAGAAGAGGAGGAAGACCACCAGCAAGACTGAATGGACTCAACTACATTAGCAATGAGTACACCATAGAAGACCTGAAGTGCCAGGCTGGAAACAGATCATCCTGGAGAAAATATATATAGTCACTAAGAATTGATACAAGTTGATAGCACATAATCAATCAATAAGATTTAAAATAACATTCCTAAAAATGGTTCAGAGTTTAAAGAGAATAATTCCCCCAGATTTTTGTAGCTTTGTCCACCCATAAAAAGCAGAGGTATATAGCTTTTAGGCATGATAATCTCTGGAAATCACTACAACACTGTTATAGTGTTACTGTATATATAGTGTTATCATTTCTAATTTACTGAGATTTACATGTAGGCCTGTCAAATAGTAAGAGCTCTTGACAAGATTCATTAAGTTTTACATGAACTCTTTAGGGTTGATGATAACAAGAACTATACTGTCAGCAAACAAATTAATGGTCATATGAGCTGCTTTAAAAGCCATTCCTTTAATTTGATGGTGTTCTTTAATCTTTGCAGCCAGGGTTCTACAGCAAAGTCAAAAACTGAACATGGAAAAAGAGATAGTCTTGTCTCTCAGTCAATGTTAGGGCAGGTCTATACTATTTAATCTTTAACTGATTATGTGGCAGCCTGTAAATTTACTCACTTTTAGTGACCCATAGACAGATTTGCTCCAATACAAGTTATAAATTGTTTGTATAAAGTCCCCCTCCCAAATGTATGTGCTTTAACAATGAAAAAGGGAAGACCAACAATTTTACAGAAGGATTTTTTTTTTCATTGTCTAACAAAATGATTGGAAACTTTTTGAATTTTTATTTAATTCGTAGGGGGAAAATCTACTTTCTATATTGGCTCCATTATATCTATTTCTAATGGAACCTGTTTGATCTTCATTGATATATCCAGGAGCTTCCTGAATATCATAACAAAAAATTATGTCTTCATCAGTGATGGTGGATTTCATGTGGAATGAAATGTATGAATGACCTTGAGGAAATAAGTGAAGAATAGCTGCCTAGAAATTAGTCAGAAAAGAAAAGCAAAAGCAGAAGTTAAAGAAATTTAGGAAGTATATGCCCTAATGGATCAAGCACTTACAATTGGAAGTGGGAAGCTTGTACATTCAGATTTGCAAGATTCTGTTACTGTGGCCTTATAATAAAGTACAATTAACTCACCTTGTTGTGTTTCCTGTCTGGTTTACACATAAGACAATGTCTAGAATACTCTACCTGACTCTGTGGTTTCTTCCCCAAACCCCAAAAACTTTAACCTTAGACTATCTACTACTGTGTTTCTCACAAAATAAGGCCGAGCCTTATTTTTTTTTTTTTGACCCCCGAAGAAACAGCTCGGCCGGTAGAAACGGCCTTGGGGCAAGCACAGACACACACTCCCCTTGCCGCGAGGCTGCTTCTACCGGCCGATCGAAGTGGCTGGTGACTGCACTTGGGGAGCTTCCATCACCAGAAAGAGACTGCCTAAAGGCGAGGGGACATGGGCAGCCACTCCTCACCCTGAAGCGGCTGGGGATTCTGCCTTCAAGGGAGCTTTCATCTGCCCATAGAAGCGGCCTCGCGGCAAGGGGAGTGTGTGTATGCACTCGCCCCAAGGCCACTTCTACCGGCCGATCAAAGTGGCTGGTGACTGCACTTGGGGAACTTCCATTGCCCGAAAGAGACTGCCTAAAGGTGAGGGGACATGGGCAGCCATGCCTCACCCTGAAGCGGCTAGGGACTCTGCCTTCAGCGAGCTTCTATCGGCTATCGGGGTATTCTAGCCTAGGCTACCTACAGGGCACTCCTAAAGGCAAGTTTTCTCCCCACCCCCCACCCTTCCCCCCTAGTTCTCTTCATTTCATGTAGTTCTAACGAACAATGTGAGAAATGGTGGGGAAACCCATGGATTAAATAGGCCTAAATTTTGGGGGCGGGCCTTAATTTCACCTCATGCCTAGAAATCATGCTGGGCCTTCCTATTGGTGGAGGCCGTATTGTTGGAGAAACATGGTATTGATCTCACCCCTTTCCTAAGAGGTCTGTAGAGGGTGTTCATAAGCGCACCAACATGCTTACCGTCCCTGTCCTATTGTTTCTTTTTATTTTTCTTATATTCATGTATTCATAACTATGTTTATATTTATACCTATTATCTTATAAGTGATTGACAAATCAAATAAATAAAAATAAATAAAATAAGATCTTTACTGTCTTCTTCTGTTCTCTTGATTCCAATTCTTTAAGGTTCTTTGGCATCTGCTCCAAATTTGGATGGAATATTTTCTCACGAATAAAGGCATTTACATATCCCAAGGTAATGATGTGATGTCCAATTTGGGTCGGTCACCAGTACAGATATGTACTCTTCCATCTTATCTCTACTGAATTACAAATGTCGGTTTGTGACAGTTCTATGGAAGTCTATCAATTTCCCCTGTCTTATTATTTTTTCTTACTCAAACCAATTTTGATAGATATCTGGTTGGATTTCTTTTCGGACATCTATCAGAATTTCCCACTATTTCCCACCTTTCTTCTTGATATAAGAAGACAAAAGATCTAGTGGTAGTATTGCCATCCATCAGGATTTTCCAAACCTGATCTAGAAGGAAGGACAAGCCTTGTCCTTTATCAGTTACAGCAAAATTAAATGAGGAATAAATACATGAAATGTGATATCTGATCTAGGTTTGCTTTTCCAAAGATTAACTAACAAAACCAATGTCTAAAAGGGCATTTAAGTAGCAAAAACAACTAAGCCTCAGCATTCAAAACACTAGGCAATTTGTCATCATCTGTGCTCTTTATAGGTCATTGGAATCCACAAATGCTTTCACCATGATAAATGTGTTAGTCTTTGAGATCTATAAAACTCTTTCTTGTCTTAACAAAAATAATGATGTATTCTGGAAAATGCATTCTAACTATTAAATGTAGCCCTCTGCTGCACTGGGACATTCCACTGAGGATTATGGGGGTGAGGGTTCCTCCTCCATGGCAGTAATGTTGCTCAGATGATGAACAGAACAAAATGGTATTGATATTGTGTGTGTGTGCAGTCTAATCTTCTGTCTGCAAACATCCACAGTTTTGAATCATCCTTCCTTTAAAATCAGAGCTGTGCAGCTTTTAGCTGCTTTTAAATGGCACAGTGGGGCACTTCAAACAGAAAGCAGAGATGAGACAAACCTGTAAGTTTCAGGACAAATGCGTTTTAATGTAGCTTAAAATTAAATTAATTATATGGCATTATCACATTTGAATAATTTGCACGTTGACAGCAACTTTGAGAGGAACAAAAAGATCATATTAAAAACTCGGATATAATCCAGAAGATTGCAAAAGGGTAGAAATTTCCAGTGAGAACCAAGGAAATAATGTGGCTGCTAGGGAGGAGGTGGCTGCCCAAGGCTGATAATTAGCAAGAGTAGCAATGGAAAGCATGGAAGTAAAGTAGTAGCAGAGGATGGGATAATTTATTGTCTGGGATGCTGCTCACAGTAAAAAAAAAATGACAATAAAGGTTATCTTATGAAATAAAGGACTTCTTTGAACACAAAGTGGAACCTGTACAGAAAACAGAACTGGGGACTTTTTAAAGGGCTAATGAAGGGCCTTCACATGGTCAGAAAAAGAAATAAAACAAGTTTTGAGGGGAAAGGTACAAAAGGTGTGGAGTTTGGAATGTAAAGAGGTAAGAAGTTGGCCTAAGGAGTCCCACACATAATGAGACCAATGCTGGAAGCAGTAGCAAAGAAAAAAAAATGGGGTTAGCTTAACAAGGCAAACTAACAGGATAAAAAGAAGTCATGGATTTAAGATGATACAGAAATATTACTCTACAGTGAAGGAGAATGGAAGGAAAACTTTAAAAGGAGGGCAGGATTGTGATTCAGAAGAAATGTAAGAAGACAAAAAGACATTGTAATCCAAGTGTTCAAATTAGGAAATACAGTATTTGTTCAATGCCTGACTGTGTTAGCTGAAAAAGTAGAATGGGACAGGTACAGCCTACAATCAACAAGTCACCAAGAAAGAGATATTTTTTGCATGGCTGAAAACCCTTGCCAAGGCAAGAGTTGGAAGAATTGGACTCTATGGTCTACTTACAGTGTATTTGTGTATGTTCTAGATGGATGACAATTATTTCTTTTTAAGAAAACTGTTGGAAAACCAAAGCTATACAGCAAACCTTCAGACTCCAAGATTCCCATCTATCAAGTTCAGTAATAACTGAACTTTAGTTATTCGTGTGTATTTATTCGTGATTTAATCCTATTATTATTATTATTATTATTATTATTATTATTATTATTATTATTAAATACTCTGTGATTGTGATGTGGTGTTTGGGGCACTGTGCTGGAGTAGCTTTCAAATTTCATTGTATTCGTGGAATGCAATGACAATAAAGGAATTCTATTCTATTCTATTCTATTCTATTCTATTCTATTCTATTCTATTCTATTCTATTCTATTCTATTCTGATTATAGATATGAGCAGCTATTGTTCCATAAAGGTAGAGCTATTCCCATTATTTAATTCTGAGTGTAAGTCAGTGGTGGGATTAAAAAATTTTTTACTACTGGTTCTGTGAGCATGGCTTGGTGGGTGTGGGGTGGCTTTGTTGGGCGTCGCAAGGGAAGGTTACTTCAAAATCCCATTCCCTCCCCACCCCACTCACCTGCTTTCCAGCTCTGTTCTCCTGTGCAGGGCAACAAAAGAAGACCCAACTGATCAGCTGGGACTCGGGAGGCAGAGAACAGATGGGGGCGGAGCCAGTCAGAGGTGGTATTTTCTGGTTCTCTGAACTACTCAAAATTTCCAGTTCTCCAGAACTGATCAGAACCTGCTGAATACCACCTCTGGTGTAAGTAGTTGTGTGTGTGGGCGGGGGGTCCTTGGTGCTCTCTGAGCTTGGTTGCTTTCTTGCGGACACTTCATTACTCAAACTAAGTAATATCATCAGTACTAGTATGTGTTGTCCTGGTTTGGGTAATGAAATGTTCATAAGAACACAACCAAGTTCAGATAGCACCAAGGACCCTTCATTTCAACTGAGCTACAAACATTCTTTAATGTCATGTATCTGCTAATTACAAGTGTGTCTTGATTTGTGGAGGTAAAGGAATCGCCCCCTAGAGTTGATTGAAGAGTTAGTAGCAAGTTGGTTAATGGATTAGACAGATTTATAGGCACTGTATGGAAGTTCTAACTTTCTCAACCTTAGACCTAGTCCTTGTGTAAAATACTGGGCTACCCAAAAAGAACTATGTTGAGAATATCAATGAGAACAGGAGCAGGAGTAATAATTTACAGCAGTACAATCGGAAGGCAGAAGGATAAGAATCACTGCCTGATGCAGTGAAGGAAGTATCCATTTCAAAAGTCATATGTAGAAAGGCCGTGGTGTCATCTGAGGCTACCTAAAAATGATAGCAACCCTTTTGATGTCATTTGATTCATATCAAAATGGGTTGCTTTGATTCATCCACTTTTTCCCTGAAAAATTACAGTATAGCAATTGAAATCATCATCATCATCATCAACATCATCATCATCATCATCATCAAAAGATATTTCTTGAAAAGTAGGCTCTGATATTCATAAATCATTCAATGTTATATTGTACAATACAGTGGGGAAAGGGGATCTGGAGAATACCAGAAGAGCCTTCTGTCTATTGAACGGTAGACTCCATTCAGTTGAATAGAACTAACTGGCAAATAAATTCATAAAACCAAGTTGGGAGAGCTTCTCAATTTCACAACATGCTTTTTCTACAAATTACTATATCAATTTCATGTCTTTTGGATGGAATTGTTTCTTCACAGTTTGGCATTCCTTTCTGGATCCATCGCTGTGAAATGAAAATTATAGTACTATATATTCAAAAATGAGATTTTCAAGAAAAGATGATGCAGTTCTGAAGAAGCTTCTTGGATGACAAGCAAAACATCTTCAAGGAAAAATAAGGTCCAGTTGCCTTTGAAAAAGTACCTCTGGGACAACCGTGATCTAGTTGACTGAGAATCTCCATAGCCTTTTGCCCATATATTTGTTTTCATAAATGGTAGCAGGAGGGTTTATATGGCTGCACCTGCACTTTTAATGTACATTTTATAGGGAAGGCATATAAAAAGGGGTGTCAGAGCTTCTATCTTGTCGTAACAGATAACAGATAATCAGAGTTGGAAGGGACCTTGTAGGTCATTTAGTCCAACCCCTTACACAAGCTCCTGCACCATTTCTGACAGATGGGAGTCCAATCTCTTCTTGAAAGTCTCAAGTGATGGCGCTCCCATCATTTGAGTAATGTGGGAATGGCCATTGTGTCTTTTCCTTTGCCTTCCCTTTGGATGAATGATATATCATTGAAAATATTGGGTGAAAAAATATTGTTTTTCTTCTAAGCCAACCTGACAAACCCTTAGAGCTAAAAAGAGAGAGAGAGAGAGAGAGAGAGAGAGAGAGAGAGCACTGAAACTTAAGTAGTGTTGCTTTTTCAATAATCATAAACGGAAAGTTGAACTTTAACCCTATTGCAGGGGGGGGGGGGGGAAGTTATGTTAAATGTGGTAGCCTCATTTCATCCTTCTAAAACATGACTGTAGCATATCAGTGCTGAATTTTAACTAGTCTTTAGGGACATTTGGTTCAAGTACAGGAGGATTTGGAGGCTACTTTAATATTAATGGAACTTTCTTTTTAAAAACAAACTATTTTACAGTGGTGCCATCTGTAATTTCAGAGATAAGACAATGAAGTTAAATAAAATCAATGGTATATCCAGAGCATATTGATTCCTGTTGGGGATGTGGACTGCACAGCAATTGGATGAGAATAAGCAGCCATTCTCCTTATGTTCATTCAAATGAGAAACATGTATCGGTACTTCAATATGAAGAAAGAGGCACATCTATTTTCTAATATAAAAGCCAAGCACCTTACCCTTGGTGGCTAATAATATGTAGGACTCATGTTTGTACTGAACGCTGGTACACATACTGTGTGTGTGTGAGAGAGAGAGAGAGAGTGAGAATGACTAGTTAAAATGAATGACTAGTTAAAATGAATTTTATAAATATAATAAGGGGAAAAAACAGATGGGAGAAATATTGGAGAAGGAAACCTAGTGCTTACATCTGACCTTGAGGTGAGGCCAAAAGCTTGTGCAGGATATATGCGTGCCTGGGAAGAAAAAACAATCTTAAAATTACCCATCTCATAAAAAGAAAATAAAACTAGAGTGATAGACAAAGAGGAGGACAAGAGAGGCTGAAAAATCATTACAATGTAATTCAGCAATCCCCACCCCCACCTATGAATCACGTTCTAAAACCATATTGAGGATTATTAGGATACTCCAGTCAGTGAATAAAGCCCGTGATTCAATCAGATTGATATTTCTTAAAAACCACAGCTTTTCTCCACCTCCTCTTCCTCCTCACCCCTCTCTCTCCATTGTCTTGAATTCATCCATAAAGAAACCAATCTTCCTCTTTGAAAGAACGTTGTTCTATTGTGTACTTTGCTTCTAATACATTCAGAAACAGCCAATCTCAGTCCTGGGCATGGACAGAAGAGACGTGAGGTCCAAACTTGAGGTACTAATATCACTCTATAAAGCCTTAGTAAGACCACACCTAGAGTACTGCACCTAGTTTTGGTCACCACACTATAAAAAAGTGTTGAGACTCTAGAAAAAGTACAGAGAAGAGCAACCAGGATGATTAGGGGACTGGAGACTAAAACATATGAAGAACGATTACAGGAACTGGACTTTGCTAGTCTAGTGAAGAGAAGGACCAGGGGAGACATGATAGCAGACTTCCAACATTTGAGGGGTGCCACAGGGAGGAAGGGGTCAAGCTATTTTCTAAAGAGCCTGTAGACCAGACAAGGAATAATGGATGGAAACTGAACAAGGAGACATTTAACCTGGAAATAAGGAGAAACTTTCTGACAGTGAGAACAATCAACCAATGGAACAGCTTGCCCTCAGAAGTTGCAAGAGCGCCATCACTTGAGACTTTCAAAAAGAGATTGGACTGCTATTTGTCAGAAATGGTGTAGGGTCTCCCGCTTGGGCGGGGGTTGGACTAGATGACCTACAAGGTCCCTTTCAACTTATCTGTTATCTGTTACTTGCTGAATTCAAAGCAGAAAAAACTGAAAGACCCACCAAAAGCTCTTTTCTTGTGAATGAGGGATTTTTGCAAGTACTATCAAGTATCTAAAAAATCCAGCATTGGCCAGAAATAAAGAACAATTCATGTTTCTTCCCTGGGCCCTGCATATGGGATAAAGGTACATTTTCTTAGAGACAATTATGTTTGAAGAGTGGTCAGCTAAGAAATTATCCTCTGGAGACAAAGAGTCTCCAGGAGAAATAAAAATCACACAATAGATCAGAAATTTCAGCAAGACCATTGGAACAGTTTGCGTGACACAACGTGAGGCATCGTTTGGTGGAACGTAGGATCCAAACTGATGAACGTTTGTCAGAAAGAAAGCCCTAAGGGTAGGACAGACTGTGTAGATCTACGTCAGTCCCTGTGTGATACCTTCCAGCAGCATGTGCAGCTATCAACAATCTTGAAACCCAGCAGGTTCTGCTGAAAGGCACTCATGAAATGAATTGCTGCTATCAATCATGGATTGCTCACATGGTCTTGCCATTAATTCAATCGCAATTTTGGAAAGCAAAACTAGTTGTTGAGATGCAAATGGAACAGAGAGCTCTTAAACATGGGGTTCTGCTGCTCCTTCAGCCGCTTAGGAGCTCCATGGTTATACCTAGGAATGGAATGTAGAAGAAACTGTAAACTATAAGTCATTCCCAACCAATTAAGTGGATACAGATTGGCCTGCCCATTAAAAAAAATAGATCTGAAGGAAAATCTCATTATACTGCAGAAAGGAAGAAGCTACTGGTCTCCTGTATAGTTGCAGTCTGGCAATAGAATAGAATAGAATAGAATAGAATAGAATAGAATAGAATAGAATAGAATAGAATAGAATAGAATAGAATAGAATAGAATTCTTTATTGGCCAAGTGTGATTGGACACACAAGGAATTTGTCTTCGGTGCGTATGCTCTCAGTGTACATAAAAAAATACATTCATCAAGAATCATAAGGTACATAAAAATAGATAAGATTCAACACTTAGTGATAGTGTTACTAAACACTATCACATGGGTAAGCAGAGGCTTCAGAACAGACTTGAGAGGGTATGCAGCAGACAGTAGCATGAAGGCAAGGGTCTTCAAACTTGGCAAGTTTAAGACTTGTGGACTTCAACTCCCAGAATTCCTGAGCTAACATGACTGGAGGAGGAATTCTGGGAGTTGAAGTCCACAAGTCTTAAAGCTGTCAAGTTTGAAGACCCCTGCACTAAGGTATCGAAGATATGGTTTTTATTGGTTGAGGGCCACTCCCCCCACCAAATCTGGCGAGACAATGTAGGAGATGACAATGCTGAACCTGAGGGCAGGGTCAAATGCATCATCAGTCTGGAATACCTATGCCCCCAACAGAGACCTAAGTCCAGCTCCCCCTTTGAAGTCCGTTGATTCTTATCTGGCACCAATTTGCCTTGGCCATTGGTAGATCACATTCTTGTGTATAGGCTGCATGGGATAAACTCAAAGTGCTTTCTAAACTATATCCTGGATCCTAGTTTCTTGTGCCTGATAGGCAGGACCCTTTTCAGGGCCCCAGAAGGTAAGGTAGGTTGAAAGGTGAAATGCATAAGATATAAGGCTATGCATGTTTCCTCTCCAACCCTCACCCCCACCCCTCAAATGGCCCTTGTACATTCTGGGAACATAAAAGAGGTGCTACTGATAGCACTTTTTCAGCCTGTAAAAGATGATGGGGCAAGGGTGGATCTGGCCAGCTTGACATCACTCATGTCAGGGGCACCTGTGGTGGCCCAGGTAGTGCTGGGGGGATCCATTGTCTCCAGTGGAGGAAGGCGAGACCAGGGAGAGCATCAAATCCTTGTCCTCCTGAGGACCCTCGCCGTCCCTCTCAGGCCAGGTGGAGGATCCCCAGACAGCAGCACAGGTGTCCAGAGCCCTCAGCAGCGGAGGGCAAGCACCCTCAAGCTCCCAGGGCACCAGCACCTCACATCCCAGCCCAGCCCAACCCCACTTCCCCGAGGGGGTGCCCAGCTGCGTTTACCTGCTCCTCAAGGCTACTGCTGCTGTTCTCATTCTCCTTGGCTGGGTTGCTCATGATCTACAGGAGGCCCACTCCTTCTCCACACAAGGAGACCTGGCTTTGTAACTAAAGCATCCTCAGTGATAGGATGGGAGACCACCAGGAGAGGTCAGGAGCAGGAGACAAGGAGATGGCAAAAGGGCAGCAGGGCTGCTGGTGGGCAAGTGCTAAACATGCTAAACCTTCCTTCCTTCTCTTCTTCTTCCCTCCTTCTTTCCTTCATTTTCCTTCCTTGCTCTCTTCCCATCTTTCCTTCTTTGTCTTTGTCTTTCCTCTTTCCCTTTCTCCTTTCCTGTCCCTTCTAGGATGCTCAATTGCAAAAGGGGAAAGATTTCTCCTTTTGTTTTGTTTTGCTTTTAGTTTGTTTTGCTAGCCCTCTGCCAGCGAAAATGGAGCTCGGGGGAGTTTTCAGCTGCAATGGCCTCCTGCAGCTCCCTGTCAGCTAAAACGGAGCCCGTTTTCATTGGCAGGAGGCCGTTGCAGTAAAAAACAGAGCCTGGGAGGGCCTTGTGTGGACCACCCCAAGCTCCGTTTTCTCTGGCAGAGGCACTGTGGGCTGGTCCTTCACTGTTTTCAGGGCAGCCCTGCAGTCCACGTCTAAGCACCCCATGGGTCAGATCCAGTGGTGGTATTCAACTAAAGTTGCCACCAGTTCGGTGGGCGTGGCTTGGTGGCCGCATTTTGTGTTCACACTTTGCGTGCATGTGCTCGCCAAACACGCACTTTGAGCAGGCGCAGAGGCATTCTAACTTGCCTCCTGCAAGCCTGCACGATGCTGGTCACTGCAGCAGTTGCCGCGCGGCGCTATTCTGCACCGCGCAAAGCAGCTGCACTTTGAATTCTGGCCATAAAAGTGAGTATGGGAGCCCAGGCAGACAGGTGGGCCAAACACAGAGCAGCAAAGAGAACTGGTTCGGTCTCCACTGCTCATCGCCACTACCGGCTCTCCAGAATCAGACAGAACCGGTCAAATACCACCACTGGCCAGATCTGGCCTTGCATTTGACAGCCCTGGCTTAGAGAGTGTGTAAAGCACTATGAAGTAATATTTAAGTCTAAGTGCTATTGCTATTGTTACTGCTATTCTCAAGGATAGTATGGTGTTATGTCTCACCTGTATCCACGGGTGAGAATCCAAAGTTTCAGAGTTCAAATATTCAAGCAAACAAAACCAGACCCAAAAGAGTTAACTGCCTCTGCTTTCACAGTCCTTGGCAGTCTTCCTGGAATCTGTCTGGCAAGTCTGAACTGTCCATAAATCACGATGACGCTTCAAACGTATTCTTCCGAATCCAAAAAGCACTTTGCTCCAAGCAAAGATTGAGAGCCAGCATGCCTCCTTAAATCCCCTGGAGGGGCGTGTCAGTCTCTCTAATTAATCCCTGGCTTGACGTCCCCTTTCAGATTGTGACTGACGTTTCAATCTTCTTCTAGTCCTAGCATCAAGCCAACATCCGTCAGTCTCTTCCTCACTCGAAGTCTCTGACTCATTCTGTGGATCAGCTGCTGACATCCGAGGCATGAAAGGTTCTGGAGACGACCTTCTCTCCGACACTCTCTCATCCTCCTGGCTCACATCTGTGTCCTCTGATACCTCAGACTCCACATTCACAGCAGGCTCAAACCTTCCGTCTTCAGATGCATCAGATTCAAAAGTCCTAGCAGGGTCAATCCTTCCAGTCACAACAGTATGGTATGTAGATTCTATAAATTTCAAGAAGCAAACAGTGATGATCTCCCCAATTAAACCAAGGCTTCACCAATAAAATTAGTATCTTGAGCTGAAGAAGCTTCTTGGATGAGAAGCAAAACGTCTTCAAAAAACAAACAAACTAGAAAGTCCAGTTGCCTTTTGAAAAAAACCTCTGGAACACCTGATTATGACTTTGAAGATATCATCTGTACTTACAATTATTTCTCACTTATCGGTGTGTATCTAGTCCAACTGAATATTCCTCTTTTCATAACTGGAAAAAAGATTGGAACAAGATTTGTGCACATTGCTGGATGAGAAGAAAGAAATATGTTATTTTTCTCCTAAGGAATTAAAAGCTTGCAGAAAAAGGCAACAAATACTTCTTGTCTAGTTACAAATGAATTGTCCTTTTTTCTGAAATGGAAGGTTGAATGTTTTGTCACTGACAAAAAAATTCTTTCTAAGCAGTGCTTGCAATACTTAGAAAATCCAATTAAACTGAACCCACCTATAGTTGCATTTTGTACTTCTCTCAATTACTTGGTAGAGTTTGTTTTTAAAAACACAGAAATATATTTTGAAAATATTTAATGGAGATTATATGTTTTTAAATAAAATCTTCATATGTTGAGAATTTCTATACTTAAAAAGATTTTTTTTATCAAGCATGAAGTGGGAGGTGCCTCTAGAGGAGAGAAGTGAAGTAAGAGTAAGGCAGAAATAGAAAGGGATGATATGTTATCAATAAAACACACAGAATGCCAAATGAGAAGTCCTTGATGCTCTCTGAGTTTGGTGATTTGCTTGCAGACATTTTATTACCCAACTAGGTAACATAATCAATCCTAGTGAGTGTGTGGTTTGCTCCAGTGGTGGGATTCAAAAGAATTTACTACCAGTTCTGTGAGCGTGGCTTAGTGGGCGGGTGGTGTGACTTTGTGGGCGTGGCTTTGTGGGCGTGGCAGGGGAAGGATACTGTAAAATCTCCATTCCCTCCCCACCCCACTAACCTGCTTTCCAGCTCTGTTCTCCTGTGCAGGGCAACAAAAGAAGATAGCCGATCAGCTGGGACTTGGGAGGCAGAGAATAGATGGGGATGGGGCCAGTCAGAGGTGGTATTTGCCGGTTCTCCAAACTATTCAAAATTTCCGCTACCGGTTCTCCAGAACTAGTCTGAACCTACTGAATACTACCTCTGGTTTGCTCCTTGTTTATAGCAGTAGCTTGCCATATTGCAAGCAAACAGCCAAGCTCAGAGAGCACAAGGTCTCCAGAAATCGATTTATCCTTTCCCTAGAAGAAAGTTTGGATCATTTTTGGAAAAGCTGGTCCTGCTTTTGTCTTCAGATCATATAAATCTTTTGCCTTTTGGAAGCGGGGGAGTGGGAGACCTAAATAGTTTATTTTCTTGAGACTGAGCAGTTCTCTGCATTGAGCGCTGACAGCCTCATCTTGAAATACTTGCCAATGTAGCAGTGGAATTGCAATCATTATTTCTAAACTGCATACAGCCAAGAAGGGAAGATTATTTTAACAGTATGTGGGAGATACATTTTGCCTGATAAAAAACTGTCTTTTGTCAAGTTTCTTCATTGGTTGGTAATTAACACATCACTATAAATAGCAAGGCTTGATCTGTAAAAATAAAATAAATACTGTACTATCAGGGAACCATGGAAACTCAATTGAATGCAGCCTACAATCAATACTGTGGCTTTCCCCTTTGCATTGGGGAAAGTGCAGCTGTTCTCTGGGTGAGGAGAAAAATTAAAGACTTCTGACTTCAAAGTTTGTATAAAAGAGGCGGATTGCTGAGAAAAGCAATGGCAACAAAGGAAGGAAACAGATTAACCTGTTCAGTCTGAAAGTGTGTGCGTGTGTGTGTTTATGTAAAATCAATTCCTGGATTGGGAAGCTCTGCTCATAGTGTTGCATGTCCTCATGGTCTCCCATCTGCATTACTGCAATGCATTCTACATGGGGCTGCTCTTGAAGAGTGGAAACATTTGGAATCTTCATCTGGTGCAGAAGGTAGCTACCCAGGTAGTAAATTATGTTGGATAGCCAACACATGTAACACCACTTCTTTATGAGCTGTACTGGTTGCCAGTGTGTTTCCAGGTTCTGTTCAAAACACTGTCATCATCTACAAAGACTTTCATGGCTTGGGACTGTAACCTGAGGGCCTCTCTTCTTCCAGTTTTTCCACCAATCCCATTTGGCCAGCATGCATGGTTGGAAAGTTGGTTGGCAGGGACTAGGAGAATTGACCCTGTTGGTTTTTCTTAAGCCCTTGAAGGCCTGGTAATGTGGCTGGATCTCAGGTCTTGAGTCTGTTATGGGGCCTGTTTCCTGGTTATTGTCAACTAAAAAATACTTCTTTGGTCTTTTTAGTTGCCAGCAGAAGAGGAGTGGAGGAAAGCAGTGCATCCCTTAAATGTTTCAGATAATCGCTCTGGCAACCGAAGCTTCTGGCGCACAAAATTATTCCTGGAGAGCATGATTAATGACTCTTGGCTATGGATGTGTCTCATTGGAGAATATACATGGGGGAAAGACTAGGATCAAGGGTGAAATGAATGATGTGTCAGAGTCAGCTGCAACTGGGAAAATGCTGACATGTCAACTCCCAATAAATCAATCTTTTTTCCTCTGAGAGATGTGGCTAGAGACTTATAATTTGAATGAGGGTGCATGTTGGAGTCCTGACAGTTGCATTGTTATTAAAGGTTATAATTTCTCTTGGGAGAGAGGGAGAGGGAGACAGAGAGATTTGTACTTGGTTTTAATTGATTTTAGGATTGTTCACTACCCAGAGTCACTTGTCTGTGGTGGAAGGCTATAGAAATTGAATAAATAAAATAGAAGTCAGTTCTGATGCTGGTCTACATAAATATAAGTCAGTTCTGCAGATACATTCCGTCGAAAATTACCCATGTTGTTCTTATATTCAAAATCATGTAAAACTGTGTAAATGTCTTCTCTTCAACCATACAAGATTAGGTTTTCTGTTATCCTGATGTTTCAAAAGATGGCAAAAACAGACCTCTTTAGGAGAATGTTTGATCTTATTTGATGGCAGTTATGGGTTGAATATACAGCATGATTAAATGATTTTGATATATGATTTTGTGTCTTATTAGTTGGTTTCACAGATGAATATAACAACATATATTATTTCTATATTGTGAGCTATATAGAATCAGAATAGAAGGCATATTCATTTTGATAAATTAATTAAATAATTACTATCTGAGACCAGTTGTTGCTTACAATGGCTTTTTTCGAACCAAATTGCAACAATTCTATGATGAAATGGAGCATACTAGGGAGGGTCTCTTAGCTACAGGAGCTAATGTGAACCAAAAGTGAGGGTCCTGTTGTCTGTTTTGGGGAGAGGTGGAATATCTTTTGATATCAGATGCCAGCAGTGAGATAACCTGGAATAAAATGGGCAATCAAAACCAACAGTAGCTGCTTTTCTATTTGTCTTTCTGCCATTCCTTCAATTCCTTCAGCAAGAGCTAGTTTACTTTTGTTAAACACTTGTGTGTGAATTGATCCTGTGCAATGGACTTCCTTGTCTCTTCTTTCCACAATATTCCTCCTTTCCCATTCTCAGAATTTTGATTACTTACATGAAATGGAAGAAGAAAATAGATTTACTAAAAATGGGGCACAGCAAATCTTCATTCAAGCATCCTGTTAGCTAGGTGCCAACCCTGTTCTGCAATTTGAGATCCAGTCTAGAGAAATTAGTCATGGATCATTCTTCACTGCCTTTTTACCCAAACGTTATCTGTCAATTATGAAGAAGACATATAGGATAGAGGAACTGACAGAATTTGCATGGTATACTCAGCTACATCAATAGCTGAGTAAACTAGCAGTGCCATTCACACTACATGCAAAGCTTGTTAAGTTTTATCCTTCATTGTTTTTCTGTAGCTTAACTGCATACACAAATCTGCCTGATTTATTTATTATTCAGAGCATCGGATGAATCTCCAAATTCAATTTATTCAGCAATCAAGTTATGCCTGTACTTCAATTGCTATGGTTCAGTCTAAGACATGCACCATGCACTAAATAAATAAAGAAGTTTAAAAGCATGGAAAATATTTGCAACATCAATTCTCAACATGCATTTCTTTTTATGTGTTGTCTTATTTGAGGATGAAGATGACAAATTTTGCAACCATTTAATTTAAGTAAATGGACCCTCAGATTTAATTACAGCGGTGGAAAACAAATCGTTCAGTTGTACATTAAGCCAATGCCCTAGCTAAGCTAATAGGTACTATACAATTTCATATCTGTTCTATTCAGTTGTGAGAAATTGTCAGCAGTTCAAAATGCCTAGAAAAGTACTCCTACTGAGAGAGACCATTGGTTTAATTGGTTCTCCTCATCAGTTAAAAACTATGAATGAGGAAAAATCTCTACATAATTAATGAACTGAACACATTTAATCAGTTAATGGCTGTGAGAATTTTAAAATTAGTTGCAGCCTTGCATTTGTTTGTCAAAATGTTCTTATCTTGGAGACGTTACAATAATAGGTTGGTGCTAAGATGATGAACACGTAGTTTAAACGTAGTTTAAAGGCACAGTCTATGAGAGTCTTTACTTCCATAAACCTTACAAATATGGACAGATAAGGAAATGGCAAAAAAGCCCATAATTATTTTTTTATTTGCTGGTGCAGAATTTTAAAAAAAATGGTGCCTTTTTGTGCAAAAGCAATACAGAACATAAACTCTTCAACTAACTATACAGACTACTTAGTATTGCCTGACTTTACTCTGCCTGGCAGTTATCCAGAATGTTAAACCAAAATCTTTCTTGCTTGTCTGAAATGTCGTACATTGAACCATGGGCAGTTATACATAAGCAGTTATTCAACCACTGAACCGTAATAGATTAATCAAAGCTCTGATGTGATATATTAATAGCAAATATAGCCATTGGCATTCATACACTTAAAGTCCTTCACACTGAATGTTCACACTGTATATAATAGTTATATTTCTGCCATCTATGGTGAATACTCTAGCACAGTGTGTCAAACTCAATTTCATTGAGGGCCGCATCAGGGTTGTGTTTGACCTCAGGAAGGCCGGAGGGAGATCGCCAGGGTGGGTGTGGTGAGCATGACATCACTTGTGTCAGGGGGGGCACCTGTGGTGGCCAGTGAAAACATACTCCTGAGCTCTGTTTTTGGCTGGGACAGCCTCCTGCAACCCTCTGGTAGTGAAAGCAGAGCTTGGCGGGGGCATGCACGACCCTCACAAGCTCCATTTTTGCTGGCAGAGGCACCACGGGCCAGTCCTTTGCTATTTCTAGGGCAACCCCCATGGGCCAAATTTAAGCACCTCGCCAGCTGGATCTGGTCCCCGGGCCTTAAGTTTGACACTCCTGTTCTACCACATATTTACTGTCAGTCAGTGGTACCTCGGTTTCAATCCATATTCCTTAGGCGACTAAGAGCTTAGAATAGGCAGGGAGATTATCTTAAAACCCACCATTTTTGCTAGACAGAGAAATGTTTGTTTGTTTTAAATGAAGTAGAAGATGAGAGGAAAGGCTGAGGAGAAAATTGGGTTTATTTCATCTCCCCAGAAGCCTCAGAATTGTCCGACTAGAATCCCAGGCATTTAGAGGGAAAGTTCAGGAATAGTTGAGGGGAGAAAAGTTTCATAAAACATGGTTTTCTGAAATTATAGTTAAAATTTAGCTAAGAATGCATAATTTTTTTATGTTTACTATGTGAGTTTAAGCCTAACATTTATTTTCTCTGCACAAGATCTGTAACCATGTACAAGTTTGCTTCTTTTTACAATTTGCTTTCTTTGTGAAATCTGGGAGGACTGTTAAATGTGGCTGATTAAAATAT
The DNA here is from genome assembly GCF_900518735.1 of Pseudonaja textilis. The sequence goes on from NW_020769349.1 coordinate 119,943, forward strand.
TCTCATGAGTAAGTATTGATGCTTTTGAACTTTGGCGTTGGAGAAGACTCTTGAGATGGCCAAGAAAATAAATAAATGGATTATCAAACAAATCAACCCAAAGTTCTCACTTGAAGCACAAATGAGCCATTCTAATTATCTTAATTGGATGCATTAAGTGAAGACCCAGTTCCTTAAAGTTCGAATGCTGAGAAAGGTGAAAGGAAAAAGAGGACAACAAGTGGAAAGTGTATGGACTTAATTACAGTGCTGATGAGTGTATTATTGGAAGACCTAAAGGATCAAATTGAGGACAGATCATCGTGGAGAAAATTCATGGAGGAAATCTATGTGTTCACTAAAAGTCAACATTGACTTGATGGCACATAATCAATCAAGCAATCAACCCTGCCAGTATACTATATTCGAATAAGACATCAAAGACTGTACAGTACTGATAAGATTGAGATTGCAGCTATCACAGATGGAGAATGACTTAGTTAACCTTCCAGTCAGCTATTTCATGACACAGCTGATCAAGTGAGTTAAATTAACAGGTAGAGTTAATTGACTGCTCCATGGGCCCAGTTTTCATTTTTCTCCAGCAGGAAGGGTAAATTATGAAAGAAGCACCGGCTCCATTTTGTGTGTACATCATGCGATGGCACAGAAAGCTTCCATCATGACAGCGCAAAGCTGTCCTGTCATTTTGAAGAATGCTATAAATCTTATCAATTACTGTGCCCATTCATACAACTCCTAGAGTTGAGGTGAGAACATACTGATATAATTCATACAATAAATCAGTCCATATTGAATCAGTCCATTTCTCAGTTTGCAGGATATAATTAATTGTTAGTAACAAAATGAGCTGGATCTGCACAACATACAAAGCCCACAAAGCAACTGAACAAAATTAATGAAGCTCACAATGTTATGCAAATGCAACTACTAAGTTAAGCATTTGTGTGAAGATATTCTTGTAGTTACAAACTGGAGAAACAAATCCCCAGTGTTTGTCCATGCTTTTCCTATTTTTGCTCCTGGAAAACTGGATATACCTTTCCTCTTTATACAAAGGAAATTTTGTCTTCTGGGTATTTTAGCATTCTGGAAGGATCATTTACAGATAAATTCATAATCTGAAAAATTGCCACTCCCTTTTAAGTGATGTATAAAACATTTCTTAATATTTCCTTCAAATGCAAAAACAATCCTTAAAACTTAATTAAATTGAATCAAAATGAAATTAAAACATTAACTTTGCTTTCATTAAAATGGTGAAAGAAATGCATAAAGGAAAAGTATGCTTTTCCGTCATCCAAAAATCAGCTAAGGTAGCAAAAAGAACCAGCTCTAAAATCACTCTTGACATTTTAAGAACATTTGTAAGTTTTTAAAAGTGCAAACTTAAGTTTGAAGCAGGCTTCTCTAATTAAATAATGTTTGATCTTTTATGTCTCTAATAATTTGAATAATCCTTTTTAAAGCTATTCACCTTCAAGCAAAGGAAATATGAATTGTATTCTGCTTCCAAATATTTCATTTTATAAATTATTCCTTCATTTGTCTCTTGTTTTCCTAGTGCTCTCTTCAAAAATATAAACAAGCATATTTTCTTTGCTGATTACAAATATTTTACCACATAAGTGCCATCTATTCTGTTACATTTCTTCAATTGTGATAGCTCTGTGAGAGACAGAGCATTTTCCACAAGGAGCTTTTATAGTAAAGGTAAAGATAAAGGTTCCCTCACACATACATGTGCCGACTCTAGGAGGTGGTGCTTATCTCCGTTTCTAAGCTGAAGAGCCAGTGCTGTCTGATGGTGGTTCCATGTCATGTGGCTGGCTGGCATGACTAAATGCCGAAGGCTCATGGAATGCTGTTACCTTCCCACCTACTTTTCTACTTGCATTTTTACATGCTTTTGAACTGCTAGGATGGCAGAAGCTGGGACAAGTAACGGGACCTCACTCTGTTACATGGCGTAGGGATTTGAACTGCCGAACTGCTGACGTTTCTGATCGACAAGCTCAGTGTCTTAGCCACTGAGTCACTGTGCCCCCTTTTATAGTACCTATGCAGATTTGATAGCCGCTCCAAATTTCTAAGATCCCAAAATCTTATTGCTACCTGTGTGATATAGAGTGAAGTTAGTATTTTCTTTTGCTTTGAAACAATGCAGCACCTGGGAGTTAGTGGGCCACCTATTCCATCCCTGTTCCCTTTTGAAAGAGATTTTCTGCTCAGATACTTGAGTTTCAGCTGTATTAAGTCCTTCTTTGGGAATGGAATGGTGATTTGAAATGTTCATAATGCAAACAGAAGAGGGTTTTTCCTCGAGTGTTTCTAAGAGTTTCACAAGAAGTTTGCCAATAATCTCTTCATTTGTAACAGATTACTTGTTTAGATAGAAATATTAAATGGATACAAACTCTAAAATTTAAAAAAAATCACTTGAAATATAGGATCAGTCTGCAAACTTTCAAGGAACATTGGTGAGGTTCCTGTTTATTTGAGAGACACTGTTTGAGGAACCACATGGTAAAATGGGTGGCAAACATATTTAATAATAAATAAACCTGATGTTCTATAGAACCTATCTGAGTGTCACCTGAACTGTGAGATAGGTGACAAATAAATTTGATAAATAAATTAATGTCTTAAAAAATTGCATGAAAATAGACCAAAATTGTTTGAATAAATTAAGAGTTCAATGTCTTGCAGGAATACAGACTGTAGCACACTGTATAATCCAGGCTGCTATTTTAAACCATTAATATGATTAGGATACAGGCAGCATGTTGCACAAATATAATAGCTTTTTGATCTAGGTTTAGGGCTCCAGCATGTTGTATTAACACAGCCTATGTACACGAGTCAAAAAGAGGGCTGTGAAAATATTTACAGACCCCTCACATCCTGGACATAAACTCTTTCAACTCCTACCCTCAAAACAACGCTATAAAGCACTGCACACCAGAACAACTAGACACAAGGACAGTTTTCCCCTGAATGCCATTACTCTGCTAAACAAATAATTCCCTCAATACTGTTCAACTATTTACAAAGTCTGCACTACTATTACTATTAATCTTCTCATCAATCCTTATCACCCATCCGTTCCCACTTGTGACTGTATGACTGTAACTTTGTTGCTTGAATTCTTATGATTTATATTGATTGTTTCCTAGTATGATTTGATTGGTTATGACTATGACTATCATTAAATGTTGTACTTATGATTCTTGACTCTTGATGAATGTATGCCTCTTTGTTGGCCACATTTTATGGAATTCAATGAAATTGTCAGCAAATTGTCAGTATTTCATTCATCCTGGCATATCAGACTTGCATTCTAAAAGTTTTTGCTGCTTGGTGCCTTGTGTGATCTAGTTTTCTAAATCCCTCCTAGATCAGCTTGAATCAAAATTGATATTCTCCATTAAGGAAAAACTTTTGCAAAATGAAACTACCCAAATATAATCATAGCTTGCCTAAATAAGAAATTCCTATGTTAAGAAAATATAGCTTTTGAATTATTAGCTGTACAGTATTTCAACACTAGAACTGAATTATGCGGGGAAAAAGTCATAGAGATTTAAACAGAATATTAGAAAAGAACAATGTTTAAATATTAATTTATGGGAAAGGAGGAATTGTCTTGTAACCCCTTGAAATGAGTGTGTTTATTCACAGTTCGGTGTTAACAAATAAATGCTATGTAACCTAAAAAACATATATTATGAAGATATATAACATGTTTGAAGCAGGTAGGGAAGAAAGGGGGGGGGAAATACAGTATAAATATATTAGTGGGTCCCAAGTCTTCTTTGACTTGCCATCCATCTTATGGAATATCCTTCCCCCCACCAAAATTGGACTGGTCTCTCTTGATCCCTTTTGATATTCTGAAAGGCCATTAGGATCTGATTATATGACCAGGTATGGAGCTTCCTTAGAATTGGACATTTGTCAAGATGGCTCCATTGTTGAGGAAGCCATTTTTAAAATTCTCTCTTCGGCTATGGTTTGATATATTTGGATTTGCTGTTTTTATACCTTAGGGTTTTTTTTTATCTAATGCTGTGGGCTATCCAGATCGCTAGTGAAGTGATGGCTTTATAAATATTATTAATAAATAAAATGAATAAAATATAGTAATACATTTGAGCTGAAAAATCCATGTGAGCACTGGAAGGCAACAGAGAGACGCTGGAAAACTGTTTGCTCCACCTATGCATTAAGAGTTGGTTAACATCTGTAAAACAGTATTACAGAGTCAGTTTGATTTAGAGAGCCAGTTTGGTGTAGTGATGAAGATACCAGACTAGAAAGCAGGAGACTGAGTTCGGTTCAAACTTCGGAATGAAACAGTGATGAGATTGAAAAAATTTTTACTACTGGTTCTATGGGCATGGTTTGGTGGGCATGGCAGGATACTGCAAAATTTCCATTCCCACCCCACTTCTGGGGGAAGGTTACTGCAAAATCTCATTCCCTCCCCACCCCAATAACCTGCTTTCCAGCTCTGTTCTCCTCTGCAGGGCAACAAAAGAAGACCCAGCCAATCAGCTGAGACTTGGGAGGCAGAGAATAGCTGGGGGCAGGGCCAATCAGAGATGGTATTTGCTGGTTCTCTGAATTCCTCAAAATTTCTGCTTCCGGTTCTCCAGAACTGGTCAGACCCTGCTGAATACCACCTCTGGAATGAAAGCCAGATGAGCCAGATGAGCTCTCTCTCAGCTGATCAAACCTCACAGGGCTGTTGTTGTGGAGAAAATAGGATATTATGTATGTTCCTTTCCTTGAGTTACTTCTACTAATAATAAAGGCAGAATAAAAAAATGAAAATAAAAATGTGATCAAAAACCTTGTCCTTTATTATTGCTGTGAGAAGAGAGTTTATAAATGAAGTAACTAAATAAACCCTATTTAATTTCTGAGAAACAGATTTTAAAAATCCTGCAACAATCATACTAAATCTACCAATGGATTCCACATCAACTGTTTCATAAATAGGTTGCCTTCATGATTTCTTTTCTCAAGAACATGTCAGTGAGTGGTTTTGGTTTTTCATTTTTGGTTGAGATTTACCAAAAAGTGTTTTATTTTCAACCCCTTAAAATGTACTGTGGGTTAGATGATTTTCTGAATTATTATAGGCGGAATGCAATTTGGTCAAACCTAGAATATTATAGCTGTTCCAGGTTTTGCCAAAACAAAATCCATATGAGTCTTATAAAGCAAATAATGTAAGTATCAACTCGTAAAGTATTAATATGCCTGCTTTTGAGTTGCCATAAGCAGTGTGGGGGGGCGGAACCAGAAGTACAACCCATGCTTATCTTACAAAGATTGTAGCTAGACTACCTGATCTTCTGCCCACAAAAATCCTTCACTTGAGAATGTGATTGATGACGCCTAGCCCGTGAATGTGCTTCATTGGAGAATCTGATTGATGACAAACCGAGGGGGAGGGGGAAAACAGGGTCACAGATGACCATAAATCACATCAGAGTTGGCTTCAATTGGGATAAGGCCAACATGTTGCTCCTAATAAATCTTTTGGATTCTTTTGAAGCTTGGCTCAAGCCTCATGATTTAATTAGGGCAATCACCGGAACCTTGACAGTAAGGTTGGTAAGTCTTGTTTCTTTCTCTTCCTCTCTGCATATCTCATGCACTAGCCCAGGGGTGTCAAACTCAATTTCATCGAGGGCCATATCAGGACTGTGTTTGGCCTCTGGAGGGTGGGGTGGGCATAGCAGGGTGGCAGTGGCAATGTCACTCATGTTGGGGGCACCTGTGGTGGCCAAAAGCTAAAGTAGGACTTCTCTCAGACCCTCCCTCACTCTCATTATAATCTCTTTCTTTCTTTCTTTCTTTCTTTCTTTCTTTCTTTCTTTCTTTCTTTCTTTCTTTCTTTCTTTCTTTCTTTCTCTTCCTTCCTTCCTTTCTTTGAAAAGGACAGCCTCCTACAGCCCTCTGCCAGTGAAAATGGAGCTCGAGGGCTCCCCGGCCCCATTTTCAGCCATGATGGTCTCCTGAAACCCTTTGCTAATGAAAAGGGGGCTTGAGGGGCACACATGCCTCCCAAAGTTCTGTTTTCACTAGCAGAGGGCTGCAAGAGGCTGGTGCTTTGCTTTTCCAAGAAGGCCCCACAGGCCAAATCTAAGCATTCCATGGACCAGATCCAGCCCATGGGGCTTGAGTTTGACACCCTTGCACTAGCCCAACATCTTCCATTGCCTGTATGCTCTTAGCTGCCTTTTAATGGAATGTGTGGATCACCTTGTAGAATAAGGAAAAGAGATGCTCCATAGGAAACAGATAAGAGAGGCAGGAGTCCCCAGTGGCCCAACAATCAGAGAAATAAACTTAGGAAGGACCCACACTAATGGATCAAGCAATTAAAACTGACAGCGGGAAGTTTATGTTTCAGACTTGAAAGATGCTGTTAATGTAGATTCTGTTAATGTAGGAGAATTAGTTCATTTAGTTCATCTGCTGTCTGATTATCTGGGGGGGCTGACATTTACACAGCTGCCCTTGGGTCCAACCACAGCTTCTCCAATCAGCTGTTCACTGCATACTGAGAAGGTTGACTAGGGGAGCCAAAGGGATAGTAGCACAAACTGAGTGTAATCTCAAACATTCTATCCAAGAGGAACAACTTCATCTTAGCTTCAGCTCTCCTTGAATGGCATAGTCAAACTGATCCAACCAGTGGACACTACAGTAGAAAGGCAGGATGGTCAGTTCCATGCTTCATACAAAAACAAATTGTCATCTTCCATTAGCCACTAATACCTTGAATTCAAGTACTGCATATCAAACCTGCCCACTCACTCCATCTTAGGAAATTGGGGGTAGTAAATGACCCCATCATTTTTCTTTCTTCCCCATTCTCAAAGGCCAGGAGGAAACATTCATGATTATTTCCTTTCCTTTCCATCAATAAATACTGGAAGAGACAAAAACAGAATGTTTTTTTTAACTTTCCAGAAAATCTTATTGGAGCTTTGAAATTGTATGATTTCCCTAGAAACCCCTTGAACAACGTGATCTGCTGAAGTGCTAAAAATGCATAAATAAATCCTCTATCACAGAAATCCATTTGATGTTTTAAAGAAACTGAAACGCTCACCTCTCTGAACTGGAGGTACAGACATGAACCATCACTAATAAGCCCTCAAGCTAGCAACATTTGTATGAACTCTCAATTCAGTAATCAAGGCTCAATAACCAACTCATGCTCTTCATTATAACATGCAATTCAACTCAAATTGCTTTGTGCACCTAAGAGCAATATTTCAGACCCAAACTGAAAATAAAGGCTTGTGATTATTGTAGACATCTGCCTGGCAGGCACAGCTGAAATCATGTCCAATTCAAAATTTAACAACCAATGTGGGTCACATAAAAAGTTAATCTTCACTAGAAGCCAGTTTCCCGTTGTGGTCAACCAGATGCCCCAAAGCAGGTCATGAACAAAGAAAGCTGTAGCAGCAAACTTCAAAGGAATGTGTTCTCCTCTAGTTGTTCTTTCCACCTGGACTGGATTCTTTTTCTCTTTTCTCAGAGGCTACCTAGACTAACTAAAGGCAAAGCTACCCTGCAGATTAAGCCGATTGACTTCTATGCGGTCTGCTCTTTGAAGAGCCAAGTCAGGAAATAACGTCACAAGAAATATTCAACCTTAGCAACTTTGAGAAGGGTAAAGCGTGCTGACCAGGGAATTCTGGGAGTTGAAGTCCACTCATCTTAAACTTGCTGAAGTTGAGAAATGCTGGTCTACAGTAACATAATCTTAAAAGCCTGAACATTTCTCTTTTCTTCCCTTTATACCGAAAAGGATCAAAGCAGAGTCACTTTCTAACATCTTCCTTTTCCAGGTTCACTTCATGTTTTGGTAATTGACACCTACCATCTCCAATGTCATCTCTTTTTAATTTTGTGGGCCACTCAGAATGGTATTTCATAAAAACGGCTTGTCGTGTATGTTTAATAATTACCTAAGTAAGTCTATATGATTCTCTACATATGTCTCCATCTGTTTCTTAAACTATTTTCAGAAAATCCAGTTTGACTGCATTGAAAACAAGATGGACTGACCTCCAAATCAGATTTATTTATGTTTCATGATTCTGAACCACCCATCTCCCTCAGTTCATGACAACAAGACTGACTGCTCATTCCTACTCTTGTCCTTTCCATCCAAATAGTGAAAGTAAATCTTGGTAATGGATTCCTGTGCAAAGCAATCTACCAGTGCCTGGCCTTTTGCTTCTCACTAACCTCTCTGCCTTTCCTTCGCTTTCCCAGATGTTTACACATGTGGATGTCTTCACCCCACCTTCTGGTGTATCTCCTTTGACACTAATGCACATCCTTTCAACTTTTTCCCATTATGGCATAACTGTGACATTACTATAGCTGTGACACTACAATAATCAAAGCAATAGAAACAGAGCTGCTATATTTTTCTGTAGACACATGGAAAATTTGTGTAAGGAAGAACTGATCGTTCCACTTCATGAAGCAAGTAATAAGGCAATGTAATTTAGATATCTCAAAAAAAAAAAAAAGGAGAAAGAAAACTTTGCCATAAGGAAACATGCTTCACTCAGCCTGAGCAGAAATGGAAAGGATGCCACCTGTAAGAAGATACTGTATTTCTTTGACTTAATTAGCCAAAATTGGAGCAATGCAAAATTATTTTTAAAAGGTAGAGAACTCAGCCTCCCAGAAAAATGGCTGTCGTGGGTATCAACCAACTACTAGAGGGAAAGGGATATGCAAATCTGAATTAGGACTGCTGCTAGAACAAAATGAAGGTCTATAGAGTAGTGATCCTAAATGGTTTAAGACAGGACTGTCAAACTCATGTCACATGGGCTGGATGCGTCATATGCAGGCCATGCCCACGCCTGGTTTAGTGAAGGGGGAAAAAGTCCTAATGTGTCATCTGATGCTGCACATGTTTAACACCCCTGATTTAAGAGGATTCAGGTCAGAAAGTAGCACCTGTTTTACAATATCTGTTTCTATCTGCTTATAATCCATTTGCCAAGAGAGGCTTAATGATAAAATCTGCACCTTTCCTCCATCTCCCTGAGCGCAGGTGGTCTCCACAAAAAATGTCCAATGGGAAAGTAATCATGCTTTTATATTCTTTCGAAGGAAAACAGAGGATTTAATAAGGGAGCGGAGCAAGGAGGCAGCCTCCCACAATCACAACAAACTTCAAAAAGAGGTGAAAAGAACATGCATAAAGGTACCTCAGGCCAAATCCTTGGTACCCAGGTTATTGTAGGGCCGGAAGTTAGCAGCAGATACTACACCCTTTTGTCACTGCTTGTGCTGGATGTTCAAATAGCACCCTGAAATTGGGAAGCATGTAGAAGTTTGTTTATGGAGATTCAAAGCCATCCAGGTCATGGTTGTCCCAAAGGTTCTTTTTCAAGAGCCAACTGGACTTTCTGGTTTTTCTTTGAAGATGTTTTGCTTCTCATCCAAGAAGCTTCTTCAGCTCATGAAGCTGAAGCCATGCTGGCCTGATCTTTCCTCTTCACATTGTTTAGACCAGGATGGCTCAGCGGGCCGGATCTGACCACATCACGGGCCGTATTGACCCACAGGCCTTGAGTTTGACACCCCTGCTATAGAGTTTGTAGAACACAGCTTGATGGGAAGGATATTTAAATCCAAAACAAACCTTGCATTACTGGTCTGACCTCACATCTGGCTGGGATTTAGGTTTTTGCATGATATCTAACCCATCCATGATTCAATGAACCATGCTAGGCAAACATAGCCAATAATTCCAGTTCTCATATTGCCATACTTTTAAATAACTCAGTTAAAGGCCCAAAAACTGTCTTCATGCAACATGTTGATCTTGATTGAATTTAATCCACACCTAAAGTACTGCATCCAGTTTTGTTCACCACGTTACAAAAAAAGATGTTGAGACTCTAGAAAAAGTACAGAGAAGAGCAACCAGGATGATTAGGGGACTGGAGACTAAAACGTATGAAGAACGATTACAGGAACTGGGCATGGCTAGTCTAGTGAAGAGAAAGACCAGGGGAGACATGATAGCGGTCTTCCAATATTTGAGGGGCTGCCACAGAGAGGAAGGAGCCAAACTATTTTCTAAAGCACCTGTAGGCCAGACAAGGAATAAGGGATGGAAACTGAACAAGGAGACATTCAACCTGGAAATAAGGAGAAACTTTCTGACAGTGAGAACAATCAACCAATGGAACAACTTGCCCTTAAAAGTTGTGGGAGCATCATCACTTGAGACTTTCAAGAAGAGATTGGACTGCCGTTTGTCAGAAATGGTGTAGGGTCTCCCGCTTGGGCAGGGGGTTTGGACTAGATGACCCATAAGGTCCCTTCCAACTCTGATTATCTGTTTTGGCTAGCTTTTTGTGGCTCAGCAGGTTGTACAATTCATAATAACGAATCTATGTAGAGCATGGCTAATTCAATAGCCAGGTTAAGCATGTGCTAAACATAGTTTCCAAATAAGAAGCTATTAAGATTCTTTTCCTTCCCAATATCTTTTCATTCTGTGATTACTCTTTTTGGATTGGAAGTTTAAGGTAGAATTGCTAGCGATCTAATTCTAAATGAATTTTTAAAATTCAGTGCAGAATGGTAATCTCTTACTTCTGTTTTGTTGTTGTTTATTCAGACATTGATTAATCTAGCCAAATACCCAACAAGTAGAGTCATGCAATAACCAATCCAATTTTCAAAAACAGTGATCAGTCTGGACAATTCTTGCTTACTTGATTTGTTCAATAAAATGCATTGAGAAAACTGTATGTTGAGCCTCTCTACAAAATTGATTGAATGATTCAAAAAAACATTTCAGCTGTAGCTTTAAGCCAGGCACCTCGATTTTTAACCCTACAATACCTGGCTGAAAAATATTTTAGCTGCTCTCATGGGAACCTTTATGTTGCTGCCATTGATTGAAAGTTAGGTTTGGCTTTCAGCTTGAAAGCTATGGAAGAAATTAGCTGCTATCTTTACTGGTGCTATCTGATGCAGTTAATTTAATGCTTCATGGAAACATCTTTATGCCATAACAATGATCACATAGCAAGGCCAATCTCCAACTAAAATGGCATCAACTAAGGATGCATTCCATTCCCCCTTTTGTTTAATTCTTACATTTTTTTGAAAAAAATCAACCAACTATGCTTTTCATTCTTCTTTGCCAAACCATGTAAGCAATTTCGAGATTGTAGATTTGTAGGGTTATAATGAATAGGAAGATATAATGAAAACGATCTTGAAGAAATACAAGGCAATGATTTCACTGAGTTCTTACCCAATGCTGAAATTAGAATCTTACTGAGATTCAAAGGAGAAAAAAGTATGTCATATAACGTCTTGATTGATACAGCTGTAAATGGGAAGGAAGAGAAATCGGAAGACATTTCAGCTGAGCAGAGTGTCCAAAGAACAATCTTAGCCTAACTAATTTCTGAATGCTTTGCCAATAGTGAAACCAAGGCTGGGTGGGATGAGTCATAAGAATAGCTAGTAAAGATGAATGTGATAATTAGCCTCAAGGACTTATCTCACTGTTTCTGTGGAACTGAAAGCCAACTTTGCTTATCTTTGTTGTGCACACCTTATAGAATTTTGCAAGAAATAGGATATAGCAGTGACAGCTAACCAAGTGCCCAAAGCGCACACGCATCCTCAAAATGCAATATGTGTGCGTCCTCCATGCAGTGCCCCGCCCACACGCATGTGCATGGATCCCCTGTACATGTGCACACATCCCCATGCACGCATCCTGCTCCCCATGCATGCACAGCAGAGACCCAAAGACCAGCTGTCCAGTGGGAGGTACACGCGCACATATGCAGCACAGCTGAGCTGGGCGACGGCTCATGTGCCCACAGAGAGGGCTCTGCACGCCACCTCTGGCATGCATGCTATAGGTTCACCATCGTGGGGATATGGGATTAGATATACCTTTTGATTGATCAAAGAGGGTTATTGTTATATTTATTCTGCAGCTTCTCCTTTACATCTTTGTCTCAGTACTGCTGGCATGGAAGCGAATCTTAATGTTAAATGTATATGTAGAGCGTAGTGTAGGAGTGGTTGCCCCATAATTTCCAGGTAACTTTCTTGTCCCTTTTTGGAACACCACCTCCATCCCCGCTGTCCAACCAGTTATAGTTAATGGGAATTGGTATAGTTAGTTAGTAATTGGGAGCTGTCCCCTTAAGAGAATACATCATGGTAAATGTAGTTAAGGTATCCTGGGAAATGTAGTTCATGTCATGTGGCCATATCGGTGACCTTGATTGGTCACTGAATTGACCCTTGGTGGGTTGAGGGAGGTTTCTTCACTCTTGCTTGGACCCCAGCAGCATCCTGGTGCTTCACCCTTTGCTCCTTCATTATCAGGATGAGAGATAACCATCTTTTTACCCAGAAAGACAGATGTGCAAAGAATTGGACATTGAGAAGAATCTCATCATAACTGTGAGTTATCTTGAGGATGCCTGATGAACCAATAAAAAGACTTTGTATGGATGCTTTGTGGAGTTATCTATCTGCCTTTATACATTCAGTCAGTAATTATAGAGGACAGAATACCCCCGCCCCACCCCAACATAATCAACTGCTAACATTAGGTGGATTGTTTTGAACCAAATTTCACTCGCTTCCCTCCAAAAAGATATAAAATAGATGTGTTAGCCCCCTGTAAGTCTTATTGGTGTGTCTTATATTTGGGCAAAAGACAGCAGGGGGGAGAGGGAGAGGGAGAGAGAGAAAGTTTAAGACTCATCCTCAGGTGATTGGCCTGGCAACCAAACCACAAAAGCAATTAAAAGTGTGATCCCAATGGAAAAAGGAAACTATCCTTCCTTGGTTTAATGAGGTTCTCTCTACAAGAAGGATTTGCAACAGAGCAGATTTGCTCCTATGCAATAAAATAAGAACAAGCCAGATACCTCTCCTATCTCAACACCATCATCATGATTTTGTGAAGGAAGGGCATCCATCTTTTTACCATATATTTCTTCTTTTTTCTGACTGAGGAATAACTTCACTTTGAAATGGCCAAGGAGTCAGGCCAGGACAAAAACTAAGTATGATTTGATTTAAATAAGAATAAAATCAAGTTACCAGAATTAATTTTACCAATTCACATACATTCATGGCAGTATTTAGTAAATAATCATAAAAGAGAAAACAGGAATTACAATCCCCAAAACTATGCAAAAGTTTAATCAATTACAATATCCCTAAATAACAGTAACAATAGGGAGAATCAATGGCAGATTTTAAATAAATATTCTTCTAAATAGTTCCATTTGTAACGCTTTTTTAAAAAAGATTAGAAAGTGATGCAATTATCCAGATTTCTTGTGATATGTTAACATAGTTCCATAGGATAGATATCATTGTTTAAGAATGTAGGTGTTCCTGTTTTCCCAACACTGTGGGAGTCATCTGACTACTCTCAAGGCATTGTAAAATTTCACAAGGTCCTGGGGACATAGGCCGAGAGCACCTAGTATAGGGCCAAATAACAAGCTCCCATACAACATACATTAATTTGGGACCAGTTACTGTTCAGGGTTGAATTGAGAATTAACATAGGTTAGTACAAAATTTGCCTAATGCAGATTGTGTGCTGAATGGAGCATTTCACGAAACAAAACTGTTACCCAATTGGGATGATTTGGGATGCTAAATATAGTATGAAGGATCTATATAGGATTTACGTACATCAGTTGCTGTTGGGTTGCCAAGCTCATTCAATATTGCAGTGCTGATGTAAACAGGATAAAACTAGATAAAAGTCAATTAAGTGGCCTTCAGTTTACCCTGGTACATGCATTACTTGAGCTACAATGAAAGTTTATGACATGCTGAGTCATAACTTCACATTAGCCCCTTCAATGAAATTGATATGCTAGCAACCAACTTTGCCTATTACAATGCCCTATCTCTGACAGGAGACAAGTTCATGAATTTACAGTTCTAAATGGCTGAGAAAGCAAACTAAAATAAATCTCACTGCATCCGGAATTTGGCATAAAGCTGAGGCTTCCTTGATTCACAGTTACTTTTCATCAATGAAAGTTTTAATCATAACTTTAGCTGTCAGTCCTGCCTTTAATGTAGACTCCTAGACTCAAGAGGACCCCTGAAGGACCTCCTCTAATGACCTTACTGTCAAGATGCCTCAGCATAGTTGTGAGAGGGTGTCATAGAACACTATCCAAAGCTTGCAAAGTTATATGCTGCACCAATTGTTTTACTACCCTAGATACCACTGAAGCCTGCTTCATCATATAGTACAACAGAGTAAACCTAAGGATTTAACCCAAAACAACAACATGATGATGATGATGATGATGAGGAGGAGGAGGAGGAGGAGGAGGAAGAGGAGGAGGAGGTGGAGGTGGTGGAGGTGGACAAGGAGGACGAGGAGGACAAGGAGTATATCCATTCACGTGTGTCCCATTCTTGATGATTCTATGAGACAGGTCTCTCTACATCAGAGATCTCCAAACTTGGCAACTTTAAGACTTGTGGACTTCTGAAGCTGAAGTCCACAAATCTTAAAGTTGTCAAGTTTGGGGACCCTGCTTTACATCTTCTGATCTTGCACTACTTCTTTGAGTTTTTCTAGGCTCTTGGTGGTGTAATCGTTGATGGTGTCCAGCTACCGTATTCTTTGACGGCCTGATTTCCTTTTACTGCTAACTCTTCCAAACATAATTGCTTTCTCCAGTGAATTCCCCCTCACGGCATGGCTAAAGTAAGTGAGACACCATTTTGTGATTTTACCTTGTAGTGGAATGTCTGGTTTTATGTGCAACAAAACAATGGCAGTATGTAAACCTCAGTCATAGAATCATGAGGCACACAGCAGCCTCAAAGACTATCTCTGCTCAGAAATCTTCAGGTGGATTCTATTGCAACTTGACTAGAAGTTTGGTATCCAGTAACCAGGACAGAGTTTTTCCAGATTGCTGAATTTGTGTTATCAGGATACTGTGAAAGTCAGTCTTTAGAAAGTTCCAGCACTGCCAGATTTGAAAACGCCTGTTTTATTGGTATTGTTGCAAGTGACTGTTTTTATTTTATTGAAATATTACAGGTTTTTAAAATAAAAATTGGTATGTTCGGATTACTTTAATATTGATGATTTTGAAGTCCTCTGTTCCAGAATTAAAGAACATGAAAGAAACATTAGGCTTAAAACACAGAACAGTCAGCACAGGCTGTACACTATTATAATGGCCAACCATAAAATAGAACTGGAGAACATCAACATCCCGGCACGATGGGACAGATGTTTCTTCAGAAACATAAGGCAGGCAATAGAAATGTACAAATACCCAAAAAAGTTAAACAAAAGGGAGACTACCAGTTGTGAGCACTTGGTTGTGGGCATTGAACACAGCCAGTAGATAAGGACACAATGTGCAGAGCTCACTTTCAGATCTGCATTGAAAAAGCTAGCATCAGTAATGATGACCATCATCCCATATTTATCATTTCATAAGGCTTTACTGGAAAGCAGACTTACTAGCTTGGTTTCTATTGCTGTTGTTATTGCTGTTTCCAAGCTTCCTTACCAATAACAACAGAACTCTGTCTTGGTATTTGCAGTGCTTGGCCCTTTTTCCCAGGAGTAAAAAATAAAAATACTAATACTTGGTCCTTGACACTAGGACATATTCAAGTCAGCTCACTTAACAAATGTCCCACTTAGCTACAGAAATTTGGGGCTCAATTGGGCTTGTAAATGGAGGACTACCTGTAATATGGGCTGAAGGAGCAGGGCCTCTACCCAGAAACTCTCAGAGAATTGCAACTAATAGAGTCAACTTAGAAGAGAAAATATAGACAGAAGGATCAGAAGTGTTTCATTTCTTTTCTAACATTCTTTTCTATAGTTTTACCTCTGCTATATGTTCTCTCACTTTATTTAATAATAAAGGTACCCCTTTCAATCAATAATTGTTAATTTGGTTAATATTAAAGTTTGTCTTGGAATGTGGTTTCTTGAGTAAATGTGGGGTCCTGAAAATTCCCTGTGAAACGTTCGTCAATTCTTACATACACTATCTACAAGCATTTCATAGGAATGTTCAATGCCCAATCGGTTGAATGTGGTTGTTTGAAGTCATTTCCTTTCTTGGCCAGTAAAGTCCATAAACACTTTTCTTATCTGACACTAAAAATTCAATAATAATAAATAAGTTGACTAATATTTTTCTGCCATTTCATATTATCTAGTTTTATCCATCTCAGACACCTATCTGAGCTAATGACAGAGATTGGCCTTTAGATGAGCAAACAAGATTCTTATTCAAGCATACTTTTAGCTAGTATCACTATTTCAATGAATACTTCAGTGATGTCTGGTTTTGTTGTCTTCCTTTAGGAAGAAAGGAAGGAAGGAAGGAAGGAAGGAAGGAAGGAAGGAAGGAAGGAAGGAAGGAAGGAAGGAAGGAAGGATGGAGAGAGGGAAGGAAGGAAGGAAATAATGGGATGTGAGAATGATTTCTTCCTTTTATTCCTTTCCTTTTAAATAAGAGGGAGGGTGGGAAGAAATAATGATATGTGAGAATGACCTTGGGAAACAGAAGGGAAAACCACACAGGGTCAGCAACTGCCACATAAAAGATATAACAGCCCACAGATGGAGATGAGGTATGGGAAATGTTTCAGGAAAAAAAAACCCATTCAGGTTTTCCAAAGAGTAAAAAGAAAGGAGGAGAAAAATACCAGCAGTCTTGTAAGATTCTGCTAATGTAACCTTACAACAAAGATAATGCTAATATTCATGGTTCTGCTTCTTGTCCGGACCACCTGAAAGGGCTAACAGAAGAAGGAAGACTCTTACTATATACAAAATGTGTGGGCATAGAATGTAACACCTTTATATTATACCAGACCACAGCTAAAATAAATTGCTCCAAATTCAGAGAATTTTTTTTTTGTAGAGACTGGTTTATATTCATCAAAGGATTTAACAGCATTTCCTTATTATATACAATTTATAATGTGTTTAATAGATTTCTCCTGTGCAAAGAGTAAAGCAGTTTGTCTGTCATACATAATCAGACTGAAATATTAGGGTTAATTTAGATGAAAGGGAATCCACTTGTGTGTGCATTGCTTGGCAATCTTTTTGTGATGTGAAATGATTGGTGAAACTAATTCCTAAGAAAAAAAAACTTAAAAGAATGCTTTAAAAATCAGTAGGAATTATTGGGCCCCAAGGCATCAATGGAAATAGACAATATGTGCAATGCTGAATAAAAAACAATTTAGCATATTGGCATGCTACTATGCACATTGTGTACCAGTTCATATTATTCCATAATCATCGACTTGTTGGAAGAAATGTCCATCTGGCTTGAGTTCCAAGTGGGAAGAAAGAGACTGGAAATATGGAGACTGCTTGGAAGGATGGTTTAATGGTGGAACAGGATCACATGGAGTTTGAAGTCTTGGGCCAAATGGAGCACATGGGTGAGAGAGGGAGAGAGATTTATACCCTTTGTTGGGCTTTGAACTTGCTTCCTGTTCCTGTGGCAAGAAATGTATCCTGATTGGTTGTCAGACTCCCATAGGGCCATGCTGGGGTAACTTTGTAGATTGTCTTGAGTCCCAGGCTTGGTTGAATCTTGCTGGGTGATATAAGGAAAGGGCTTTGGGCAATTCCTAGTATGGCTTAATGGATTGGTTCTGAGTGAGGACTAATCCCATCAACTTGGAGCTAAACGTCTTTTGTCTTGTAGATAGGATGGCTTAATCTTTCTGGGGCTATTGACAAAGGTGGGGGCTGCTTTCCAAGAGCATGTTTCTTCTTTTCTCATCCAGCGAGGTATAACATTCTGCCTTTTTAAATATTTCCTAGAATATTTCATTTTTCTAGGGAAAGGGTGAGTGCTAACTGTCTACACACTGCATACACCAACCCCATTCCCACATGCAGCCCTGAGCCAAATTCTACGGCAGTGTTTCTCAACGTCAGCAAGTTTAAGACAAGTTTCAACTTCCACAATTCCCCAGCCAGCATGATGGATTCATGGCTGGCTGGGGAATTCTGGGAGCTGAAGTCCACACATCTTAAACTTGCTGAGGTTGAGAAACGCTGTCCTAGACAATGAAATTCATTTATAAATTAATTTTTACTTTTTATTATCTGTCTCCTCAACCATCTAGCTTATTTTTTAGGCAGATGGCAGATCAAATCATCTCTATTATCTAGAATTTAAAGAGCAAAGAAGGTTGGAAGACTTTTGCTAATCAGCTTCATTCTACTATTCTCATAGTAAAACTGAAGTCATTACTCATACATCACAACCCAGGGTCAAATTGATTGGAGGAGAAAATAAGGACAAAACAAGTACAGGTATTCCTTGATTTATTACCCCAACTGAGCCCCAAATGTATGTTGCTAAGCAAGACAGTTTTTAAGTTAATTTTGCCCCGTTTTACAAGTAGTTAAAAATATAGTACATTTTTGAACTGTTTGCTTATACTGTAGACTTGATTTAATTCTGTTGTTGAAAACACCTTAAACTATATGAAACCTGTGATTGAAAAATAATAGTATGGGATTTAATGGAAATTGGAAATAACAAATATCCCTAAAACTAATCTATTAAACAGAGATTTCAGTTACTCCAAAATACATGCAGCACAAGACTGCATATTATCAATGGTTACAACTGGAATTGGGTAAATAGTAGTTCCAAAAGTCAGTAGTATATATTTTATAGCAATCATGGCATCTCAGAATTTAATATTGTTCAGGGATTCCTGAACCTGCATGACAGCCAGTTTCTATCCCCACCTCCAAAAGATTTTAAATTGCATCTTATCCCAAAAGTGCTTTTTCAAAAGGCAACTGGACTTTCTTGTTTTTTCCTTGAAGATATTTCGCTCCTCATCCAAGAAGCTTCTTCAGGTTTTTTTGCTTCTTAGATGAGAAGCAAAAATGTCTTCAAGAAAAAAACAAGGAAGTCCAGTTGCCTTTTGATAAAGCACCTCTGGAGTAACCATGACCAGGATGGCTGATAATCTTCATAGACAAATTGTATCTTATTTAAGATTTGCTACTTCATCTAATGTTGGGCCATTGGACTTCTGATATGTATTATATAATGGAAGGTCCATAAAGATATTCTGAATAATAAATTGATTCATGCTGATATCTAAGCATTTGTATGTACATCATCACAAGGTACACTTTTTCTGGTAATCTGAATTGTATGGAGCAGGCACACTTGCAGAGAATTAGGAAGTATGGCAAACTAAACCGTCCTTCAGGATCAACTACTCATTGCACTTGACCTGGTCAACTATCCTATATGTATCCCTCGGTGTAGTTACCATAGCAATGATCTGCAAGATAGCAACTCTGTTAACTTCACAGCGTGATGTTCTGAGGAACAGTTCAGAATGAAGTTTATCTTTCTCCTTTTTAATTAAATATTTTTTTAAAAGACTATAAACTGTGAGATACAGAAGACATATACAATGGCTCAAAGAGATTACATTAAAATAAAAATTAACAAATAAGGGATATATGGTATCATAGAAATTAGTTTTCCAATATATCATTACAGAGCAGATTTTGTGTGTAATATTAAGGCAAGAGACTAGAAACCAGAAGACTGTGGGTTCTGGCCTTTCTTAAGCATGAAGCCAGTTGAGTGACCTTCGTCCAGCCAGTCACTCACTCTCAGCCCTAGGAAGAAGTCAATGGCAAGCCATTAAAAAAAAATCTTGCCAATCTGTAGGGACTTATAGAGGCAGTCACCAAGAATAAAAAAAGAAAAGAAAACTGACTCAAAGGCATACACAGAGAGAGAAAAGAGGGAGGGAGGGAGGGAGGGAGGGAGAGGGAGAGAGAGAAAGAGAGAGAGAGAGAGAATGGCCATAGTTTTTCCCAGCTGTCTAAATTTCACAGACCTTTTGAGTTTATAGAGGTCACCCATCAAAGTAATAACCCCTTTAACTTCGTTTGCAAATGGAAGATAGAGCCTAAAGCCCTTTTGTTGCCATACCACAAATTTCCATAAATGTATGTGACTTTCAATTTCAATAAAGGAGACTCTGTAATTATCTGTAGTTATTCTCACCTGCAGAAAATAGTCTTAAGGTGCAAACTAATTAGAGTTTTAGATGAACTGGTTGTCAAGGTAATAAATAATCAACTCTTCTAATCATTGGAAGACTTGCACCACTTAATTTGAGCTTTATTGTGCAGAATACAAGCCACTGTAAATTAACCTGAACTAAAATGCAATCGTGACTAGGACAGAAATCATCTTTGAACTCATCCAGCACAAATTTGTGTGCCGAATGCAACCTAGCTATGGAGCTAATGAATTCATACTTTAAGTATTGGAATCTCCAAATGTTTACAGGGAAAAAAGATGTGGAGTGTACCATTTTTATTCTGTAAGGGAAAAGATGCACCATTACAATCACTAAAAGCAGAAAATTAGTTTACCGATATGAAAGATGTTGCCATTTCTCTTCTATTTCATTTGTAGGTTTTGTACCTAGACTGATCTGATTCACTTTAATCACATTATTCTACTGCAAAGGAAAAGATAAGGCCACATGGACAGTTCTCTATTTCTTAACCATATCATGGAATGGATAGTAAGAACCAACGTGAAGAAAAAGCCTATTATTCATAGCAAACGTTAATGCCACTAATAATTTGTTTGTAGGAATAGATTGGAATTAATTAAGTGTGATCACTTGTATCATCCCATCTATGATAAGCAATATGCAGCACAAGTTCTTGGAGAATATTGTACGGGCTTAGCTTTGACAACCTACAAATGAAATTACTCAGAGTCATATGTTTTCATGGTTATGCTAACAGGATGTTGCATGTAGTTGCTTTAAAAAATGATTATGGGCATTATTAAAATATACCAGGAAGTTAGGTCACAATAACAGTGCAACATTAATTATATGCAATTTATGAGTTCATCTACACAGACTCAATTTAGTGGTTTAATTTTTAAGTAAATTTAAAGCAACATTTTAGCAGATAAGTAATTAAACATAAGCCTGGAATTGGGGGAGGGGGAGAGTGCAGGGAGGGAAGGAGAATTGAGGCAAGGGAAATATATTACCATAGCATGATTCTGTTTAGAAAAATTATATTAGGTAATTTTGGAATGAAAACTCATGAGACCACAGCTCCCTCTCTCTTCTTAGTTATTTTTACAGTGAGGTTCATCCCAGTCTGTTCATATACTCAGTTAAGACAACAAACTCAATATGCAGGCTCCAAAACATTTATTTCTAAATCCTGCAGAACCTAGTCAGTCATAAAAAGGACATATTAGTCATGTTTCTAAGATGAAAGACCACCTCCCACTGTCAAATACAGACCATATCTACACTAGAGGAATAAAGAGACTCAAATTACAAATAGATTATTGGCTATGAGTTAGGCATCAATCACTCAATATTTGGATAAAGATGACATCATGGTAAGAAAAATATGTGTCTTAGAAAATTTTCATATCTCTACAGTGTTGGGCTGTGCTGTGCCCATATGGTGCTTAACCAGGAGTGGGATTCAACCGGCATTACTACCGGTTTAGTATTTGTATTTTGCACAGAGCAGCTAAGCAGCTGAGATTGAAAAAGCAGGAAATAAAGGACAGGTAAGAGCCTGGGTGGGCAGGTGGACCAAACAGCAGCAGACACACAATTGGTTCTGTGTCTGCTGCTCTTCAGAGCTACCGGTTCTATAGAGCCAGGCAGAACCGGTAGTATTGCTTAACTCTAACTAGCAAACACACATTTCTCTATTTGTATTCATTCTTTGTAAATAAGGCTTGCTATATATACTGTATATGGGCAGATCAGAAAACATGGGCCATCTTCCATCAAGCAAAGTGCATTTTTGGCTCAAGTAACTTGGTCATAATATTGACTACTAGAGATTCCTAAAGACACTTCTCCTTCAAAATATAGAACACACATACACATACTTTTTCAGGGTGGGACTTCAAATCATTCTTGCTCTAGGAGACTTAGACACAAAGTCAGCTGATTGACTTTGGCCAGTCTCTCTTTTTCCAAAAATCTTGTCAACAAAACTTTAGGGACAAAGAAACCTAGACAGACAAAAAAATGAAATACT
The DNA here is from genome assembly GCF_900518735.1 of Pseudonaja textilis. The sequence continues at coordinate 142,132 of NW_020769349.1, forward strand.
GTAATAACCCTGAAAAGAGCATTTAGGATGTATATGTCAGGGTTCCAGAAAAACAAACTCCAACAGAAAAACTCTGAGGCATTTTTTCAAAGTTCCATTTGTCATACTGGCACATCTGAGTTGTCATACTGGCGCATCTGGGAAAACCCAAATCTGAAAGTTCCAGTTTTCCTCCAATAAGTAAAAATTACAAATCCACCCCCTTCGTCCACCATTCTATTACATGCCCCAATCACCATCTATTCCAGTTTGAGACATCCCTTCAACCACTCCTCCACCAGGTGCAGGACTAACATGACCTTGACTTTAAAGAAGAATGCTATTATGTCTAACTATATACATTCCATGAAATCTCTCCTCCCAACTTCCCAAGCTCAAGAATGTGTCAGCATGGAAGCTTCTGGTGCTAATATGGCTTCCAAAGCTGACAGTACAGTTCAGTTTTAAAAAATCATATTGCTTTACTATCTGCATTAATAGCTCGCTGTTCAGGTCTGGCATTTTTCCCCGTCCGGGTTTAAAAATAAACCCACAGAAAATATTGTAATTGTTTATGTTCACAACATCTTGCAACACAGGGAGATTTCATCATCATTTTCTCCTAATTTATGAAACTGTTAAAGTAAAGTGCTGAACAGTGTTTCTTTAACACAATCACTAGAACCACATAATATTGTTGTCTGAAAAGGTTTAAAAACCTTTCTTCTGTTTAGCTTCAGATCTTTCAAACAGCTTCTCAATTAACATTTATTTCAGAATTTATAGCAGTTTTTAATCTTTCGCACTACATCAGTGCAACATGGTTAACTTAGCTACTAACCAAACATAACTGCTCCCTTTTAAATTTGAAATCACACTATCTATGTACCAGTAATAAAGGGTCAGTAAAGGGGAAATAATACTTCCTGACCCAATACCTTAACAATATTAACAGGCTTCAGAGTGTCGGGTGGCACACTGCAGAAATGAGCATTATTAGGGCACTTCAGCCAGGCCTTGAAAGTGAATTTTCTCTCCCACTGCTTGGCTTCCTGGTTGGTTCCAACATTATCTGAGGAATCATCTCGTCCTAACAATTTGGGATGAACAGTCTTTGAATGGTGTGGGTATAGGAATGGATTTCCAGAGGCCGGGGGGAGGGGTGGATTGCAGACTACGGGAACTAGGAGCGCTACTCAAGTGACCCTGAGGATACAGATAAACTTTCAAGTGCTTCAACGACCCTCTAAAACAGGGGTGTCAAACTGGCGGCATCACGGTGGCATCACATGATGTATCGGGATTTTTTTCCCCTTCGCTAAACCAGGTGGGGGCGGGGCCAGCCTGTGATGCATCAGGCCTGTAGGCCGCAAGTTTGACACCCCTGCTCTAAAAGGATGCAAATGACCAGCTGTCTGCAAGGAACATAAACCCTTCCATTCCTCAGAGCTGAAGAAGCTTCTTGGATGAGAAGCATAATGTCTTGCAAAAGAAAACCAAGAAAATCCAATTGCCTCCTGAAAAAAGCATATTTGGGACCACTATGACTTGGATGACTGAGAATCTCTACAGACTTTTAGCTATACAATTTGGGATGAACACCCTTTGAATGATGTGGGTGTAGAAATGGATTTTCAGAGGAAAAAATTGCAGACTACAGGAACCAGGAGCACTACTCAGGTGACTCTGAGGACACAGATAAACCTCCAAGTCAGTGGTGGGATTCAAAAATTTTTACTACCAGTTCTGTGGGCATGGCTTGGTGGGCATGGCAGGGGAAGGATACTGTAAAATCTCCAGTCAGAGGTGGTATTTGCTGGTTCTCTGAACTACTCAATATTTCCGCTACCAGTTCTCCAGAACTGGTCAGAACCTGCTGAATACCACCTCTGCTCCAAGTGCTTCAATGACCCTCCAAAAGGATGCAAATGGCCAGCTGTCCTCAAGGAATATAAATCCTTCCATTCCCCACTATCTTGTCAGAGCTGAAGAAGCTTCTTGGATGAGAAGCGAAATGTCTTCAACAGAAAAAACAAGAAAGCCCAGCTGCCTCCTGAAAAAAGCACCTTTGGGACATCTCGTCCTAATGGAATTGGTCTGTCCCACTGTTTCTGGCAGAAAAGGTATTCTCTGGACTCCATCAGCCACAGAATTTTGGCAAGCAATGTCAAAGAGAAGAGTCTTCTCTGACATGGCCCCTTTCACTGGTGGGATTCAAATTATTTTTACTACTGGCTCTGTGGGCGTGGCTTGGTGAGCATTGCAGGGGAAGGATACTGTAAAATCTCCAGTCAGAGTTAGTATTTGCCAGTTCTCTGAACTACTCAAAATGTCCGCTACTGATTCTCCAGAACTGGTCAGAACCTGCTGAATACCATCTCTGGCCCTCTTCCTCTTGGTAGCTTGTAATGCTTTTAATGATTTATATTTATGCTTTTATTCCATTTTAATATGCCCAGAGTGATTCTGAATAGTGTGACAGGCTGCATACAAATTTCATAAATAAAAATTGATGCTGTCCTGTAATCAACTATATTCCACATTCCCACCATTATAGGAACTAGGGGATAATATGCAAGACATGTATGCATATTTTCCATCTGTGAAATGTTAGAATGGGACTTCTTTTAAAGCTTCCTTTGTACTTTTCGGAGTCACTGATCTGTTATCAGACATAAATCTTTGCTAAGGCTTTGGTCAAGGCTATGTACCAATGACACTGTAGCTTTTGCAGTTCATGCTATTGATCCAGTGTGAATATTTATAGAGCCTTTGCTTTGCTTTGCTTTGATCCCTGGGCTGATTAATGTGAAGTATTCTCTGACACACTTTAGACCAAACAGGCCCACTGGGGCTCGCTTTGTTCCTGGTAGCGAGTCTCTCCCTGGCAGACTTTCAAATTCCCACCAGGTCTCCTGCATCTGCATGACAGGGCCAAAAAGGCAAACAGGGGAAAAAAAGCTTCCATGTGAAATTCCAGCCGAGAAGCTTTGAAAAATACTTGGCTGGAAACCTATTTTACAAACACGTAAAAAACATCCCTACCCACAAAACTCTTATCCCCAAAAGCCAATTAAGCTTCCTGGTAGTTTTTCACCTTTGAAGAAGGTGCCTTTACTCTCTTCTGTTTCTCAAATGTTTCCTAGATGCATATATTTTGTAACAGTCTTGGCTTTAATTTAGAAGTAAAATGAGTTTTCTAAAAGAATATGGAGGGGAGAAGGGAACAAAAAGAGGTTGGGTATCACGCTAAGTTATATAGATAGCCCTTGACTTAAGACTATAATTGAGGCCAAAATTATGGTCATATGTCATGCCAATCATTAAGTAGGTCAACACCTGACCATGACTTTTGTTACAATGGTCATTTAGCAAATGCCACAGTCATCAAACCAATGTCATGGTTGTTAAACAAATGCCATCGTTGTTCAAGAAATCCATATGGTTTCATTCTAAATCACAATCTTGTGGTTGCAGGACACTGCAAACAACTATAATGTGGGCCTATTGACAAACGTAAAAAACACAATATTTTTTTTTTTGTCAAGCATGAATTAGATAACAGATATAATTCGAATATGTTTATGATTACATGAAATGGATACGAATAAAAGGGAACATTAGGACAGGGACGGTAGGCACATTGGTGCACTTATGCACACCCCTTACAGATGATATTATAATATGACCCGGGGGGGGGGCGCATTGTAACTTCAAATGGTCACTAAGGCATCGGTTATAAGGGAAGACTACCTGTACTGATGCAGTTTCTTTGTGCTGTGTGAACCGAGACACTGTAGTTTCTAAATGATGACTCATGCAGAGGTGGTATTCAACCGGTTCGCACCGATTCGGGCGAACTGATAGCGGTTATTTGGTGTGAGTCACCGAACTTGTGGCAACGCCAAGCTGGCCATGCCCCCAACCTGGTCACCCGGTCGCTCACTTACCCCGATCACTCTCCTAGCTTTCCGTTCCCCATGTCCGTTTTCTCCCCAGGGCAGAAAGGAAGAAAGGCATGGATGCTGCAAATATCGCTTTCCCTGTGTGAGTTAAAGTACGTGGAATGAGAGGGAGTGCGGGCTGACAGAAAGAGTGAATCGAGCCTTGGAGCACTTTTGCAACATAAAAGAAAATGCATTTTGAAGCAGGTCCTTTAAAACCTTCTCCAACGGTTCCCCATGGATGCTGCAAATATCACTTTCCCCGTGTAAGTTAAAGTGCCTGGAGTGAGAAGGAGTACGGTCTGACAGAGGGGGTGAAGGAATCCACTCCAGCCTTGGAGAAATTTAAAGGAGCTGATTCAAAATGTATGTCTGTTAAGCTACAAAAGTGCTCCATGTGTGTGTGGGGGGGGTGGGGAGAGAAAGAAAAAAAATAAGAAGAGAGAGAGAGAGAAAACTGTGCTATTATTTTTCATTGTTCCATTATTTATCATGTGTTAATATTTTACACTGTCCCTACACCTAGAGTGGTTTTTCTGCCTTTCTTTTGCCCAGGGTTAGCATATATTTTTCAGGGTTTACATGCATTCAATGTCAATAGTCCAGAGCATAAAATACATATGTGTTTAACAAGAATTGAAAGGGACTTTGGAGGTCTTTTAGTCCAACTCCCAGCTCAGGCAAGAAAACTGAGAATGCCACTCTGAGTAGAGATCCTGGGAAAGGTGTCAGAATAACACTTAGAAGGGACCTTGGGGTGAACCCTATACCATTTCAGAGAAATGGCTGTCCAGTCTTTTCTTAAAAACTTCCAGTGATTGAGCACCTAGAACTTCTGGAGACAGGCAGTTCCACTGGTTAATTGTTCTCACTCACAGGAAGTTTCTCCTTAGTTTTAAGTTGCTTCTCTCTGTTCAGTTTCCATCCATTGTTTCTTGTTTGCATTCTGCTTCTTTGGAAAATACATTGTCCCCCTTTCTTTGTGGCAGCCCCTTAAAAGCCTGTTGCCTATCACATTCTTGGATAAAGCATGTGAGCCATTTCCTCCTTTCAGTGGTCCATGAAAGTACATTTATAGTATGCAGATAATAAAGTCAAAAAAAGTGAACAACATTTTTACAGAACTATAGATAAGTTGAGGCTGGGTGACAAGGAATGGCTGGGAGGGGAAGGGCCAGGTGAGTCACCCCTTGATGTGAGTGACATTGAGTTGGCCACACCCACACAGTCACATGACCAAGCCATGCCCACCCAATCACATGGCCACCAAGCCACATCCACCCAGTGACATGACCACCAAGCCATGCCCACCAAATAAGCCATGCCCACAGAACCGGTAGTAAAAAAAAATTGAATCCCACCACTGGATTCATGGCATAGCATACAGTGTGAATCCAGCCAACTTTGGTTTAGTAGAACATACAGAACATAGAATAACAGAGTTGGAAGGGAACTTGGAGGTCAGGGGTGTCAAGCGCCTGGCCCACGGGATGCTTATATCTGGCCCGCGTGGCTGCCCTGGAAACAGAGAAGGACTGGCCCACAGTGCCTCTGCCAGAGAATATGGAGCTCGGGAGGAACGCAAGTGCTCAGGCACCACAAGGGCCCCTGACACAAGTGACATCAAGCTGGCCAGGCCCACCGTGCCCATACGCCCCCAGCCCCCCCAAGGTCAAACACAACCCTGATATGACCCTCAATGAAATCAAGTTTGACACCCCTGTTGTAGGTCATCTAGTCCAATCCCCTGCTTAAGCAGAAGACCCTATAAATGATTGTCCAGTCTCTTTTTACACCAAGACAAATTCCTTGTGTGTCCAATCACACTTGGCCAATAAAGTATTCTATTCTATTTTTGAAAGCCTCCAGTGATGGAGCATCCACAACTTCTGAAGACAAGTTGTTCCATTGGTTGATTGCTCGCACCGTTAGATAATTTCTCCTTAGTTCTAGGCAGCTTAATTAATTAAACTATGAATAAGCAAACCACTAGATGTTATGTGAACATAAAGAGGACTTTAGCATAAAGAGGATTTAGATTTTCTTCTTTCTTTTTCTTCCCCTCTTTTTCTTTTTCTTTTTCTGTCTCTTTCCCCATCTCCCTAGATATCTGGTTTCCATATTCTTTTCTGCAAAGATCACCTGATATGTGGAAGATAACGTACATGAGCAATGCATGGATAGATACAATTTTGGATATGGGGAAGATACAGTGGTTATGTACAGGTTTATTTTCCTTTTTAGAAAATCTATAGTTTATGTCCTAAGACTTTTAATTGCAAATCTTAGTGTTAATGTCAATTTTTTTTTTAATTTTATGGATTTTTTTTAGTGTTAGTTGTCCTGGACAGAAAAGCAAGGTTTAAACTGAAGATAGAAAGAAATTTATGTATATGTGATCGATTACTTCTGTTTTCTCTAGTATATTGCATTTTTCCTAACTAACTTATTTTCAATTCTTGTTATCTTATTTCCTAAAGTAGTTTTAAGTAGTTTGATGATGCCTTCTGTTGATGTCTTTCTGTGAATAATGAAATGCTGAGTTTACACATTTTCTCATAATCTAGAAAAGAGTCTTAATAGGTCTGATTAGATTTCTCATTATTCTGAGGGACAGAATGCATTGAATTATTGAACCCTGCCTGACTAAATTAGATTGTGTTACCTCAGTGAGATTCTCTTGGGCATTTAAATAAATACTGTAATGAAATTTCGGCTCATTTCTGTTTCAGTGCTGGCTTTTACTGGGGCTTTGCCTAGAATCTCATATTGTAAAATTCTGTAATAATCTGTTGGAAGCAACAAATCTTGGAAGCACAAACAAATCTGGAACAATAATTTTCTTAATATATAATATCCAATTTGGATGCAGAGGTTTTAGTGGCCATAAAATCTATGATCAATGGAAAGAATGATCAATTCTTTATTGCTGCTAGACTGCCATCCCCGCTTTATTTCATGCAATACAGGTAGTCCTTGATTTACAACCACAATTGAGTCCAAAATTTCTGTTGCTAAGCGAGAGAATTTGTTAGGGATACACCCTAGCAGAATCTGCACGGCAGTCAGGCAGGCAGGCAAAAATATGTGAGATAAACGTTTTTGTAGCTTACACTCAGTAAAACAGATACACTGTGCTAGTTAAATAGTTTATTCCAATAAGAGTTATAGCATAGTCAAAACAGTCCATATATCATTCACTAGTTCAGTCCGTCCAGGGATTATTCAGTTGCATTATTCAGTGTCAAAAAAGAGGTCAGTAAACTTACAAATATCAGTCCAGTAATATATCTCCTCGCAGTAGAGATATGAAGAAGTCAAACCTCCTTTCTTCCTTCAGCATCAGGGAACACGCAATTAGCAAACCATCAATCAGGCAAACCAGCAATCGTCAGCAAACAGCAGGTTCTCTTGCTCCCTCTTATGGCGGTTCACAACCGCACCCAAAATTACATGCTTTGCAGTTTAAAGTGACACACACTTACACTTACTGTCATAGTTTATATATATTATTTTACCCAAACTACGTTAGGTAACCTTGTTATTCCTAACAGAGGTGTTGAGTTTTCCCCATTTTATCACCTTTCTTGCCACAGTTATTCACCGCAGTTGTTAAATTAGTAACTCAGCTGTAGAATGAATCTGGCTTCCCCATTGACTTTGCTTGTCAGAAGGGTGTACAAAGTGATCACGTGACCCCGGAACACTGCAACCATCATAAATATGAGTCAGTGGCCAAGTATCTAAATTGTGATCATGTAATGTGGCCATAGGGATGCTTCAATGATTGTAAGTGTGAAAAACAGTCATAAGTACTTCTTTCTGTGCCACTGTAATTTCAAATGGTCTAAATGAACTGTTTGTCAGCGTTCCAGCAAACGCAAACGCTGTTGTAAGTCAAGGGCTACCTGTATCTTTCAGGTGGGTATAGAGTTTTGGGGTGATCCCTGTAAAAGCAGATGGAGAATTCCCATTCTGATGATCGCCTGATTATTTATATGGTAGAGAAAAGGAGAAGGCATGTTTCATTGTGTTGATACGTGGTGTGTGTTTGCCAAAAAAGGATCTGAGAAATAATTTCGTAAGAGCATGATATATTTCTCCTATTTCAGTACATTTTAATAAAGGCTGTTTCTTCTGAGGATTAGTAAATGAGGCCAAAATGAGGCAGTAGGAGGTATCAGATCTGCCCAAATAGGTCTCTAGGAAAGACAGACCCTCAACTTTATTTGGTTGAAGCGATCAGGGGTTGCAGCAAAATTAGGCTAGATCTGAGTATTCCTCCATAAAGAGTACTGGTTTTCCCCTTTCCCTGGACCTTCCACTTAGGGACCAGATCATCAGTGTCCAATGACATCCTAGAGTGTAATGTTTTGAGAACTGCTTTGATGTTTCACATTCTTTCCCATCCTTGGGTGGCTGATAATTCCAGTTGGACACCTCTGGTTCCTCACAGTGTATTTCCTTCCCCACTTACATCCTTCTTTCCTCCTGTTTGACTTCCCCAAATTCCTCTGCCCCCTCCCTCTGTTTATAGCAGGATGCCAGTGAGGCACAATGAAATTGTTTGAATTTCATGAAAAAGCCTGCAACGTTCTTCCCTTCCTGATTTCAAATCTAGTTAATAGGAAGAGAATGAATGGAGGATACTACAAAGCTGAAGAACTATTAACTCAGGTAGACTAACACATAGTCAAGAAACTCAGCATGCAGGGACTTCATTTGCTCGTAATATGTATCTCCTATACCTTTCTTGTTTGAATTTAATGAAAGAATATCCATGCTAGATCTATCTAGATCAAAATTCTATCTAGAATCTTCCCTCAGTGGTTAACTAGAATTAGTGGAAAGCCCAGAAGTACTGTAGGCATTAAGGCAATATCTGAGAAAAGTGTTTTCCTGAGATGTAGATTTTTACGGGGATCAGTGCTTCAAATTCTTCTATAAAGAACGCCAATTCTAGCATTTTGAGCACAACACATTTTGCTGGAATTAATTTTACAGCATATTATAATGATTTTGATTGTGTGAGTGTGTGTGTGTGTGTGTGTGTATACACATGGGGGGAGAAAAGAGGGAGAGATTTGTATATGTGTGTGTATATGTGTGTGCATGTGTGTGTATACACACACATATTCAAGGTTCTAACAGCAGTGGGTTTTTTCCACTGACTTTCTTTCTATATTCATTTTTTTCATTCCATTTTGTCCAGTAATGAAACATTCAAGGATCACAATCTTCAATGAAATATTTTTGCTTTTAATAAGTGTCTACTGCAATTCTTGTAGACATTTTTAGGCAAGGATGCTTTTATTATAGAAAGAATTATTTATAAAATTTAGTTTTACATAAATATATCTTAAAATAAGTTCTAGAGCAGTTATGTAAATATTACTGGAAGCAGGACTAGATTAGCAGCTTGAGTTCAAAACCACCATGTTTGTTTTTAACTTTATCTGCATACTTTTCTGGATTAATTATACTGACAACTTGGTTTTGTTGTGTGCTAGGTATTTCTAATTAGCCTTAAAATAAGGTCAAGGTTTCCCTGTCAATTATGTCCAACTCTAAAGCATGGTACTCATCTCCATTTCTTGGCCAAGGAAGCCAGTGTTGTCTGAGGACATTTTCCATGGTCATGTGGCCAGAATGGCTAAATTCCGAAGGTGAACAGAATGCTTACAAACAGCTAGCTGGGCAGGAGTTGGGGCAAGTAATGGGAGCTCACCCCCTTGTGCAGAGCTCAGGTCTCAAACACTTCAGCATCTTTAACCATTGAGCCATTGTGCCCCTGGCCTTAAACTATCAGCATTTTAATCTTGATACTGATGATTTTCCTTTGTTCATTATTGGGATGGTGCAGCTCCTTTGCTCGTGGATTCAAAGACCATGATTCAAATAAACAAATGATTATTTCATTTGCTTTTTAATCTCTCTCTTCCTGGAAGTTCATTTCTTGAACAAATATTATAAAACATGTTTACTCTTTAAAATACTGTGCATATCCATATTAAATAGATGAATGATTAATTTAATTCATGGAATCAGGGAGCAAAGTGTTAAGAATTAAATTAGTTTCCCTATCATTTGCATTATGTATGGGTCAAATTGCAGTGAATTATCCATACGGAGTTTTTCCAAATGTAATTATACTGATTTTGCTAAAGCTCAAAAATAGTTATAAATGACCTGCAAGAAAAATTCTAATAAATAATGCTTGACAGCAGAGACCAGAATGAAATGCTCAGTGGACTTTAATGTCAATTGGGAAAACTCATTAATGTGAGAATCAAAGGAGATAGAAGACAGAATCAAATGACTTTGGAGTAGCAATAGTTTTAATTTAAGGTTAATAAGATCAGAGATATTTAATCCAGTTATTGGAGACCATATTTTAATTATGAGGATATACTTGCAATAGAAGTTGGAAGTTTCCTAATTAAATATGGATATAATTAAGTTTAAACACATGTTATCTGGATTATTGTGCAAAATAGAATATTGAAACAACCTGATGCATAGAGCTAATATTAAACCAATTTTTGGAACAAAACAGATAGCAGTAACTTGTTATTTTGGAAACTGTTGGATAAATGATAAATGAATGGAGGTGATTTATTATTAGAATGTGATTTCAAATATTCTATAAAGGGCAGAAGCTTGTAAAGGATCACAAGAATAGATGCCACTGGCAATGTTAGGAAGGTTTGCATGGAAGTATACAATGAGAAAACTCACCTCTCACATATACTGTAACTATTCTTCTTACAGAAGACTTGATTAGCTGGCCTTCAAAACATGCCAAAAGATATACCAGGGCTGTGTGGAAGCAACAGCTCTTCTTTAATGGGTGAGAACTCTTGAATAAGCTTTATCATAACAGCCTCTTACTGAAGTCTTAATCATCTCTGGCTTTTTTGAGCTAAGCCCTGCTGAGTCTCCTTTAACTTTCTTTGCCTTATGGATAATTCTTGTTAAGATCTCCTTGTTCAGTGATCATTCGAAATCAATATTTTTAACCAGTGATGGGATTCAAATTTTTTTACTACTAGTTCTGCAGGCATAGTTTGGTGGACGTGGAATGGCTTGGTGGGCATGGCAGGGGAAGGATACTGTAAAAACTCCATTCTCACCCTACTCCCGGGGGAAGGATACTGCAAAATCTCCATTCCCTCCCCACCCCACTAACCTGCTTTCCAGCTCCATTCTCCTGTGCAGGGCAACAAAAGAAAACCCAGCCAATCAGATGGAACTTGGAAGGCAGAGAATAGATGGGGCCAGTCAGAGGTGGTATTTGCCGGTTCTCCGAACTACTCAAAATGTCTGCTACCTGTTCTCCAGAACTGGTCAGAACCTGCTGAATACCACCTCTGTTTGCAACCCATCCTTGAGGTTCTGGCCATCTCAGCAAGCCCGGTGGTCACAGGATCGCGATCTGGATGCAACGAGTTTACACTTACAATGGTAGTGGCATCGTATGATGACATGATCACCATTTGTAATCTTACCTGATGGCTTCCCACAAGAGAAACCAGCAGGGAAGATTGCAAATCACTTTCAGAGGTTTCCAAGTGTCTCTCCAGCTGCTCCATTCCCTCTATGCTTGCACCTTGCTTGCTTGCACCCAAGTACACTTGCATGCCCTCCCCCACAATCGTGGTCAATATCTTCCTCCCCTGGGGTCCTCCAGACCAGAACAGAGTAATGGCAGAGAAGTTCTTTCTTACATTTTTTATGCAAACTTTCACGCTCCTAATCCATACTCCTTAAAAAATATTCAACTAGCAATAGAATAGTACTTAGACTTATACAGCACTTCACAGTGCTTTACAGCCCTCTCTAAGTGGTTTACAGAGTCAGCATATTTCCCCCAACAATCTGGGTCCTCATTTTACTGACCTCGGAAGGATGGAAGGCTGAGTCACCCTTGCGCCTTCCATGAGGATCGAAATCCTGGCAGTCAGCAAAATTAGCCTGCAATACTACATTCTAACCACTGTGCCACCATGGCTCCTCCAAAACTCCTAGAACAGTTTTATGATTTACACACCAAAGTATACACTTGCCCATATTTTATTCAATGCGTAATTATAAGCATACTTAGAAAAGTACACACAAAATGTGCTACACTATAGAAAAATCAATTACAAAAAAGCATCTATGGGGCAGTACATGAATCTATATGAGATTTTAAAATGCATTTCATGAAGGGTAAGAAAATATTCTTAAAAATCAAGAAAAAAGCAGAGAAAAATAAAAGAACACCAAAAAGTATGTATCAATTATGAATAAATTCATATGCATGTAATACAATACAATTTCCTAATTATTACCATCTCTTTAAAAAAAGATGGGAAGTTAAACTTATAGACTAGTATCTACAGTCCAAAGTTCTACGTACTTATCCTAAAATACATCCTGAAAGAAGAATGCCTGTGGAAATTTAGAAAGTTACGTGAGCTTTTTCAGAACTATTATCTATTATCTAAAAACAAAAGGCTTCTAGATTTCTAGTATCTCTTCACGAGATAAAATCATGCAAAATATTTTTTCTGTTTGTGACTCATTAATTTCTAGACCATCAGTAAATAACTCAAGTGAAGATAAGGATTTGATACCAATGAGAATCGAGGAACAAAATTAATATATGAAATATATTTTGCCTATTATGAACCGATCCCCATAACCTGCTATTTCTGAATAAACATATGCTAAGCAGAATTTGTGTCTCACAAATCTCCATTGTTTTCTGAGAGTTAGTTCACATGCAATCAGGAAAAAAAGAAAAGATGATAGCAGATCTGACCATTACAAAACAGAGGACAGATGAAAACCACCAGAAAGGGGTTAGGAAATTAATTACAAGGGCAGGAAAAAGAAGATAGATACAAAGAACTAGAAAGAGTTGAATATAGTTTATGTTATATCTGGGAGGACGGTTCAAGAACGGAGGCAAGACTCAGATAGTAACTAAATGTCTTTATTTGTGACTTCAGATCTGAGCAACTAACCCCAGCCGCAGCAGCCCCTTATATAGGGCTGGCTGCGGCTAGGCAGCCAATGAAGGCGATTTGAGTTTGCCGCTCTTGGCAGGGCCAATCGCGGCAGCCCGTTTACTGGCCAATCACATCAGTCTATGGCGACCAATCACGATCGACTTTCAGCGGGCCAATCAGATTTGCAGGCTACGAGCCTGCTAGTCTGGAACACCCCTCCCCTCTCAGTTCCGTTTAAGGGGTGGAGTAATATAGTCTCGCAGGTAGGCAGGTCTTCGCACCTGTCTGCCTGACTTACGCAGTTCCGCTTGACCCTGTTCAAACCCGGGTTCAGATGGACTGCTTGCTGGATCAAACAGGAACGGTGAACCGGTGTCATGGTCAGGGCTCTCCTCTGGTGCCTCCGGGGTGATGAAGTCCTCAGCCTCGCTGTTACTGTTCTGGCTCCCGGGGCTCGCTGAACCTGGCTGGTTGCTGCTTCCTGGTGAAGCGTTCAACTGTCCAGTCTCAGTTGCAGCTGGTGAGTGTTGCCAACCATGGTGCGGTGATCTCGGTGATAGCTCGGAATAGACAGGTGTTGGTTCTAATTCTGAGTTCACTGCTTCCCCTCCCCCCCAGTGTCAAAGTTAGGGTCAGGGTTGGAAGATGTGGTTAGTCTGGAGCGCAGTTGGTCAATATGGCATTTCCATGGTCTGCCATCAGTGGTGAGTAGATGGTAGGAGCGGGGGCCCGTAACTTGAGTTACCTGGGCAGGAATCCAAAGGGGATCCCCAGAAAAGTTTTTTGCGAAAACAAGGTCTCCTACCTTGAAAACACGGTGCTTGCTGCTGGAACCCAGGGGCTTTTCCGGGGTGTAGGCAGGGTGCAAACGATCTAGAGGCGATCTGAGTTTCCTGGCCATCAGGAGTTCAGCTGGGCACTTGTTGGTAGTGCTGTTTGGTGTGATGTGTTGTAGGAGCAGCATTCTAGTGACTTTGTCGTGGATGTTGCCTTGATCCATTTTCTGTAGGTTTTTTTTCGTAAACTGAATCATTCGTTCAGCCCGGCCATTCGCCGCAGGATGAGCTGGCGATGTGAGTGCGTGTCGGATGCCCCATTCCGCTAAATACTGTTCAAAGGCTAAGGCAGTAAATTGGGGCCCATTGTCAGAAACCAGGACATCTGGTAACCCGTGTGTGGCAAAGACCGCCTCAGTAGTGGTTGCTTTCATTTTATTGACCTCAAACCAGTTTGAGTAGGCATCAACAGTTATTAAGAAGGTGTGGCCTCTCGTAGGTCCCGCAAAGTCAATATGAATGCGAGACCAAGGACCCCTGGGTGTTTCCCATTCTGTTGGTGGGGCTTTAGGTGGAGCTGAGTGGTTTTCCTGGCATTTGTTACAAGAGGCGACCCAGGTTTCGATTTGTTTATCTATACCTGGCCACCAGGCGTAACTTCTTGCCAGTGCTTTCATACGTACGATGCCCGGGTGTCCATCGTGTAGCATTTGCAAGACCCTTTTTTGTAACTTAGTTGGTACAACAACTCGGTCTCCCCACAAAACGCACCCTTTTTGTGAAAAAAGTTCCATTTGTCTGTTTTTAAACGGCTTAAACATTTCCTTAGTGTCGTAATCTGGCTATCCCCTCTCCACCCAGCCAAGAACTCGTGCCAAACAAGAGTCTCTTTTGGTTTCAAAAGCGATGTCTTGAGCCGTTAGTGGAGGCGATGGCATTGTCTCTATTTGCAGTACGGGGAGTGTGGGAGCTGGGTCTTCCTGTGGCTCGGGTAGCGGTGAGCGGCTCAAGGCATCTGCATGGGGAATAGATTTCCCCGGGCGGTACTTTAATTGATAGTCGTAGGCAGTGAGAAATTCCGACCATCGCGTCATTCTGGGGGAGAGAATGTGTGGAGTAGGTTTGTCGCCCGCCAGGATCCCAAGTAGTGGCTTATGGTCCGTTATAATAGAAAACGGTCTCCCATAAACATATTCATGAAATCGTTTTATTGCAGAGACAATAGCAAGGGCTTCCTTATCTAATTGGCTATAGTTTCTTTCTGTTTTTGATAGAGTTCGTGAAAAAAATGCAATTGGTGCTTCTGAGCCGTTTGGTAGGACGTGGCTCAGGATGGCCCCTACCCCAAATGGTGAGGCGTCACACGTGACAGTCAAAGGTAGTGTCTCGTTATACTGAATTAGTACTGCCTTTGAGGTAAGGAGGTCTTTTACTTGCTGGAAGGTGTGTTCCTCCCGACATCCCCAATTCCAGGATGCCCTTTTATCGAGTAGTCTATGAAGGGGCTCAGCAACTACACCTTCTGGGGTAGGAAGATGTTATAAAAGTTAATAAGTCCCAGGAAGGCTTGGAGGTCGGTTTTGTTTTTAGGTCTTGGGGCGTTTTTGATAGCTGCCAATTTTTTTTCTGTGGGGTGGATTCCTTGCTTGTCAAGGAGGTAGCCAAGAAACTCCACCCTTTCTGTGCAAAGCTGGCACTTTTCCTTCTTAACCTTGAGGCCAGCATTTTTGAACCTCTGTAGGACTGTTCTGAGACGTTTTTCTAATTGGTTTTTTGTGGGTGCTGCTATTAATACGTCATCAAAATAGGGCACGACCCCTTTTATCCCTTATAATAGTCTCTCCATCAGGCTTTGAAAGATGCCTGGGGCTACGCTTACACCAAACTGGAGCCTGTTGCATTTGAATGCACCACGATGTGTGACTATAGTTTGGGCTTCTGCAGTCTCGGGATCAACTGGTAGCTGTTGATACGCTTGGGCCAGATCTAATTTTGCGAATATTTTGCCACCCGCAAGTGAATGCAGGAGATGTTGAACAACTGGCACTGGGTAGGCGCTCTGCTGTAGCGCGTGATTGAGGGTGGCCTTGTAGTCACCGCAGATTCTTATGGACCCGTCAGGTTTTATGGGGGTGACGATTGGTGTCTCCCATCGGGCGTGGTCAATAGGTTCTAACACGCCTTGCGCAATTAGTTTGTCCAGTTGCTCGTCAATTTTGGATTTGAGAGCAAAGGGAACTCGGCGTGGCTTTAGATGAATGGGTGCTATGTCGGGGCGAAGATTAAATGAAATGGGGGATCCCTTGTACTTGCCTAGGCTTTTGTTGAACACTTCTCAGAAATCATGGACGAGAGCCGCCTCCCAGTCATTGTCTTCAGTATGATGGATGCCAGCCACTCCGATTCCTAGTGGCGCGAACCACTGAAGACCCAATAGACTTGGCTGTTCTTGGTCTACGACGGTGAGTGGTAGAATTGCCTTATGTCCCTTGAACGAGACCTGAACATGGCGGGTACCTGTGACTGGAATCTGGTTGCCTTGGTAGTCCTTTAGTATGATTCTCTGACTAGTGAGGTCTTGGCGTCGGATGTTGGGGACTAGCTGCTTGAGTGTTCTCCAGGATACCATGGATAGTGATGACCCAGAGTCGACTTCCATGTTGCACGGTTTGTTTTCAATCGTGACCTCTACTCGGATCTTTTTAGCGTCAAGTGATGAAGCGTGGCCGATGGTGATGGTTTGATGAGCCTCCTCTCGTCTGGCGGCATCGTTAAACCTTCAGGGTCTGCTGTACCGGTTCCACTGGTTGCTAGGGCGGTCCCTCTGCGTGGTGGCATTGCCATCGTTTCTCTTTGGGCTGCTCCCTCTCCGTCTGGGGCTGGAATTTCTCTTGTTTCTGCATACCTTCGCGATGTGTCCCCGTTTCTCGCAAAAATGGCATATGGCATCTAAGAATCTGCATTCGGATCGGGGATGGTTTCCCCTGCATCCGGCGCATTGGTAGTTGGCTTTGCGACCCCGCTGGTCCCATTGCTCACGTTCTGACCGGAGCCTGTGGACTTCTTCTTTCTCGCTGTCTGAGGATGACTCAACGTCTTCGTGATGGGCGGTTGATGTGTACTTGTCTGAAAGTTTCCCAGCATCGTTGGTGGGTTGGCGGTTGGTCCTGCTGGTTCGACGCATTCGTGCTGCCAATTTACGAGTCGCTTCGGCTGCTGTGGCGTCTGCTATGGCATCTGCAAGCGAGATGTCTCCCTTGGCCATGATCTTGCTCTGGATGGTTGGGTCTCTGAGGCCAAGGACGATGAGATCTCTCATGGCTTCTTCGAGGTTGGCGAAGCCACACAAACCACCCAGGTTCCTCAGGTCTGCCACAAAATCCCCAACGCTCTCACCTTCACGTTGGTCCCTCTGGTAGAACTCATGCTTATGAATGAGAGTTGGCACAGCTGGGGCGTAATGGTTGCGCAGGATGGGAGCAAGGGTGTCCCAATCCATGGTTTTAACTTCAGCTGGCTTGGCTAAGGCTTTAGCCATCTTAAAAACGGCTGGTCCACAATGGGTTAGAAAAACGGCTCGTTTCTTGCTGGGCGTGGCATCTTTGAGGTTGTTGGACTCCAGGAACATTTGAAATCTGTCCATGTATGAGTCCCAATCTTCGCTAGCTGGATCGAATGGTGCGGGTGGTATAGCGCTGCTGGCCATGTCGCCGTCGTTGCACTCTGTCAGCCACGTGCTCCTTCAGCTAGCTCAATTCAATAGCTTCTGTTGCCTCCGCATCCCATCCTCGTCGCCAGTGTTATATCTGGGAGGACGGTTCAAGAACGGAGGCAAGACTCAGATAGCAACAACAGCTCTTTATTTGTGACTTCAGATCTGAGCAACTAACCCCAGCCGCAGCAGCCCCTTATATAGGCTGGCTGCGGCTAGGCAGCCAATGAAGGCAATTTGAGTTTGCCGCTCTTGGCAGGGCCAATCGCGGCAGCCCGTTTACTGGCCAATCGCATCAGTCTATGGCGACCAATCATGATCGGCTTTCAGTGGGCCAATCAGATTTGCAGGCTACGAGCCTGCTAGTCCGGAACAGTTTATATATAAGGCTATAAGGCTTATTTGTGCTACATGGCAGATAGAGGTTTCTAATTATAGCTTTAGGAAGATTATGGCTTCCTAAACTAAAAAATTAATAACCTTTAGGAATTAAAAAATACGTATCAGGATATACTATATTAGGAGCATTTGCAGAAGTAGGCAACAATCCAAACTCTGGCTTTGAAACTCAATCATTTTAGTATGTAATACATTTATGTAAAAAGGACAAGGATTTTAACTGCCATGTCCAACATTTTGGTACTATTAACATCCAACCACTCATGAAGGCTCCTGTAAAACATCTCTAAATGATTAGTTCTGCTGGGTAAAGTCTGACGCCTTACTGTCTCTTTCTTCCCATAGCTTCTGGGATTCTCCAAAAATATTATGCAAACTTTTCCTAACATGAGGCAAATCTATCTCTTTCTTATGTGCATACAACATCATGATGTGTGTACCAACGGGGAACAGCCACTGCAGCTTGCAAGACAACAGCACAGTGCTGCTCTCATCATTTCATGCACACCTATTAGCCTTCCTGTAGATGCCTCTGAATGATCACAGACATTGATTTCACAACTCTTTTTGGAAGAGCTTCCAGAGTGTTATTTTAATACTTCCATGAGAGTAGATCATAGATTCCATGTTGTGGAAAACACAAACTTGTAAATTGGTAAATTAGAATAGAGGACTTGATTTTTGATCAGTGTACATATGATGCTTATAAATATCCATAATAAATCTTTTTGTTTTTCCACATAGGTATACAAGTTTCTCCTGTGAAATAATAAAGATCTTCCTTTTACATTCTTTTGGTTCTTATTTAACAATATTTACTATGGTTGATCAGTCTGCCCTCAAGTTGATGTCAACTACATCAAATTTTTTCCCCAGAACAATCTGGAGAATCTGTCTGCAACCTGATCTCAAACTGGTCCAAGGATTTACTATTCTTGGACTGTTATCAGAAGGCTGGCTGATATTTGCAAGAGATTAGACAGAGAGACCCAAAGCCTTTCTGATGCACTACCAGAGCATATGCAGAACAGATTGCAGGCTTAGTTTCTTCAGCTCTGAAGTCCTGCTCTTGCAGATGCTTGGACTCTGCATCAAATGGCATGAGGTAATCTAGGGTACTAATCAACACAGTATAAAGAAACCATACTGCAGACAAAACTAGCCAGGCAAGCTACTATATATAAGTAACCAGAAAACTTCACTTTTCTGGGCACTGATGATCTGATCTAATCTGGTCACAAAACAGGAAAACAACCAAAACCCCAGACAGTGGAATGCTGAGCTACATATATGTTTGCTACTATTGGATTAGCACAGGGGTGTCAAACTCAAGGCACGGGCGGCCGAATCCAGCCCTGGGAACAGTGAAGGACTGGCCTGTGGTGCCTTTGCCAGCAAGAACAGAGCTCGGGAGGGCCACGTGTGTTTTTGCTGGCAGAGGGTAGCAAGAGACCGTTGCAGCTGAAAACAGAGCTCGGAGCCCATTTTCACTGGCAGAGTGCTCAAGCTGCCGCCCCTGACATGAGCGGTGTCAAGCTGGCCACATGAGCCTGTCCACACCCACCCCAGCCCCCTGAGGTCAAACACAACCTTTATGCAGCCCTCAATGAAATCAAGTTTGACACCCCTGGATTAGCATCAAATAAGTTGTAAGTTTACCTTCTATTGGAAACATTCAAGCAGAAGCAGTACAACCTTGCCAAGATATTAGAATAATACTTTTCAACATTTTCTGATAGGTCTTACATCTGCGCTCTCTTCAATATCTGACTTATCATAATGTATATCTCCCCCAAATATTAAAAATATAATAAGCACTTCTTGGGGGAGGGGGCAGGAATCTAGTTTAATGGTCACTTTCAATTGGGATGCACTCAGTAGCAGCTACTTGGAGACACTTCCTGTCTTTCCATGTTCTATCTCTTGCCTTCCTATATGTGTAAACCTTCTCTTACCTCTCTTCCACTTTTGGACAAAGAGAATGTGAGAGCAAATAAAAGCAAATTAAAAAGGGGTGAAAGTTGCATCGGTGTTGTTACAGAAAAATGCCTCCTGGCTGAGAAGCCTGAGGAAGTTAACTATATAGTAGATACTCATAGAGTAAAGAAGGAGCACAAGCAGATCTTTGCAGAACCACTCAACAGTAGATTCTGGAGAGTTCACAGCAGGCTATAGGATAAATTATCTGTTAGCAAGAAAATGATCGGTTCTATATCCACCTGCGTTCAACTGTCATTTTCTTCAGGCTTTCAAAAAAACAGTCACAACATAATTCAATTTAGAAAAAACATGGATACAGCCTTTGTAATACCCTTCACATGTACAGGAGTATGGCTAGAGTGGAATACAGCTTCAGTCTATATTTATTCTTCATACAAGTAAGAATCACCATAATCCCAGATCTCACAATGCAAAATAACCTCCACTGTCTCCATTGCAGAAAATCAGTCCTCATACATGGAGGTTGACATGAAAAATTGGTACTACTAGGATGCTTATTTTTGTTGACCCTGCACACAGGTTTGTTACCATCAGCTTCCTCAGGGCCCACATATTTCTCCAGCAGGGATATACTGTAAATGCTTCTATTTCTATTCCACCATCAGGAGCAGCTAAAATAACAAAAATTAATGAAAGCATTCCATTATATATAAACTTGGGCTCCAAGGTTATTGCTGTTCTAGAAAATCAGAGCAGAAGTCATAATTTCATGGTGGGTTTTCCATTCCTAGTTGATTAAGGGAGCAACAGGCCAGATATTTCAGTTCAACTGTATTTCTTATTAATTTAACTACTGGTATTATGGAAGCAATCACCTGTGGACCATAAATACGAATTGTAGGTATTTCATCTGAAATTGGTCACTGAGAGTATAATATTTTCCAACTGATTCTGCATAATCCAACCTACATGGAGAAAACAAGTTTGGAAAAGATTGGTATCAAGATGAAGAGGAGTAGAAGGCGACCTTAAATCAAGGACTTTAATGTGACAACAGGTAAGCTATTTTCAGCTATAAAATACGAGGAGGGCATCAAGTCGTACTATATGCTTTATTCTATAACTATCAGCTAAACAGAAGTGAGAACTTCATCCACATGGATAAAAACAAATATTGTTTATAGGCAGCATATTTTATGAGCCCGATATGCGCATCTAATTTTGTGTGTCCATGTAGAACAGATTTGTTTAATCTGGAAATATTTGTCTAGGAGTGTGAATGCATCTGATACAGCGTGTGTTTCGCTACTCTGAAATATATCTCCTTGAAGAAGAAATTCTTCCATCACTGTAGGATGAAATAGTTTTAAAATTCAGATCTTTTCTGAAAACATGATACAGGTACCAGAAATAGAGTATAAAACAAGAAAATCCACTGTTTACCATTTATTAATGTATATTATGAAGATATTATTCCCAAAATTTAATCCAATATTATGACCAAGGTAAAATATACAAATTTGTTGAAATTCACTGTGCCATGTATGATATGCTTGGTTATAGTTGCCCATATTCTTATAACCTTGCCCTGTGACTACAACGATATCCTATATGTGAGATTGTCTTTGAAACAGTCCTGAAATGTCTTGAGAAGTGAAATGTCTTCAAAAGAAAAAACCAGAAAGTCCAGTTGCCTCCTGAAAAAGCACCTTTGGAACAACCATGACCTGGATGACTGAGAATCTCTACAGACTCCTGAATCTGCAGTTGATTCCAGAAATAGGATGGCAACATGATTAATCATGGCTAAGCAATTCAACACATCAACGATGTCAAATTTGCGGCATCAGGCGACGTCATGTGATGTACTGTGATATTTTTCCCCTTCGCTAAACTGGCCGTGGGCGTGGCCAGCGCATGACAGATCTGGCCTGCGGGCCACGAGTTTGGCAGCCCTGAGCTATATTATTCTATGGGACAGAAATTGTGGCAAAGTTTTAGGAGGTACCACTATAATCATCCTACCTGGTGCTGTGTCTTGCATATATTAACAACCATTTCACTATTAATCAAAGAAGATGGGATGATTCATGATACAGTATATAAGGCACAGACTGGTGTTTCCATTTTGCTCTGCCAGAAAGTACATGAGTGTTACACATGCCTGCTACAGAAGTCAATTTGTGTGAGGTTCACAGTTTCCATGCATGTCCACTAACCAGATGCTGGTTACGATCTCATGTCTATATTATTGTTTAAACAGTGCATCTGTGTCCAACCCATATCTTCACAGTTGACTTAAATATTACAAAAGATCATACTCCTCCAGTGACCTCTTGTGAAAAGAAATCAACCTTTTCCTTTTCAGAAGCATTTCAATCGTCTCAGCTGATTGTCAGCTTAATGGGAATTAAGGGCAGTTCTTATATTCTCTTCAAATGCCTCCTGTACATATAAAAGTGAAAATGAAATGGTATTCTAACTAGATGGGTAATCAAAACAAAACTGTGCATGGGGCTTGCAAACAATTAGTAGACATTGTAGATGCACAAAAAGAACTATTAATATTCAAAGTTGTCTTCCACTGACAATCAGTCGATTTGATACAACCTGCTTCCCATTACTTTTTGCTACTCAGGCAAATATGTTTTCATCAGTGCCTCTCTAGAAAATATATCTTGAATTAGTTTCCTAGACCTCAGAAATGCCGGTCAATGTTGTCCTGATTAAAATCGGCCTGACACAGCTTCACTTACTTTAATGAGATTACACAAGATCTTTTTAAAGTCTATTTATTTAAACTTGATAGCATGCTTTTGCAATGGGTTCATTAACCGAGACATGTTGACTATCACTCTAGGATTCTCATGGGTGTGTTATGTAATGCTACAGCATGTGTTTAGGGAAGACAATGCAACTTTTGCTGAACATGGTTTTTATAAGTGACCTTGGGAGAGCTATTATCTTTGACTCTGACTCCCATGTAGGAAAAGAGAATAATAATCCATCTTTCAAGGGTGTAATAAATATACTACAGATCATTGTTTGGTCTTCCTTTTATTAATAAGTCAAAGTGATTGATGAGTCTTTGGTTAGTTCTTCTGCTTCCCAAGTCCAAAATCCAGTTAAAGCAAGTAAGGATATAAATTCCATAAAATTGTCCTTTTTAACCATCCTATAATGCCCTGGTGCTCCCCCAATCCACTGAAATTTCCCAATGCTGCTTTATGCATAATGTTTGGTCAATCTGAAAGCATCTCCCCATCATCGTTTAGACCCTAGTTGAGTAGAACATCTTGGTTATGTTCACACAACAACTTTAACAAACCAGGTTAAAGTAGCATAGATCAGATGGTGCAAATTTTAAGGTTGGGTTTTTTAAAAAGAAAATCTTATGTTTGGAGTGGAGATTAGAGGTTTGTATTTTTAACCTAATTTGTTGTTGGTTTTAGTCTCATTTACACTCTAGTTTGTTAATTTTCTTTTAACAAAATGTCAAAAATAGCATTACTTAGAAAACTCCACCAGAAGTGACTCTGAAAGACCCAAAAGAGAGTTGAGAGCTTTCAAGGGACTCATTCCCAATTCAGCATGTTATGCAAACCTAGCATGTTTTGGTTATGTTGTGGTACAAAGTATTATGAAAATGGCGTAATTCTCTAACCAAGTAAAATATAATATTTGAATGCTACTCAAACTGTGTGGATTTCATGCTTACTGTATGAATTTACATATGTGGGTGGTATCAAACCTTAGAGATGAAAAAGTGGGCTGGAAGGCTCATAGGTGTCAACAGCCTCTTTCTGATATATTAAGGCAGCATCACCACTACTTATTTGGTGGCATTGACGAGATTGAGAGAATCCTGAGCATGATGTTCCCAGAAATTCACATATACATTCTTTTAGGTCAGGGGTGTCAAACTCGATTTCCTTGAGGGCTGCATCAGGGTTGTGTTTGACTTTGGGGGCTGGGTGGGTGTGGCCAAGGATAGACATGGCCAGCTTGACGTCACTTTTATCAGGGGTGCCTGCAGCCCTCATGAGCTATGTTTTTGGCTGTGATTGCCTCCTGCAACCCTCTGCCAGCGAAAATGGAGCTCTGTTTTCTCTGGGAGTGGCACCAGGGGCCAGTCCTTTGCTGTTTCCAGGGCAGCCGTGCAGGCCAGATTTAATCACCTGCAGCCAAATCTGGCCCCTGGACCTTGAATTTGACACCTCTGTTCTAGATGGTCAATCACTGGTATGTGACACTGGATTAACTGTAAAAACGTATAAAGGAATGTCAAATATGTGTTGGAGATGTAAAGGATTCAAACTAAGAGAACAAGTGTTCATCCTTGGTGAACATGTAAGAAGGCTGGAAAAGGCCTAAGGCAGAACCTTGTGGCGCCCCACTGCTCACTTGCCTCCATGTAGACTTAGACCCATTAAGGACTACTCATTGAGTACAGTTTGTCAGCCAGTTGCAAGTCCATCTAGTGGTGTGCTATCTATTCCCCTTTTTTCTAGTTTACGAAGAAGTAGGTTGTGGTCTACTTTGACAAATGTCTTGCTGAAATCTAAATATACTGTGTCCACGTTAGTTTGCTGGTCTACTAATTTAGTCATTATGTTGAAGAATGAAATAAGATTGGTTTGGTGTGATCTGTTCTTAACAAACCCATGCTGACTGCTAGTTATTACTTTACTTGTTTCTAGATGTTGGCAGATCTGTTTTTTTATTATCTTTTCCAGTATCTTCCCGGGTATTGATGTTAGGCTGATTGGACTGTAGACTGACTCCAAGGGAGAGGAGGAACAGCCAACAGGGAGTGGAAGTATGGCTCCGGAGGTTGGGGAGGAGGCTGGGGAAGGGCAGAGGCCAGTTGGGCAGTCAGAGGAAGACCCAGGCCCATCCTCTCTCCATCCTATGGCATGCAGGGAGGGAAGGATAAGAGAAAGACATGAATGGCATGATCTATGGGTAAGGAAAGGGCCTTGATCCTCTTCATGGGCTGCAGCTGTGAGAACTGGTTAAAAGGACGGACATGCGTATGGAGCAGTGCTGGAAACAAAGCATGGAAATATCTCTAATCTGTTGTTCCTCTCTGAGTTTGGCGTCCTTCCCTGTGTGTGTTCCGATATCCGTGGATGTCTTCAAGCCCTCATCTTGCCTGGTTCCCTTAATTGCTTTAGTGTGGTTTGTCTTGTTTTTACTCTTATAATTTATAGGCATTTTTAGTTTAAATGGCATTTCTTCCTTTTCGTAACTGCTTGTGTGGGAGTTTTTTGTCTCCCATCAAGTATATTTGGAGCTTTGAAGCAAAGTGAAGGAATAAAAGAGGCTTCCCCTGACTGTGTTTATTTTTTATCCCATCCTGGGTCATCACAGGAACATTTTGTTTTATTCAGCATACATTGGGTATTCCAAGACAGCAGAAGGAATAGGAACTATATCTTGCACTATGTCACAAGTACCATTCATTCCTTAAAAAGAACTTGCAAAAAATTTCAAGGTCAGAAGGAAATGAATGTGCCTTTTTTTCCCTTTCTTTTAAAGGAAATGACTAGCAATCATTTATCCTGATTATATTTTGAAGCAATATGTTTTCTCTTGTGCTATTACATTCAGACTTTCCATTTCTTTTGACCATGATAAATAGACATGAAATCATTATCTTGCTCCAGAACCACAGAGATTTGTTGGCAAGGT
This sequence comes from Pseudonaja textilis, assembly GCF_900518735.1. The sequence goes on from NW_020769349.1 coordinate 167,573, forward strand.
AACAGCCCTTGCCAACAAAATGAGTAAAAATGCCCAAAGTTCATTAAAAATCAGTGTCATAGATTGACATTCACAATAACACAATTTTTGGTGTCTTGGGGATCCTCATTGATTGAATTCACTGGAACTTGCGTAAACATGCATAAGAGAAAATATCTCATGGGGTTTTTTCATGAGATTTAATGCATACATGGGAAAAAGGGAAACTGCAGGCTCCTAGATACATTATTGCAAGATGAAAAACAGAAAATTATACCAGCTACTAAGTCTCTTAGTCAGGGGTGTCAAACTTGATTTCATTGAGGGCCTCATCAGAGTTGTGTGACCTTGTGGGAGAGTGAGGGGGGCAGGGGACATGACCAGCTCAACATCACTCATGTCTGGGGTGCCTGTGGTTGCCCGAGCATTCTGCCAGCAAAAATGGAGCTCGGGAGGGCCCCTGCTCTTAGTAATTAAATAAATGCGGTGCATTCCACCACAAGCTTACTGGATATCTGAACAGGAAACGAAGGACAAGGACAGTTGGAAAGGAGTAGAAAAGAGGACATGCTGTTTGACTTTCTTGGCATCCATGACAAAAGAAATCTTCGTGAAAATTTGGGAAACAAAATGTACCTCTGAAATTGCTTTTCCCATTATTTTTCAATTGTAGTATTTTCCCAAGAAACCTTTATTTTCAAAAACATAGGCTAATAATAATATAAGTAGACGTCAACTTATGACACAATGAAGTCCAAAATTTATTTTAAGTGAAACATTTGTTAAATGAGTTTTGCTCCATTTTGTGACTTTTCCAGCCAAAATTGTTAAATGAATCTGACCTCTCCATGGACTTTGCTTGTGAGAAGGTTGCAAAAAGTAAGCCCATGATCTTGGGATGCTGCAATGGTCATAAATATGAACCAGCTGCCAAGCATCTGCATTTTGATCACATGATCATGGGAGTGTTGCAAAAGTCGTAACTGTGAAAAATGACCATAAGTCATATTTTTCAGTGCCATTGCAATGTTAAATGGTCACTAAACAAACCATTGTCAATCAAGGACAATTGACAATGTATAGAACTGATATGTTTTCCAAATGTTACCTTAGATTATGGTGACAGAAATTTAAGAGGGCTGAATTGAAAAGTATTGCTAGAATCAAGAAATAAATTCAATGACATACATCTCAGTTGTCAGAGTGTCGACACACAAAGAAAAGAAAGAAGCAGACAATACACAAAAGTTTGAACAACTATTGTGAAAACTGTCCAATTATTTTTATTTTTAAAAGCAAAACACTAAAAAGGGTAGATAATGTGTGATTTTATACAACTGTGCCTGCTGAATGGGGAACATGAGGGCAAAAAACTCCTTTTGTCAAACGTCTAGTAACTCTACCCATGAGGGAAATTTTATCTGGGAAGTTTATCTTTGTTGAAATAATTTCTAAAGTTTACTGAATTTTACTAAAGTTTACTTTTTTACTGAATGGGAACTCATAGAAAAAAATTGCCAGAACTTCCCTACCCTGTGTTACAAGTTTGTATTCTGAATGTTAGTCTATTTAATTGGCCAGATTTCACAGAATATAGCAGAAGACTCTTCTAGGGCTAAATCTCAGTCTGTCCCATATTAAAGTTCATCCTAGCCAGCAGCTATGTCCATGTCATTCTGTTCTGACATGGATGAGCCTTCATCTCCCCAGCCTTGTAGAATATGTGTCTGCAAAATCTCCAAAGAATAGTCCAGAGAGTTTCTCAAAGAGACTGTGTCTGTCTATTAAGACATAAATTGGTTTTTTGTTTTGTTTTGTTTTGTTTTGTGTGCTGCTGTGATAATATCTTCTCCTTTTGCTAACAGCTAACAATGTTTTTATTCTACTGCAATTGCTGATTGGCCTGGAAATTCAGATCAAAAGAATATTGAGATTTCGTCTGTTAGTCGTTAACTTCCATATTATATGCATTACTTGTATTAATACAATCTAATAAGCACTATTTTTTCCATTCGATAGTGTCAGTTCTTCAAGACTTCCCAGAGAGGTCCTTGCAGTCTTTCAAAAGTGGCTTGTTGTTACCTCCTTCCTACAGGTAAAAGGAAGTGATTGGCCCAAGGTCGCCCAGCTGACGTTTGTGCCCAAGGCAAAACTAGAACTCATGTTCTCCCAGTTTCTGATCTGACGCCTTAACCCCTACATGAAATTGGTTTTCTAATAACTGCTACAATATTATATTGATATAATTTATAAAATAAAGTAATTGATATAAAATATTATTAATGTAGAAAAAGTAATAATAGTAATAGCACCTAGACTTAAATACTGCTTCGTAGTGCTTTTACAGCCCGCTCTAAGCAGTTTACAGAGTCAGCATATTGCCCCCAACAAGCTGGGTCCTCATTTTACCAACCTCGGAAGGATAGAAGGCTGAGTCAACCTTGAGCCAGTCAAGATCGAACCGCAGGCAGTGGGCAAAATCAGCCAGCAATACTGCATTTTAATCTCTGCGGCACCACTGCTCTTAATGTTAATATTATTCTAATATTAATAGAATCTAATCAACACTATAATAAGCACTGAAGATGTTGCCCAGTCAGTAACAAAAAATCTGCAAGCAAACAACCAAGCTCAGAGAACACAAAGGGTTCCACAGTATAAACTACTGTAAAGGCCTTTAAAGATTTGACTGTAAAAAAACAGTGGAATGAATTCTCAAAAAGAAATACATAAATAGGCTGCAAAACTTGTTTGCTTTTTAATCATGTTCTGTATCAGCTCCAATCTTGTTCCTTTCCACAGAAGGTAATCTTTCTTTGAGACAGTTTAGGAGTAATCTCTTAGTGAATAAAGCAAAAATGAAAAAAAAAAAGAATACAAACATTCTCTGATTTCCAAGAGGTTTTTTGCTTTCTCTTTTCTCCCAAGGAGAAAAAAAACCAAGTTTTTGTTTTTATAGAAGCTTAGGACTGCAGAAAAATTAGCCCCCAAAATGGCTATTGCTGTTATAGTAAATGATATTATTATGATCCCATTGTTTCCATATGATGAGAACTATCCACTATCTATAGATTTTGATGAAGACAACTTAGAAAGTGGGAGACTTTGAGTTCAAGTCCTGCCTTAACCATGAAAACTGACTGAGTGACTTTGGGCCAATCATTATCTCTCTCAGGCCAATCCACAGGGTTGTTGTTATGGGGAAAATAAGGTGTGTTGCAGAGGTGGTATTCAGCAGGTTCTGACCGGTTCTGGAGAACCAGTAGCGGAAATTTTGAGTAGTTCGGAGAACCGGCAAACACCACCTCTGACTGGCCCTGCCCCCATCTATTCTCTGCCTTCTGAGTCCCAGCTGATCGGCCGGGTCTTCTTTTGTTGCCCTGCACAGGAGAACGGAGCTGGAAAGCAGATTAGTAGGGTGGGGAGGGAATGGGGATTTTGCAGTATCCTTCCCCTGCCACGCCGACCAAGCCACACCCTCAGAACAGGTAGAAGAAAAAAATTGAATCCCACCACTGGTGGGTTACATATGTTCACAGCCTTGAGTTATTTGTAAAAATAATAAAGCTGCAATACAAATAAAAAAATAAATTATACTTCCTGAAACTCTGTTCTGTGTAGAGATATGAAGAAATGAATGCCCTGTAAGGAAAAAGAGCATTCAGAGGACTTTCATTGTACTTGTTCTTGGCATGATCCTCATCAAAGAAGGTACCCAGCCGTGTGCCTAACAATGCAGTTTCTCACTAAGTTTCCTATTCATAGCACAATGTCTTAGCAATGCTGAAGAAGAGAAGGAGAAGCAGCTTAATGCATTGCAAGGATTATCTTGGATGTACGCATAACTCAGTGGCCATTGCCAGCCCAAAATAATGGAATTCATGTTAAGTAATTGTGACCTTCTGTTCTATAGAGACTACAGCAATTGTATTTATCACTGATGGTGGAGGATGAAACAAATGATCCTAGGTAGAATGGAGCACTGCCATCTTCTGTTTCAAGCTAGTAGCTGATCTCAAATATTCCTCAGGTTCACTTCTGAGCATGCTAGAAAAAGAAGAAAAAAACTACTGGATTTTCTGTCACAGCGTTTCCTGACCTGGAGCTCTCTAGGCACAAGTTCCAGGTTTCTCAGGCAATGGGTTCTTCATGCTGCGATTCATATACATTAGAACAGGGGTGTCAAGCTCGATTTCATTGAAGGCCACATCAGGGTTGTGTTTGACCTCAGGGGGCCGGGGTGTGTGGCCAGGATGGGCATGGCCTGGGTAGAGGTGGCCAGCTTGACACCACTCGTGTTAGGGTGCCTGTGGCTGCCTGGCTGCAACGGGCTCCTGTAGCCCTCCATTTTCACTGGCAGAGGCACCACAGACCGGTCCTTCACTATTTTGAGGGTGAGCCCACGGGCCAGATCTAAGCACCCCATGGCCAGATCCAGCTTGCGGGCCTTGAGTTTGACACCCTTGCATTAGAAGATGCCAATTTTCAGGTTGGACATATGTTTTGTTTTTTTTAATGGTAATGCTTGCCTCATATTCAAAGAAAGCATTCCAATCGTTCTATGACTCAGTTTTTAGATAGGACAGAAGCCCAAATGTACAACACACCAGCACTTGTTCTCTAGTATTTTGGACCTCTCTGGGATATTTTTGTTTCTCTTGTTGGTATCAACAATATTAGTTACCTGTGTTGGGTGTGTGTGTCAAAAAGTCAAGATGGCAGTCCCAACCATGTCATGAAAGCCTTATTCCCCCCTTTTTTTAACATGTAGATGTTTCTATAGGTTAAAAAATAGAGTTCAGGGCAATTTTCTAAGTTTTCTCTGGATTTTATTTTGATATGGTTTTAACTTTATTTTTATATCAATGTTCATATTATCATGTTTTTTGTGTTTTATATTTATTTCTTGCGGTGTTTATGCATTTTAAAATGTTTTTATGATAGCTGCTGTCCCAGAGTTAGCAAAGGAAGAGAATTCAACTACTCACAGCCACTTACACTGATTTTAAAACCTTTACCTTGCCACTTACACTGATTTTAAAAGCTATTGTCTATTTTGTGCCTTCTTGGGGTGAAGAGGAGTTTAGGTTTCTGTTCATAACATCATGGACCATCTCGGGGAATGGAGTAGCAATAACTCTTCAGGAACATCAAGTTCTCAGCTTGATGTTTAGAAAAGTAGGAGATGTGATTTGAAGGTTAAAAGCCAATGATAAACCAAAATAGTGCATTATTATGCCGCAGTGTCCCACAGAGGCTTGCACTATAGACAAAGGTTGTAATCATGGATATTTTAGTAAGAGGTTTTAACACCATGAAGATCTGTTGCCTTCTGACTCCTTCATTTTTCATGAAAAGAAGGTCAAGGGGTTTCCTGGAGTTTCTTTCTTGCCGAAGCATTGCAGCCTTAGCATGTTTAATTTATTAAAGGGGAAAACGTGGAGTTTGTATCAGGGTATAATTTATGAAGGAAAAGAAAGAGCTCATGGAAGCCTATAAACTCATCAAGATATATTCCAATTTTAGCCAAATGGTTCCCCATAGCCTTCTAAAAAGCTGCCCCCTTCTGCTTCTCCTGATTGATTTATATAGCAGCCTCTCCTGGGGAATCAGATACAAACTGGGGTATTTTCTTCTATAACTACCTTGGTTTGTTGTCCTTACAGAAAGTTGTCGTTGTGTTCAGAAATCTGTTACAAATTATTTCAAAATAATGAATGGCTGAGATAGGATAGTGGAAGCATCTGAAACTGCAGTGTGAGTGATTGATGTTTCTGTGACTGGGCTGCGCGAAAAGATTGTCTGTCAGCAGCTGGACAATAACTGAGCGGCCAAAAGCATTTGGGGGAGAATGTGTCAAAGTTGCTACATTGGGTTTTTGCTGAAATTCTGCTGTTGATCATGTCAACCTGAAAATAATAGCTCTCTGTTACAGCAGGATTGTTGGATGAATCTGTCTATATCTCCCACCACCACACACCCACATAAGTTATATTTTCCAGACATAAGCATTATTTGCCTTTTGACATAATGTTGATAGAGGGCTTGGTGATGTGATACACAACCATTTCCATACAGTCATAGTCCGTAGCTATAAGTGCCTTAGAAAATATAAACTGATAAAGAAATGTATGACTAAAAGCAACCTAATCATTTTGGGGGCAGTCCAATTTTGAACTCCAAAATTAGTCCAATCAGTTTTCACTGGAAGAATTTTGAAGCAACTCATTGTCTTTATCTGAAACAAGATATAAGAAAACAAAGCTCCATTTTCCCTGATAGAAGGAAGGTTGCAGCTTTTTAATAATTATTTTCAACAGAAGAACATTGATGTGATACCAGTGCCAAATTTCAGATAAAGAAATTGCCAGGGGAGGTATGCAAAGAAAACAAATGTTTGTGTGGAATAAAGGTGCTTTTCCTCAGTGCTGTGGAACAGACAAGCATTCATCTTTTGATAAAATAAATCAGTCAGTAGGACAAACCAGCTAGCTATCACGAATCAAAAAGTAATGCCACTCAATTCCTTAGAATTGATGAGAAACTGGACAATGAGAAAAGTCTTATAGAAGGTTTCTCTTTATCCCAATTACTGTGGTTTGAGGACAGATGGAAATATAATACTCTTCCTTCCATCACAACTGTAGCATTTTCTTATCTGAACCTGTTTTGCCTTTGTTGGTATAATGCTACTCTAAAAGCACCAAAGAACCAGATTTGAACCAATGTTTTGTGGTGTGTAGAATCAAAGCAGAAAATATTTAGTTCCCACTCTGGGAAAATAAATATCAGTTCCAAGTTATCAAGAACCAAGTTTCCATTGAAACCCACTGCAGATATTATTGGGCTCTTGGTAGCCAATTTTACTGATACATAATGAGTCTTCTTTAACAAGATTTATTAAAGATGAAGAAATGTATGACTAAAGGTCACCTAATCAGTTTTTGGGAGGACCAATTTTGAACTCCAAAATTAGTCTGATCAGTTTTCACTGGAAGTATTTTGAAGTAACACATTTTCATTATCTGAAACAAGATATAAGAAAACAAAGCTCCATTTTCCCTGATAGAAAAAAAGGTTGCAGTTTTTTAATAATAATTAAATAATTAAATAATAATTATTATTATTATTTTCAGTTCCAAGTTATCAAGAGCCAAGTTTCCATTGTAACCCACTGTGGATATTATCGGGCTCTAACTTCATTAATGCATAATGAGTCTTCTTTAACAAGATTTATTAAAGGGGAAAGAATTAGGTTAGGGAGTGGTGCTGGCTGCCTTGAAATAAGCAGTAGTTTCTACTTTTGAGAAGTTGTTTCCTAGATATAGCCATCTTAGAAAACTTCCACCCCGTATCCTATTGCCCTTTCAAGGAAAGGCTGTTGAGAAAGTGATGAGGATGCACCATAGAGGAAATGGATTATCTAGACATTTTTCAACCAGGGCTCATGCGCAGATTCAAGGTTCAGTTACAGTTTATGCAACAGTAACCATATGAGTCACTCAAGTTTATGACCTGTGTAAAGACTTGGGTTGGGAGAGTGCCCTTATTGATGCTCTTGGATGCCTCAGTAGCCTTTGACACCTTTGTTCATGATATTTTTCTTGACATCTGTAAGGGTTAGGAATGGGAGGCACTGTTCTACATTGGGTTTTTTTTTCTGAATGGGCAGTTCTGATTCATATTAAAGAAGGGAAGTCAATTTGATCATTGCTACCTTATGTGGTCCCTCATGATTCATCTCTCTGTTTTTCTAGAAGCAGGTGCATGATTTGGGTTCATAGCTACTGCTTAGGTTCATAGCTACTGCTCATAGGTAGGTGGAAGCTGTGGGTAGATCTTCAGCTGCTGTGCCATTTTTGGACCTTTCTGAAGCAAACACATGCCCTTATCACTCTGGGTGAGATTACTATAATGTGCTTTATGCAAGGCTATCCCTGAAGAATAGCAATAGCAACAGCATTTAGACGTATACACCACTTCACCGTGCTTTCCGGCCCTCTCTAAGCAATTTACAGAGTCAGCATATTGCCCCCAATTATCTGACCTCATCTTACCAACCTCGGAAGGATAGAAGGCTGAGTCAAGCTTGAGCCCGGTGAGATTCAAACTGCCAAATTGCAGGCAGCTGGCAGTCAGCAAAAGTAGCCTGCAGTATTGCATTCTAACCACTGCGCTACCAGAGCAGTGTGCAATGCAGTTATTTCATTGTTAGTGAATAAGAGCCACCAAGATCATATAACCGTAATGTTGCAGATCTTACACCGATTATTAGTAACTTTCCAAGTCCAACTTAAGATGTTGATTCTTAAGCTCTTTATTATTCGTCACCAAGATACATTCAAGATCATCTCCTTCAGAGAGAACCAACCCACTCAGCATTAGCTAAGATACTATGAGTTCTCTCCTTAAATGAGGTTCTGGAGAGCAGGAGAGCAGATTTCTTGATTTAAAACACCAATCTTTCAAATTTCTTACAATGGGAAGTGCACATTTTATCACTTAAGAAGATGTTTGTAAAGCTGAGGCTTTAATATATGCTAGAGAATTTTGATTTTTTACTCACTATTGTTTTTTAAAAATATTTTTTGTTGCTATTAAGTTTTATTGTTTTTCTAATGGAACTGTTATAAAATGTCAGAACCCTTGTGGAGTAGCAATATTCCATCTGAATGTTAAAATAAATTAAAAACTGTTGAAAACTGCATTCCGGCCATATGCAGCCACAGACGGAAATGTTATGGAAGTAAGTCTATTCTTTGTTGACTAAACACATATTCAGAAATTCAGATATCTCAATCTAGACATTTCTGTAGGAGATGACCACGCTTAGTCCAAGGGAGGGATCAAATGCATTAATAATCCTGAATCCCTGCATATCCACAAGAGATATAAGTCTCTCCCACCTCACAGAAGTTTTCTGCCTTCACAAACGTCCTACCCTCACAAACCAGAATTTCTTCAGCCCTGTCACACATTCAGTTGCTCAACCTTTGATAATACATAATACATTCCAGAATTTAAAATGTCTCTTCTGTTTCCTCTTCCTCCTTTACCTCTTCTTCTTTTTCCTTCTAATTGTTGTAGGAATAATAGGCCACAGAAATAGATACTTGAGCGGGCTTGCTGAATTTAAATTACCATACAGAGAGACCTGATATGTCTTTTTGTGAATGAAGCTCCTTTTCTCAGCTTTCCTGTCTTCTGTGATACTGTCCCTAAAATCTTCTAGTCTGTCTATCATAATGAAAACATTCATTATATTATTCATGGACACACATTTTAATATTCCGTCCTGCTCTTGGCTGATGAGCGGCTGAGACGGAAGCTTTCTTTATTCCAGAATTTTCTCATCAAGAAAGAGCAGAAAAGAACAGCCTCCTTTATGAATTTGTGATTTTCTATCAGCCTTTGCAGTAAGGCCAATTGTGGGAGGGCGGGGTGGATTTGCAGTTCAGACAGTCCTCGACTTACAACAGTTCATTTAGTGACCATTCAAAGTTACAACAGAACTGAAAACAGTGACTTATGTGACTTTTCAGTGACTTTTCACACTTACAACCTTTGTAGCATCCCCATGATCACGTGATCAAAATTTAGATTCTTGGCAACTGACTCATACTTATGACTGTGGCTGTGTCTCAAGGTCATTTGATCACCTTTTGCAACACTCTGACGAGAAAAATCAATGGGGAAACCACATTCACTTAACAACCAACTTATCAACTGCAAATGTTTGACTTAACCACTTGGCAAGAAAAGTCATAAAATGGGGCAAAACTCACTTAACAAATGTCTCACTTAACAACATAAATTTTGGGCTCAACTGTGGTCATAGGTCAAGGGCAACCTGTATATACAGCTGCATTGCGCTTCAGAAATTATGGGGTTTGTAAGGAGAGGACCAGGCTGAAGCAGACTTTGGGCAAGTAAAGACGTAAAAGGGAAAAGGCTACAGTTCCCCCACTCGCCCAACAACAACATTTTGGGTGTGACTGAGGTTGACTGAGTTTGGCCAGAGTCACTGTTCCATGTCATTCAATAGCAGATCAAGGAAATAGGTCATTTTCTTAAGCATAATTTCACTATCTGGTGACTTTTGTTTCCAGGTGGTGTTTTTTTTTTCCTAGATAAATCTTTAATTTTCAGTTTGGATTCTATGATTCAGAATGCATAGTTTTCATTTCCATTTTTTAGGAAAGCATTTTAAATGTTATTCTGGGACATTGAAGAAGCCTCCAAATATGCTATTACTTTGGACCCTAAAAGTCCTTAAGCTGGCACTTTTTCTCAAGGTGCCCATTACAGGACTACATCTCAAAGAGATTCCAATCTCATGGTCTTCTGCATGGGATCATCACTTTTTCCCTATCATCTTCCACCGGGTCTCTTCAAACAAGTCATGTTTCTATGAACTTTATTTTGGGCCAATTCTAAAAACACATCCTGTTAAATCTAGAATCAGTCACTTTTTCTGTGTTATTTTCATTTTTAAAAACTATTGTCTTAAAGCCATACGCAATATAGATGGTGATCGTCTATATTCCCTATATCAAGAAGGAGCAAAACTGATATTTGGGGGTGGGGTTTGAGGAGTGAGAATTCAACCACCTCAGGAGAGGTGGTAGGATGATTTGAATCGGTAAAAAATCCCCCCCTGGTTGCTATTACTATTATACCAAACCACACCCACAGAGCCAGTAGGAAATAATTTTGAATTTCACCCCTGAGCCCATACCCCACTTTCATCACACTAGTTACATGTGCAATACATATAATGAGGCAGGGACAGCATCTTGATTTTCTTTTAACCCTGTGAAGTTCTCTGTGATTTGACTCTCCCATGGCTGTCCTCATTAGAGGAGTCTGAAAACTTCAGCGGTTGGGGTGTTACCTGGCCTAGAGGTATGCCCTGTTCCTGTCTATTCAGAAATATTTTTCTCTAGACTTGATCTTTAAAAAAAATAGCCAGTTATTCATTACACACTGTGATTACTGACACATATTGTTTTGATTTTAAAAAAAGAAATGATTCTGTAAAAATTAATGTAAGTAGAATATCATAGTTTTAGAGATAGACTGCGTGATTTGGGCATGACAATTCCTAAGTAACATCGGATATTATAATTGGTGAAATAACTGCCAGGCCTTGGAAAATAGGTGATTTGATTCAGACAATATTGGGCTTTGCTATGTGTTATAATAATGATTAGGCCACATTACTGCCCTTTCAGTAGTGTGTTAGCAGCCACGTTCTAAAAATAGTTAGGGTCAGGGCAAAGAATTATGAAGAGTCATTTGCTTTAATTTGACTGAAGTGTGAATGGAATTAGAATTAAATTTATGATATAACCAGTTCAAAGGATGACACCTGCTGTATTTAATAGTGCTGTGCCAAATTGTTCATTCCTCTTTAATCTTATTTGTGAAGGTGGAAAGCAAATTAAAGAGGTACCAATGGAAATTGGGAAGAAGGCAAATTCCACTGGAAGTTTAAAGGGGGACAATTTTTCTTATTTTTACCCCCTTTTTTCTTGGACATTAAAATGGTTCTTAAAATGAACCTGACCAATTGCAAAAGCCCATTTACACTTCCACCTCCACCTGTGAAAATTCTATCTGCTGACCCCTGGAAAATAACTGAAGATCTTCTTTGAGCAGACCAACATTTGCAGTAGTATTTTAAAGGCCCAAATAAGGGGGAATACAATGATTACTATTGTATTCCCCCTTATTTGGGCCTTTAAAATACTTGCCCTACTAATTGCCCTACCTCTTTGAATTTTATCCAACATTAGTTTACATACTGCAAAAAAGACCAAAAAAAAGAAAGTTTGACTTTCATAGAGACTAAACAAGATCTCAAACATAGGGATGTTTGAATTCAATACCACACTAGTTTTTTTATTCATATTCCCCTTCTGTCATATTAAAAAGTGTGATTCAGTGGCCAGTTTAGAGAATTCTTCGACTGGATCATTCCTGCCAGTCTTCCCAAGTAAATTCTAGCTGAGCTAATTGTACTTTATTGTAGATTAACAGAATCTTGCAAGTCTGAAGATACAAACTTCCCAACACCACTTTTAACCACCCAATCAATTAGGTCTTTCCTAAGTTTCTTCCTCTGACCATTAAATCACTAAGGCTTAATACCTTACATTCCCCAGAGTTTTACATAATTGTATATATCTCTGTCACCTCGACTATGGAGATTGTCACATCTCCATCAAACATAATCTGCTAGCAGATTGAAAAATAGCGTGTTTAGCCATGTATCATTTTGACCAACAGATCTCAGGCACTGGAGGATCTCTGTTCCTGTGATTTTTCAATTGGGCTAATTCTAAGCACAGATTTAACACTTGTCTGAAATGGATTAGACCTGTGTCCAAAGTTAGCCCTGCTGAAAGTCAGTGGTCTGAAGGAGAGTTGTAGGATGCTGTTGTGGAGGAGACAGTACTACTAGCAGTGAATCAAAAGACGTCCTTGTAGCCAGAAGCACCTTGAAGAAGGAAAGCCATCTAGATAGAATAGAATAAGAAAATACTTTCCCTCCCAGTTGTAAAAACTGTAAAAATACGGCTTTGTTAGTCCCCCATGTTGGCAGAATAGCTGGAATACATTCAATGGGCAAAAACCAATTCTTATTCAGCCACCCAAAGTTTCTGGGAGCCAGGCAGCATATAAATTTAATTTGTTATGGTTGGTCATACAGTCAGCCTGGTGTTTAAACTGGATTTGGAATTTTTGTCCTTCTATCTAGTCCTTCCCAACATGGGCAGATGTTATTGTTTAATAAGCATATTGTCATAGGTGTAAGCTGTTCCAAGTGAAGCTGCCTTTTGCAATTGATTGATGTAATTTTGTCAAGGTTCATAACGTTTAAGTGGTGATCCAGATGTTTGGTGGAGGAGGAGAATTATCCATAGTTTAAATCAATCTCCTGTCAGCACAGGTGTTGAACTTAGTCAAAAGAGTGTTCAACCCATGTTTAGAAAACAAGTCTAATGCTCTTTCAAAAGAGCACTGAGGTAATGTTTAAAAGGAGCTTCCACCAGATCTAACAAGCACATTAGGGCAGGACAGTCTGATATTATACATAGTTATATGCATAATAATATTATACATATTATTATAGATGGCCATGGAGGGAAACTCTCAATGTCTAGAACAAGGAAGTACACCTGCACCAGCCTAAATTGGCCAGTAAGATTTGGACAGATGGCACCCCTCACTGCAACCACCTACTTATGAAGCATGTTTGATTCTATCCACAGCAGAAGTTGAGGGAGAACATTGGTTAAAAGTGGAATAGCTAAATACAACTTTAAACTGCCTTATGTTATGAAGACAGGGCCATGAGAATGTCATTTTAAAAAACTGATTGCCATGTCATGTTTTTCCTGCAGGTAACGAATATAAACACACAAATTCCCATAGATTCTTCATCTAACGATACCTCTAGATCAAACATTAGCCATTGCCATAAGAATTCAAAAGGAAATGCAGTACACAGTGGTGAAGAAGTGAATATAACAGCCATTTGGGGTTTTTTTTGGGGGGGGGGGGACGACAACATAGCAATGTATCAGAAACCTTTTCAAGCAGATGACACCATCCCTGTGGGAGGAAGGAGATGACAGGCACTGATTTTGCTGCTGCCAATGTAGAATTTTATATGAGGGTAAGTCTGAGCAACTTTCCTATCTAACAGAATTTGTTGGGACATAAAGAGTTGCTGCGAATGAGTTTTGTTTGACTGATTGCGTAGTAGTCCGGACCTCGGCCAGATATGCATGCTGCTTAGTGCATGCTTTAAAATAATTGTCAGCAACTTTCGTTTTTAACATGGCATAATAAACCATGCAATCACCTAAACTCTGGAGCAGAGGTGGTATTCAGCAGGTTCTGACCAGTTCTGGAGAACCGGTAGCAGAAATTTTGAGTAGTTCAGAGAACCAGCAAATACCACCTCTGACTGGCCCCGCCCCCATCTATTCTCTGCCTCCTAAGTCCCAGCTGATCAGCTGGGTCTTCTTTTGTTGCCCTGCACTGGAGAACGGAGCTGGAAAGCAGGTTAGTAGGGTGGGGAGGGAATGGGATTTGGCAGTAACCTTCCCCTGCCACGCCCACCAAGGCACAGCACCAAGCCACGCCCACAGAACCAGTAGTAAAAAAATTTGAATCCCACCACTGATCTCAAGGAATCTGAGAGCATCTTTTCCAAATTACAAATTCTATTGTAAGGCATATGCACTACAATAGAATTTGTTCCTTTGAAAAAACAGGGTTTTTTTTCTGATTTTTGATTACCATAGACTAATATGGCTCTCCTTCTTTAGTGTGACCCTCTTAAAATTCTTTTTCTGCAGTTCAGATTTGGATTCTACGGCAAGCTAGGTCATCTGGATATCCATTCCTCTCTTCCATCCCATTATCCCTTCTGAAACACAAGGAGAAAATAAAGAAAACCATCATGATGGCTACATTATGACACCTATATGAGAAATCAAAATTGATCACTTCAGAGCAACTGTTTCACGTGGCTTTTAAGAATATTGCCCAATAAATATGCGGAAGCAATGTACGCTTTTAGCATGCTGAGTAGCATCCAGGATTGCTCTCAGAGGATGTCTTAATAAAATGCAGGCGGGCTGGCATTTCATTGGATGTCAGCCTTCTGGAGCATCAGTCATGACTGACAGCTGATCAGGAAAAGTGTCCAAAATACTTCTGATGGGAGCTTGTCAGGAGGTTCTGTGCATATGATTTATACCCTAGTTATAAGTGATGGTGAAAAGACAATACTCACAGTATGCCACATCTTTCAATCCAGAGGAAAATGACCTACTTATTTGTCACAGCACCAATTGCAATTTGCCAGCTTATTCACCAATTGACAAAAGCAGTTCAAAATGATGCGACACTCTTCATATTAATGCAATTCCAATGGACAAGCACTGCAGATAAAATAACAATGAATTTAAGAACATTCAACATTCCATAGACCTCCATCCATCCATCAAGTTGTATGCATGTCAGCAGATGCACTACAGTTCATGGCTTTGGGATGGTTAAAGGAGGGAATCGAGATTAGGGGGGGGAAAAAACCTTCCCCACACTATTGTGACATTGCTAACTTCATATTCTAATTTCCTTCAACTATATTCTTATATAAGAAACTCTGTGGTTTCTTCACCAAACCCCAAAAACTTTAACCTTAGACTGTCTATTATTGACCTCACCCCTTTCCTAAGAGGGCTGTAGGGGGCGTGCATAAGTGCACCAATGTGCCTACCATCCCTGTCCTATTGTTTCTTTTATTTTTTTATTTTTCTTATATGTATCCATGTATTCATAACTATGTTACTTATACCTATTATCTTGTAAGCAATTGACAAACCAAATAAATAAAATAAATATGTGGCATATCTTCCATATGTACACCATACATACAAGAGCCTAGGTTTTGTCTGCTCTGGTTACCTGCCTATATAATTTCATTTATGAGCTGGTAAGCATTGTAAGTCCTCGACGTTTGGTGTAGTGGTTAAGGCACTGGACTAAAATTTGGGAGACTATGAGTTCTCACCCTGCCTTGTGCACAAAAGCCAGCTGGTGACTTTGGGTCTGTGACTCTCTCTCAGCTTTAGGAAGCAGGCAACAGCAAAACACTTCTGAAAATCTAAACTGTACAAGCAGTCACCAGGAATCAAAAACTGACTTGAAGGCACACACAAAAAATCTTATTTTGTACTCCTGCTTCCATCCCATGTAAACCTGACTAAAAGAATTTCTGCAGCTTCTGGCTTGTATGTAGCTAATTCTAGAAAAGAAAACTTCAGTTGATAGAAAATGAACTTGTAAAATGGGCGAGAGCAGAATTCTGCACCAAAGGGACCATGTTGTTTTGTAGAATGTCACATCCACATGGGAATCAGCACAAAAGTGGCCTTAGATGGTTCAGCAAAACCCAACAAGAGAGTCTTGTTGCACCCTGATCTTGTCCCTAACATAGTAGAAGAATGCCTTGGCAAGGAAGGTCAAACAAGCTTCAGGAGACAGAAAAGAAATTGTATCTGAAAAACAACAGATTTGGGATCTCACCTATTACTCCCACATCTTACATATACCTGCCCCCAAAATGTTCCCATAATTGGGAGGGGAGAGATAGCTGCACTCTAATTTACTTAATTTGTTATTCAACTGATCACATATACATTTATATATTTCATAAGCTACTTGAGATATTCTGAGCTGATATGCATGATTGTGAGATTCTAAATGATATAAAGAGGCTAAGAAAAATGAAATGAAAAAGCACAGATCTTATGAATTACATTATAGTTAGTAACAGAGTGATAATTCACAAAGTCAAGTTGAAGAAAAACACAAATATTCTAACATTGATAAACTATCAACAACAGTTGTGGGACAAAAATCCATTATCTGACTTTACCATTGAATTAGTTTATAAACTGTAATTCATCAGTTTCATACCAGACTTCTACAAAGAAGTTCCTTTGTTCAAATATGACCTTTTAAAGATAAGAGTAAACATTGGAGGGTTGGAAAGATTTCCCACTGATTTCTGTATAGTGCTTTTTCTAGTAACAAATTTGTGCCATACCCAAATATATCATTTACATGAGTTTGAGATGAATTTCAAAATGTCCATTAGTTTGGTGAATATCCTCATTGCCTGAAGCATGAGTCAGCAAAAACTGAAATGAAATAAAAGTCAAGATGGCTTTAAAACTTTGCCAATTGACAGTTTTCATCATTTTATTCTTTCTAACCCAGTGGGATGTTATATAAAAATTATATAAAAGAGTTAGGGAATTGATCTATTTATATCTATCTAATCATCAGCAAAATTACTCTCCCCAAACTAAACAAAATGGGATTGAATTTGGTGCCAGCAAAAGAAATATTATGTTTAAAATGAGCCATATTAGGCTGTGGTCTCTGGAAAAGAACAATTCAGAGAGAAAGATACCTAATACGTCCAGTGGAAGAGACAATAGGGCAGCGTGTTGAAGATTTTCATGGAGAAGATCTCTGTGATCACTAGGACTCAAAAATGATTTGGTGATACATAAACTGAAGTATTGTTGATTTCTCCATTTTAAGATCCCTTCCCTTTTCTTTCCTGGTCACATGACCTACAGAACAGTGTATGCAGCTCATCTGGTGTTCTCCAAAACATACACTCAGAGATACATGGACGCAACAAGAGAGAAGACAGACAGATTCAATATGTTACTATGTACACAGAAGAAAATAGTTGCCTTCTATGATTTCTGGCGGTAAAGGATTTCAAAAGTTTTTCTATATTTGTTCTAATGAGACATTTACAAGGGTGGCAACCATATGTTACCCTCAGTGCTGTCTGGCTGAGTGGAGCTCCAACCGTTGCCATTGAATAATATAAACATTTTAACTGTTGATGAAAAGGCAAGGAAAAGAAGATAAAGAGTACCCAAAATTAAAGAAGTCTGCTCTATTTACATCCTATTATGGAAAATATGCTGCAGTATTATGGGAAACAAAGTTTCATAAAAAAATAAATCAGAAAAACTGTATGAGTGATTTGTATAGTTGGCTAATAATTTAGCAAATTATTTTAAGCCTTCTCAGTGGGATCCTGATTCTGGCAGGGAATACGTCATTTTGAATAATGTAAGATCAAAGTCATTTAAATTATGGAAGTCTGCACAGATTAAACTCTAATAAAATCCTGTTCATAATTCAGGATCATGGATCCACTGAATCTATGCAGCATTTCAATGCAAAGACAAATATATATATAAACAAATAATAAGGATGCAATAGTCTTTGGAGTTTTAAAAATATATCCAGGATATGAAGCAAGTAGGTAGATATATGCGTTCCTTGCCATATATCTATGAGTCAGAACTATAAAACGCTAATAAAACTGATTTACATTAAGGAAGACATAAGAAAGTCATTTCCAAAGCCTAATTAAAAATGAAATCCAGCGATACAAGATAACTACTAGCTGAGATAGGTTTTATGAACAACAATAAAATTTGTAGCACCTTAAACACTTTTTTTTTTCATTATAATTATGTCATCAGCATTCACAGACTTGAAGCCATAGCATAAGATGTCTCAGATGCAATCCTGAGGGGTTTTTTGGTGTGATAACAGTAGAGATAAACAGTATGTGTGTTGCATTGCAGCCTGGGTAAGATAATAGTTGGAGTTAAATGACAATGGAATGTAAAAAGCAAAATGTGACAATTCAACAAAGCATCAGTAATTAACACCGCATGGAAAAAGTGATTAATTTGTGATGGTGCAGTTATTTTAGCATTGCAGAATTAATTAATACCTTAGTGGCACATCCACACATCCACAAAAATCCAAACCAAAAAAAAGACCAAATTACAATGCCCATATTCTGATCTAAAATAAGGACATTCTTTTTGTTAAGTTACAATATGCTAGCTTCATCACTGGAAGCTTTCAAGAAGAGATTGGACTGCCATTTGTCAGAAATGGTGTAGGGTCTCCTGCTTGGGTAGTGGGTTGGACTAGATGACCTACAAGGTCCCTTCCAACACTGTTACTCTGTATCTGTAATTTGTTATACTATTTTCATTGAAGTTCCCATTCAAAGTTCGTTCTTCAGCAATGGCCAACTTAAGATCAGCAACAGAATTAGCTGGTAAGGTAACTGAGGATCTGAAATCTTGAACGACCAGATTAGGGACAGATCATAATGGAGGAAATCTACGTGGTCATTAAAAATTAATACCTGAGGATCATAACCCATGTATCAAAGGTCGGGGAAGGCAGTTTTCATGACATTCCTCAGCACTATAATTATTTTTCTAGAGCAATTCAAGATGGTGCTATGAAAAATTGGCAGCAAAATTGCTGACTGTAGATTCAGAAGCAAAATTAGGAGTGAGAATGAAAGGACAACATTTCTACTTTGATGCCCATTCTGAACTTCACACAAACTCCAATAACAATTATCCTCAAGCTCAAAGTAATGAGTTTCCTGCCTTGTTAACCCAAATCTCTGCAGAAAAACCTGGTTTAATTCTGCATTGCTGCCAACTATCTCATAAAAATAGCCAATGCAGTTCCGTTAATAGCACATTCACATCTGCTATAGAATTCTGCCATGTGTGTGATAACTGGGATAATATGCAGAGATTAAAAAAAATTCTGAATAATTGTACCAAATCCTAGAATCCAAGAATCATTATAACTGGAGTATAGGGTTGCACATGCAGTATAGAAGCTTCTTTCCACATCTTTGTATGAAAAATTTGGAATGACATATTGTACTTATTTATCAAATCTGTATGATGCCCATCTCCCCAAAGACAACTCCAATAATTAACCAATATTAATTAATACAAAGGATTTACATCAATTAATCTAAGGAAATAATCAAAAATATAACCCTATGTCCTTTGGAAGCGATCTTCATTTGGAAGGTGAAGGCTGTCTTTATATCTCTTTTTTTTTTTGTATTACATAGGAAAATGCTTTCTGTTGTCCTTGCTTCTCCACCAGAAATGATGCAGCTTCAAATACCAGACATACCAGAGACTTGTAGGCAAACATTTGAATGTCTATGGAGATTCTCAGTCATCTAGGTCATAATTGTCCCAAAGGCGCTTTTTTTCAAGAGGCAACTGGACTTTTTGTTTTTTTCTTTGAAGACGTTACACTTCTCATCCAAGAAGCTTCATTCAGAGTTGAAGAAGCTTCATGGATGAGAAGCAAAACGTCTTCAAAGAAAAATCAGAAAGTTCAGTTGCCTCTTGGAAAAACCATCTTTGGGACAAAGATTTGGCTCTAAGTTAAGGACAGCAATGGGGTTTCTGTGTGTCAACATTTATAAGAAAGTAGATGGAACATCACAGCAGGTTCTTGTATCCCTTTTTTGTTTGTCAAAGTGCATACATCAAAAGGTATGAGCCTTCTTCACAATGCTCCATACGTTATCTTACTGATTTTAACCCACCCTCATCCAGTTTATTGAAGAACTGTAGTTCACCAACGTGCCTACCTGTCACTACCTGACACTACCGTCCCTGTCCTATTGTTTCTTTTTATTTTTCTTATATGTATCCATTTCATGTATTCATAACTATGTTTATACTTATACCTGTTATCTTATAATTGCTTGACAAACAAATAAACAAAATAAAAATAAAACAATGCTCCGTACATTATCTTACTGATTTTGACCCACCCCTATCCGGTTTATTGAAGAGCTGTAGTCCATCACCACGTATCTATTAGGATCTGTAGAGAAAACAAACTTGTATAAAATTGGCCACAAAGAACAAGAAGAATAAAAATTATTACTTTGCCTCTGATTTTCATTCTACAAATATGGGCTTCAATTGTTATGATTCCTCACTCAAGTTCTCCCTGAGGTCATCCTCATCATGCTGAATTCTTAATAAAATTACCTTATTTTTGAAAATAGATCTTTATTGAAGCAATTTTGTTAACCTGGCTTAATGAGGATTTGATTTCACAATCCAGCAGCAAAGCTTTAAACTTCTACTCCTCATTAATATGAAATGTCAGTAATTCTCACTAGCTGGAGAGCAGTACTACTGAATAGCTGCCTAAAGTAGATTTCTTTGCCATATGGGCAATGCTTACAGTAAGCTATGATTTGAGCTGTGAAAGTCACTTAGCATGCTCTCAGAAGCCAGAATTAACACACCGCATTTTCCATTCTGTGTTGCAGATACAACACATAACCACCATAGGCATAAGTAGGTAATTGGTTCGGTATCATTAAGGATAATTTTTATGGAATAATAAATAAGTTCATGCTAAACCAAGGGGCATCTGCAGTTCTGACAAACCTTTGTTAAAGTATTTTGAGTGTTTCAATCACAACTGCACAATTGCTAAAATTTCCTTGTGCAGCAAACCACTGTGCTTTTTTTTTAAGCGCAATGAATTCCATTAATTATTGATAATTATTGTCTTAATCTAAGTTCTAAGGGTTGAGTAAAATGAATGCGAAAGTAGGCTCATAATTAAACACACATACACTCCCCCCCAAGCCTAAGAAATCTCCAGTGCAATTTGTGCAGTTCACAAAGCAATGTCACTAAACAGTTAGTGTATTTCCATACTGATTTGCTTGCTATCTGTGACATTCAGCAAGATTAATATGTTTTGAAAGTATCAAATTAAAGGGAAAAACACGTAGATGATGAAAAACCAGGGGGTGAAATAGTATTTGCAATTATGATTATTTTTTTTTGCTGCCTGTTTTATTACCAACCATGACAACATCATAACTGATGTCCACTCATATTAATTACTAGCTGTCTGCCAGTCCTTCCATAATTAGTAGCATCACCTGCTTCCTGACTTTAAAAAGTGATGGAATTTTTAAAATGTATTGGAAATAATTAGCAATGTGAAGCTTATAAATTAACTCTTTTGTAAATTTAATACATGACTTTGAAATGAAAGAAAACAAAAGTACAGTTTAAATCTTTCAAAGATACAGCTTGGATCTTATTTCACATTTGCCATGGCCATTCCTGCACTACAACTCTTTTACCCAACTTATCTCTCTTCCGGAGGCCTCCCATTGTTGGCTATGCCAACTGGAATTCTGTGACTTATAATTTAATATACCTAGAAGGCACCAGACATCGGAAGGCTGACTTGCAACCACAGCATTGGCATGGAGAATGTTGTAGTTGTAGTAGAGGTCAACAAAACCATGTATGCATTTAGCACTACATCTTTCCTAGACCTGTCACCCTGATGACTTGGAGCCATCAGATAATTTCCCACAATGTCAAGAAATATTATGTGGAGAACAATATGACCAGAGACTATTGATATAAGATGGGGTCAACTACTTTAGTGAGTACTCCCTCAAGCGGGGTCCTGACAATAGGAGGGGGCTCCTAAAATCCTGGTATTGATTACAATCTATATATATGCATCATCATAAAATCTCCAGAACTGTAAAGCCTACAAACCTGAAATTTGGCATGTATGTTCCTCTTAGTTTCTAGGTGCTCACTAAAAAAGGATTTTTTGAAATGATCATCAGAGCATTAGTATTTCCTATATTATTATGAACACACTCTGATGCTAAGGAGTTCTACTCCCCCTCCCCACCTGAAAAGAAATCTGTTCCAAATGCAAAACACAGCAGAGGAGAGGAGTTTCAGATTCAGTTTTAGTTTCATAGCAGCAACCAGCTCTAGTACAGAATAGTTGAGCTAAACCATGCCCAGGCTCCTTGCTGTCTCCTTCTTGCTCATACAGCAAGTACTGCTTCAGTTTCCAAACAGCCCTCAACTCTCTCACATCCTGACAGGATGCTAGCCAGTTGAATACCAACGGATGCTGGTAGGCAGAGACACATTTTCCCCTTGTTTTCCTCCCCCAAAACTAAGCCCAACCACATAGTTTTGTAGCGAAGCACAGGTATCAAGCTAGTTGTAAATAAAGATAAACCCTTGGTCATTCTTTCTCCTTCCCTTATTTTACTTTCTTATCTCTGTCCTTGATTCTCCCTGCCACCTCCCCTCCAAATAAGAGAGGTGTACAGAAATGCCAGGGGAGGGAGAACCACGGAATGTTCTACTTATGAAGAGGTGTGGTGGCTCGGTTTTTTCATGATGCTGCAGAAGGTTTTTGCTAGAGGGGTTTAACTTAAGCACTATGTGGTGAGGTGAGCTCCTGGCATTCACCTCAACTTCTACCCACTTAGCAGTTTGAAAGCATATTATATGCAAGTAGATAAATAGGTATCACTTTGATGAGGAGACAAGCTGGTGCTTCATGAAGTTTGAATCCTGCTGGTGTTGGACCTTCCTTGTTACGACATCCATTGGTGAGGTGGCTTGACTGGGCAGAACAGGACACCAGATGACACTGCAGGAAAGCCGCTCAGTTTTCTTTCTGGAGCAGTGGTAGCTCGCTCCCTTTGGTATAACTTGGAAAGTGCATGAGTGGCAGTCTTAGGCAGCCACTTTATTAGCAATGTAGTCTCTTGGCTAATGTAATATTGCCATAGATTAAATAAATAATCTGGATATGACATCAGAGATTATTTAATGATTAGCCCACTTTTGAAGGAAATGGTTACTACAAAAACAAATTTTTCTTTTCCCTCCCGCTCCATCTAACATGCTTTATGATGCTTTCACTTATTTCATTTCCTCCAAATCTTCAAATCAGGGTTGCCATTTTTTTTTCATTATCTCATACAGCGCATAAGTTGTCCATCCTTGACTCAGTTCAACTTGCTGTGTGATCACTTCTGAAAATTGATGGAAACAAACTTCGGCAGCTAGGAAGGGCCACATGTTTTCCATTAGTGTAACAGGAAGTTTGTTACAAATATTGAACTAATACCAATAAAAACAGATTTCTGATCTTGGTTTAGCTTTCATTGTATTTCACTGATTGTGCCATCAAGTTGATGTTGACTTTTAGGGATCGCATAGATTTCTTTCCATGACAATCTATCTCTAACCTAGTTTCTCCAGTCTTCCAGTGGTGCAGTGATCACCATTGTAAGTGAACAGTAAGTCCATATCTTACTGCTGGTCATCTTCTTTTTCCTTTCCTCTTTTCCATCATTACAGCCTTCTCAAAGAATAGGTCTTTGTATAATGTATCTGAAGTACAATTTGAGCCTGGGCATTTGTGCCTCAAGGAGGAACTCTAAACTGATTTATCACATTTACATAAACTATTCAAATAGACTCTCCATATTTATTTGTTTATTTATTTATTTAATTTATATTGCCACCTATTCACCCATGGTGACTCAAGGCGACTTACACAATGTAAAACCATATTTAAAACAAAAAATAATAAAAATAAAAAAACAATAAAAACTAACAAGAAGAATCAAGTAAATTAATAAAGTACAATAGAACAAACAAATCTGGGGGGGAAATGAAAAAAATGAAAAATCATCCCCCAACTCCTATCCCCCGCCCCGATGAGAGCAGATCACACTAGCCATTTGATGGGCTCCATCCCACTCTGGGTTCCCCAGGCCAGTTGGCAAAACACAAAAATGAACATAAATGAACAATGAAAACAATATAAGAAGACTTTTTGGAAAGGTGAATTAAGCTTGTAAATTAACCTTATTAAATACAGTGGATATCTGACATTACACTGCATATCGGACATTAATACAATCGAGAGATTCCAGAAATATTTCACGAGAAGAGTCTTCCACTCCTCTACTCGCAACAGAATACCCTATGCCTCCAGACTTGAAATTTTAGGCTTAGATAACTTAGAACTCTGCCACTTTTGGTCTGACCTAAGCATAGTACATAAAATTATCCATTATAATGTCCTACCGTCAGATTCAACCTCAACAATACACGAGCACACAATAGATACAAACTCAAGGTAAACTGCACAAAACTCTATTGCAGGAAATACAACTTCAGCAACAGAATGGTCAATGCCTGGAATACTCTACCTGACTCTATGGTTTCTTCCACTAACCCCAAACACTTTAACCTCAGACTGTCTACTGTTGATCTCACCCCATTCCTAAGAGGTCTGTACGGGGCGTGCATAAGCACACCAACATGCCTACCATCCCTGTCCTAATGTTCCGTTTTATTTGTATCCATTTCATGGTTTCATGTATAATCATGTTTATACTTATATATATTATCAAATGCATGCTTGACAAAATAAATAAATAAAAAACTTTTGAATAGACCTGTAAAGGAATACTAAAAAAAAAAATGCCTGAAACATTGCACATTAGCCTGAAAGTGATGACACAAAAATTCTATAACATAAAATCTGTTTTCACCACCTGCAGAATTAATTATATATATAAAAGGACATCCGATTTTGCTTAACTTAGTTATAATCCTGGGATTTGGCACAGTCCAATATTTCTTTTTCACTTTCTGAAACATTGTCAGCACTGCATAAAGTTTGTGCCAGGAAGATGATTGATCTATTTTGATCCAGCAGGATGAGCAGGAAACCATAACTCTACTGGGATTGTACTTAATTTGTGTGATACGCAGAAACAGCAAGTCTATGTGCTTGCCCACACTGAGAAAACATAGATTGAAATGGTGTCTAATACACTCAATCCTGTTATTTTCAGGGTTGCTACTCGTCACCAGATTACTATTTTATGAGGAGGCCTTTAGAGCAAAGTCAAACTAAGGCTAAGGATATGTAATAGCCAACTGCTCACAACAGCCGTCTGTTCCCTTCCTCCTCTGCTTCTTAAGAGAAAAGAGCTATATCTACATGGTTGTTCTTTTCTAAAGAAGATCTGGATATTGATCTATAAATTATGGCCTGTAAGCAGAATAAAATACACCTTGATCTCCTTTTCTTTGCTACATGGTTGCCTGATTGAAAGAATAGGAATAAACTGCAGCTACAAGCATCAAGACATGGAATCCTGGTTTGAAGTATGTGTTAGGGATATACCCTAGCAAGATCTGCAGGGCAGTCAGGCAGGCAGGCAAAATACGTGAGATAAGTGTTTTTGTAGCTTACACTCAGTAAACCAGATACATAGTTTTATTTCAGCAAGAGTTAAAGCATAGTCAAAACAGTCCATATAGTTCAGTCCGTCCAGGGATTATTCAGTTGCAAATTCCAGTGTCGAAAAAGAGAGGTCAGTACACTTACAAATATCAGTCCGGTGATTTATCTCCTCTCAGTAGAGAGATATTAAGAACTCAAAAACTCCTCTCTTCTTATCAGCAACTCTTCAGTAGGGAAAATACGCAGCTAACAAACCATCAACGTAATCCAATCCAGTAATTGTCAGTAATTGCCAGCAAACTGTCAGCGTCTCGTCAGCAATCAATCAGGTCCTCTTGCTGCCTCTTATGGTGGTTTCACACCACACCCAAAATTACATGCATCGCATTTAAAGTGACACACACTTAAACTAACAATCATAGCTTATATATATTATTTTACCCAAACTACTTTAGGTGACTTATGTTATACCTAACAGTATGAAATAACCACAAAAGCAGAGGTGAACAACCCATAATCAGCAATTTCAATTCCCATTTTAATGGTCTTAAGGTACCAATATGGAAATAATGTAGGCAATGCTTTTTTAAAGGGGGGGCGACTCCTCAGTAGTGAGAACAAGCCTTTTCCATCTATCCCTCTCAGGCCATAATTTTGTCCATAATTGTTTGGGAATTGAGATGCCAGCATATTCACCTTGCAACCAGGTGGTAGAACTGATTTGGACTAGTTTTAGCAACTAAGCAGTAACAGCCCAAGTTAATTATTGGATAGTTCATCTAGAACATGAAGAACTGCAAAATAGAGAAGTAGGAGAATGTTTATACTGTTTCTAAGAAAACTGCATGGATGCTCCTCTGTAAATTAGCAGGAGCTGGGTTCAATTTAAAGATTTTAACATCCACCTTATTAAGATAATTTCCTTGATGCAGATCCCTTCCACATGTTGACTTTTGCCAATCTATGATGGATACCAATATTCCTGTAGCTCCATTAAACTTGAGAGAGATGTTTCTTTTGTGCAGTGAAGTTTCTGTAGTGACTAAAAGGATTAGGATAAGCTAGGCCAGTGATGCGAAAATGTCCTTATTAATTGGATTTTACACACCTGACTATGTTTTGCAATGCAGTTCTTTATACAAAGAATGCACCTGGAAATTTTTTTTTAATGTAAATAAAATGTACTTGGGGATAAGACAATAGAGAAAAGCCCCACTCAAATCTGGTAGGACATAGCCCATTTCAAGGCCTCTGCTTTGGTAATACAGTAGCAAAGAAGTGATTTCCTTCAATTCACAAAACACCTGAAAGCTCTCAGCCTGCTGAGCTGCTTAGATGTGAAGGGACTGTGTGTGCTCATTTGCTCTACCCAGTTCTATTATTCAGAATTCTCAGAAGCTTTCAGTGGGGTTTTTTTTTCCCCCTTCAGATAAAATCTCTCAAATTTGACTGACCTGGATGTCCCTTTTGATGTGCAATAGTCTGTGGATTGATAGAGGCCTGTGAGGAAAAATTCACAAGGAACAAGTTAGAAGTTTTGAGCACGGTTAGCCTGGAGAGAAGAAGACTGCAGGGATATATATGAGACCACTCTTTAAATATCTGATGGACTAAGATGTTAGATCGGGTACAAAAGAGACGTGAGACCAGTGTACTTCAAGCTCTTTATTTTATGTTAAGATCTATACAAGATCTTGGAGCCGCGGCAGCCCTTCATATAGGAACTGCTCGTGGCTCACCGGCCAATGACAGGTCTTTGAATCTCCCACGATCGGCTCGGCCAATCGTGGTTGATTCTTAGCGGACCAATCACTGCCGTTCAGTAGACCAGTCGGATTGCTGTCTGTGCGGACCAATAGGAATTCAGTCTTTGGAATATGTTAATACAGAACAGAAGATATAGGAAAATCTTGCAGAATTGTTACAGAAGACTCAAATAGAAACAATGGATTTTGGGTACATGGAAGTAGATTTCAGTTCAATATCAGGAAAAAATCCAATTCCAAATGACAAGAGTTCTTCAACATACCATCTTAGGGAGAATTGGACTCTTTTTCGTTCGAGATGTTTAAACAGAAATTGGATTCTTACCTGTTGGAGAAGCTACAATCATAGACTTCTGCTCTGGGCAGAAGGTTGGACTCCATGATCTCGTCCAACCCTTGTGTTATAAGAGTGCTTTTATATAGTTAGATTATACCAGTCCCAATTTGAGATATCTAATGGTGTGGACAGGATGCTTGGAGTAATAAATCCCACCACACCACATTTTGAATCCTTGCCTAACTTAGTTTATAACTTTTACTCAGACCGTTAATAATAATACCTGGATTAACATCATAAATGCCTTTCTGAGAAAGAGCAGATGCTTCCTTGTCTAAAAGTGGCAATTACCAGAAAAATTTTCTAAGATGTCTGCCTTGGAGTCCTCAGACAAACTAATTAACCTACCATGATTGGGTACAAGGTAGTTTCTCAACTGCATGTAGTCCTGAGATAAACATATTTCTGAATTTATTTTTACACTGGCAACGGGTTGAGCTACCAAATTGAGATTGTCTTAGTGGGCCTGATGGATTATCATTCTCAGGGGGCAGACAGTGAAAATTCTTGTTAACATTTTAGTCACTTTCAGTACCATCAATCATGACATCTTGGATTGCATGAGAGATTAAGAAGATAATGACACTGTTCCTGTCTCTGAGGTAGATTTCAGATGGTGTCATTTGAGGACAGGTGCTTTTGTTATATTATTATATAGTTATATATACTATATGTGATAGGATTTCTATATCAAGGCTTCATTCTCTCTTGAATATTTTCAGTAATTACATAAAGCTAACCGGGGAGATGATCCAGATCAGATGAATTGGAGCTGGATGTCTGTGACCTTTTCAGGAAATGGTGCATCTTCCCAAATTCCTTTCAGAAGTCAGTAACAGGCTGGGTAAGGTATAGCAAATTGAAATTGAGACCAGAGAAGACAGAAACGGATCCATAAATCTAGAGAAGTGATCCACCTACCTGTCCCAAATGAGATTAAAATCTCCCAGGAGGAGCAGGTAAACAGTTTAAGGTGCTTCTGGAACACAGCGCTTTCTTTGTTCTTTCCATTTGAAAAAGTGGTAAAAGCCTTTATCAGCTTTGATTGACATGACAACTGCTTTCCTTTCCAGAAGCAGGGGTGGGAGGCTACCGGTTCTGCCCGGCTCCATAGAACCGGTAGCTCTGAAGATCAGCAGACACCAAACCGGTTTTGTGTTTGCTGCTGTTTGGCCCACCTGACTGCCCGGGCTCTTACCTGTCCTTTATTTCCTGCTTTTTCAATCTCAGCTGCTTTTCGCAGCACAGCTCAGGTTGAAAAAGCAGGAAAAATGAGGCTTTTCAAATGCTGTGCACCTGTGCACAGTGCTTTTCATCTGTCCAGGAGGCACAGCTTAAGGGGGTTTTTTTACATGTGCGCGCAACATGCAAAACGTAGTCACTGAACCAGTAGTAACACCGGTTGAATCCCACCCCTGTCCAGAAGATAGCATTACATGTTAGATACCTGTACACTTGACTACAGTGATGTGTT
Source organism: Pseudonaja textilis (assembly GCF_900518735.1). The sequence continues at coordinate 196,671 of NW_020769349.1, forward strand.
TAGTTGGGCCTGCCTTTGAGTCCAATATAAATTCCAGTTGGTATAAAATTTAGCAAGCCCCTGCAAAGGGATAAGATTTCACCTGTGATTAAAAGCCTGAACTGGGAGCCAATTCATTGTTGAGAAAAACTACAGTATAAAATGCCAGTGTTTATTTAAATGTTCCTAAATGGTTTAGGTTCGGATCAGCAGCAGCTCCCAAGGGAGGGCAAAAATAATCAGATGGCTAATGGATCATTGTCATGAAAAGCCCCTACTTTGGAATGTACATGTGATAGACATACATGTATGCTATGCATGTACACATACTTAGAACCGTCACTTTCTCAGGCCATCTGAGAGAATGCCATCTTCTGTAAGACCTCCCTGCTCACCTGTGATTTCCCACAACTGCTACCAGTTGAATCTTAGAGGATTCAGAATAACAGAGTTGGAAAGTACATCGGAGTCCTTCTAGCCCAATCCTCCACCCTACTCCTTAGTTCTAGGTTGCTTCTCTTCGTGATTAGTTTCCATCCATTGCTTCTTGTCCTGCCTTCAAGTGCTTTGGAGAATAGGTTGACACACACACATAGACACACACACACACACACACACACACAAACACACACCTTTCTTTGTGGCAGCCCCTTAACTTAGAATTATGCTCAACTTTCTTTGCTGCTGCCTTAGCTCTTTGCAAAGTATCTGTAATGGTCTGTAGAGTGATCTTGGATGACTGAAGGAAGAGCTGCAGCATAAACCAGCAGTCACCAACTGGTCGTCCGTGGACCACTGGTGGTCCATGAGAAAATTTTGGTGGTCCGCAGAAAAATTATTTGCATTTTTTATGTCGCACTAAATACTCTTTCTCTTTTTAAAAAATTCATATTAGTGGTCTGTGGGATTTAAAATTTTGAAATTAGTGGTCCCTTAGGTCCAAAAGGTTGGTGACCCCTGGCCTAAACAACGATCATGCAAAAAAATCAGTCCACAGTCCACAGATGAAAAGGATTTTGGGAAGCTTATCAGAAGGGCTCTCTCTAGTTTTCTGGAAAGTAAAAGTAAAGAAATGGAAAAGTGCAAAATTCAGTTACAATAAAGGAAACATTTATTGTTAATGTTTAAAGTCATGATTTGTGCTTCCTGCCTAGACTGCTTCAAAAGGCCGACAATATCCTCTTCCTTGCTTCTTTTAGTTACTGTTTATGTTTCAATTTTATGTATTTATTGTAAACCCTTTAAAAGAATCTGGTAGTCTGTGGAATCACAAGTTAAATATATGAATACATTAATGGATGAATTGTTAAAAAAATGAGTTTTGCCATTTTTAAAAATGTTACACAACGATGGCGCAGAAATGGGAAAGATGGATTTATGACTGAATCTGAAATAGATTGATTCTTATCCCAGCTTGAATTAAATGGAAATCAGTTGGTTTATACTGTCACTCAATCTCTCATTCCTTCTGGCTGTCTCCTACATACTTACATTTCTTTCTTTTTTTTTAAACTGTATAGCACTGTTCTTAATCTAACACTTAATAGCCAGTCTAATAAATCTTTTTTATTTAGATGGATAGCCATCTAAGATCTGCAGTGTTCATTTTTAAACTTGCTGGAAACATTTGTGGGCGGGTTTTTTCTTTTACTTTCATCAAATTCTTGGTTATTGAAAACAACCTAACTTTGCCATATTATATTTTTTCTATTATAGATGTTGATTGGTTTACAGGGCAATGCATTCCTTTAAAGTTACAGTCTTCCTTATAGTTTCAATTGATTTAAACTCATGGCATCTTGCTTCTTCAGCTGATAGTGTGAAACATTTGGTTCCTCACTTCTTTTTGATGTCTTTGTAAATATTTCAGAACTGTCAACATATTTCCCCCATGCTCATCTGTTCCCAAGACTAAGCATATCAAAGTGCAATTTGTCTTTTAACCTTTTTCATAACCCTCAGAAAACTCCCTCTTATATCCTTTCCAACCTGTCAATATTTGTTGTTAAATCCCAAGTCCCAAGAGACATAATAATTGCAGGGATTTTTAAAACAAAAACAAAAACAAGTATAGTGTAGAAGCCAGGATCAAAGATTTCAGCATTTCAAAAGAGAGTGTGGCAGAGCAAGCCATAGATATCTTGATCATAGCCTTGTTGAAAAAGGGCTATATTTCTTTCTTATTTTAAATTTATTTATTGAACAATTAAACAATTTTATTTATTTCAACAATTAAAAATAGATTTCCACATTTTGCAATGTTACTATAACAGTGGTTATATTTGTAGGTGTCCTCTATTACTGTATTATCTATCTCTATCATTCTAAGCATTTTATACATATGTACATTTATACATATATACATTTATTTACACAAGAACCTTATTACATTTTAGTTTCTCATTTGACACCTTTGAGTTTTTTCCCTGAAAAAAGGGCTATATTTCAACAGCCAGCAAGCAAATAAGATTGGTACTGAAGCTGATGGAATTGTCCTAAAAGAGAAGTGAGTGGCAGAATTAATTGGGAAATTTTATGATAGCAAAACCTAGAAGGCTTGCACTAATGATCTTCTATATATAACAGTTATAATTTTGCTGCATAAGGAATAACAAATGTCAGCCATTAAAGATCAGGTCCATGTGTGAAGAGGTCCAATTAAATTGCAAATCATACCTATGGACAAGACTACTCTCAAGTAAAAATTAAAACCTGCTTGAGGTTAAGTAAGGGTCAATGGAATTCAAGAGAGGTTGGACTTAGAATGCCTATGGCTATGTAGGGATTCTAGGCTGATTCCTATTTTAACTCCATTACCCCCCAGGTTCTGCCACACTTTTTTCTACAATAATTCTGTGAAAATGGGTCCAGGGAATTTGAGTGCAGGGAAGCCTATTACACTGATAGGAGAGCATCCAGAAGCTGTTATTGTCTGTCATCATTCAAATAAATAAATATATATAGGAATAGAATAGAATAGAATAGAATAGAATAGAATAGAATAGAATAGA